>OX254000.1:16007642-16607642 GCA_946000715.1 Vitis cinerea var. helleri x Vitis riparia
CGATACTCGCACGAATTCCAGCCTTTCCCGGTACTCACCCGGATTCTACCATTTTTCAAGACTCACACTGATTCCACCCTTTTTCGGCACTCACCGAGACAGTTTTTCGATACTCGCATGAATTCTAGCTCTTCCCGGTACTCGCCCGGATTCTACCATTTTTCGGTACTCACACTGATTCGACCCTTTTTGGGTTCTCACTGAGACTGTTTTTGGATACTCGCACGAATTCTAGCTTTTCCCGGTACTCGCTCGTATTCTACCATTTTTGGAACTCACAATCATTCGACCCTTTTTCGGTACTCACCGCGTCAGTTTTTCGATACTCGCACGAATTCTAGCTCTTCCCGGTACTCGCTCGTATTCTACCATTTTTCGGTACTCACACTGATTCGACCCTTTTTCGGTTCTCACTGAGACTGTTTTTCGATACTCGCACGAATTCTAGCTTTTCCCGGTACTCGCCAGTATTCTACCATTTTTGGTACTCACAATTATTCGACCCTTTTTCGGTACTCACCGCGTCAGTTTTTCGATACTCGCACGAATTCTAGCTTTTCCCGGTACTCACCCGGATTCTACCATTTTTCAAGACTCACAGTGATTCCACCCTTTTTCGGTACTTACCGCGACAGTTTTTCGATACTCGCACGAATTCTAGCTCTTCCCGGTACTCGCCACGATTCTACCATTTTTCAGTTCTCACTGAGACTGTTTTTCGATACTCGCACGAATTCTAGCTTTTCCCGGTACTCACCCGGATCCTACCATTTTTCAAGACACACACTGATTCCACCCTTTTTCGGCACTCACCGAGACAGTTTTTCGATACTCGCATGAATTCTAGCTCTTCCCGGTACTCGCCCGGATTCTACCATTTTTCGGTACTCACACTGATTCCACCTTTTTTCGGTTCTCACTGAGACTGTTTTTGGATACTCGCACGAATTCTAGCTTTTCCCGGTACTCGCCCGTATTCTACCATTTTTGGTACTCACAATCATTCGACCCTTTTTCGGTACTCACCGCGTCTGTTTTTCGATACTCGCACGAATTCTAGCTCTTCCCGGTACTCGCCCGGATTCTACCATTTTTCGATACTCACACTGATTCGACCCTTTTTCGGTTCTCACTGAGACTGTTTTTCGATACCCGCACGAATTCTAGCTTTTCCCGGTAGTCGCCCGTATTCTACCATTTTTCAAGACTCACACTGATTCCACCCTTTTTCGGTACTCACCGCGACAGTTTTTTTCGATACTCGCACGAATTCTAGCTCTTCCCGGTACTCGCCAGGATTCTACCATTTTTCGGTACTCACACTGATTCGACCCTTTTCCGGTTCTGATTGAGACTGTTTTTCGATACTCGCACGAATTCTAGCTTTTCCCGGTACTCGCCCGTATTCTACCATTTTTGGTACTCACAATCATTCAACCCTTTTTCGGTACTCACCGCGTCAGTTTTTCGATACTCGCACGAATTCTAGCTCTTCCCGGTACTCGCCCGAATTTTACCATATTTCGGTACTCACACTAATTCGACTCTTTTTCGGTTCTCACTGAGATTGTTTTTCGATATTCGCACGAATTCTAGCTTTTCCCGGCACTTGCCCGTATTCTACCATTTTTGGTACTCACAATCATTCGACCCTTTTTCGGTACTCACCGCGTCAGTTTTTCGATACTCTCACGAATTCTAGCTTTTCCCGGTACTCGCCCCGATTCTACCATTTGTTCGGTACGCACACTGATTCCACCCTTTTTCGGTACTCACCGCAACAGTTTTTCGATACTCGCAGGAATTCTAGCTCTTCCCGGTACTCGCCCGAATTCTACCATTTTCGGTACTCACACTGATTCGACCCTTTTTTGGTTCTCACTGAGACTGTTTTTCGATACTCGCACGAATTCTAGCTTTTCCCGGTACTTGCCCGGATTCTACCATTTTTGGTACTCACAATCATTCGACCCTTTTTCGGTACTCACCGCGTCAGTTTTTCGATACTCGCACGAATTGTAGCTCTTCCCGGTACTCGCCAGGATTCTACCATTTTTCGGTACTCACACTGATTCGACCCTTTTTCGGTTCTCACTTAGACTGTTTTTCGATACTCGCACGAATTCTAGCTTTTCCCGGTACTCACCCGGATTCTACCATTTTTCAAGACTCACACTGATTCCACCCATTTTCGGCACTCACCGAGACAGTTTTTCGATACTCTCATGAATTCTAGCTCTTCCCGGTACTCGCCCGGATTCCACCATTTTTCGGTACTCACACTGATTCGACCCTTTTTCGGTTCTCACTGAGACTGTTTTTGGATACTAGCACGAATTCTAGCTTTTCCCGGTACTCGCCCGTATTTTACCATTTTTGGTACTCACAATCATTCGACCCATTTTCGGTACTCACCGCGTCAGTTTTTCGATACTAGCACGAATTCTAGCTCTTCCCGGTACTCGCCCGTATTCTACCATTTTTCGGTACTCACACTGATTCGACCCTTTTTCGGTTCTCACTGAGACTGTTTTTGGATACTCGCACGAATTCTAGCTTTTCCCGGCACTCGCCCGTATTCTACCCTTTTTGGTACTCACAATCATTCGACCCTTTTTCGGTACTCATGGCGACAGTTTTTCGATACTCGCACGAATTCTAGCTTTTCCCGGTACTCGCCCGTATTCTACCATTTTTGGTACTCACAATCATTCGACCCTTTTTCGGTACTCACCGCGTCTGTTTTTCGATACTCGCACGAATTCTAGCTCTTCCCGGTACTCGCCCGTATTCTACCATTTATGGTACTCACAATCATTCGACCCTTTTTTGGTACTCACCGCGTCTGTTTTTCGATACTCGCACGAATTCTAGCTTTTCCCAGTACTCGCGCGGATTCTACCATTTTTCGGTACTCACACTGATTCCACCCTTTTTCCGTACTCACCGCGTCAATTTTTCGATACTCGCACGAATTCTAGCTTTTCCCGATACTCGCCAGTATTCTACCATTTTTTGTACTCACACTGAGTCGACCCTTTTTCGGTACTCACGGCGTCAGTTTTTCGATACTCGCACGAATTCTAGCTTTTCCCGGTACTCGCCCGTATTCTACCATTTTTGGTACTCACAATCATTCGACCCTTTTTCGGTACTCACCGCGTCTGTTTTTCGATACTCGCACGAATTCTAGCTTTTCCCAGTGCTCGCGCGGATTCTACCATTTTTCGGTACTCACACTGATTCCACCTTTTTTCCGTACTCACCGCGTCAATTTTTCGATACACGCACGAATTCTAGCTTTTCCCAGTACTCGCCAGTATTCTACCATTTTCGGTACTCCCACTGATTCGACCCTTTTTCGGTTCTCACTGAGACTGTTTTTCGATACTCGCACGAATTCTAGCTTTTCCCGGCACTTGCCCGGATTCTACCGTTTTTCGGTACTGACATTGATTAGACCCTTTTTCGGTTCTCACCGAGACAGTTTTTCGATACTCGCATGAATTCTAGCTCTTCCCGGTACTCGCCAGGATTCTACCATTTTTCGGTACTCACACGGATTCGACCCTTTTTCGGTTCTGACTGAGACTGTTTTTCGATACTCGCACGAATTCTAGCTTTTCCTGGTACTCGCCCGTATTCTACCATTTTTGGTACTCACAATCATTCGACCCTTTTTCGATACTCACCGCGTCAGTTTTTCGATACTCGCACGAATTCTAGCTCTTCCCGGTACTCGCCCGTATTCTACCATTTTTCGGTACTCACACTGATTCGACTCTTTTTCGGTTCTCACTGAGACTGTTTTTCGATACTCGCACGAATTCTAGCTTTTCCCGGTACTTGCCCGTATTCTACCATTTTTGGTACTCACAATCATTCGACCCTTTTTCGGTACTCACGGCGTCAGTTTTTCGATACTCGCACGAATTCTAGCTTTTCCCGATACTCGCCCGTATTCTACCATTTTTGGTACTCACAATCATTCGACCCTTTTTCGGTACTCACCGTGTCTGTTTTTCGATACTCGCACGAATTCTAGCTTTTCCCAGTACTCGCGCGGATTCTACCATTTTTCGGTACTCACACTGATTCCACCCTTTTTCCGTACTCACCGCGTCAATTTTTCGATACACGCACGAATTCTAGCTTTTCCCGGTACTCGCCAGTATTCTACCATTTTCAGTACTCACACTGATTCGACCCTTTTTCGGTTCTCACTGAGACTGTTTTTCGATACTCGCACGAATTCTAGCTTTTCCCGGTACTTGCCCGGATTCTACCGTTTTTCGGTACTGACATTGATTAGACCCTTTTTCGGTTCTCATCGAGACAGTTTTTCGATACTCGCATGAATTCTACCTCTTCCCGGTACTCGCCAGGATTCTACCATTTTTCGGTACTCACACTGATTCGACCTTTTTTCGGTTCTCACTGAGACTGTTTTTCGATACTCGCACGAATTCTAGCTTTTCCCGGTACTCGCCAATATTCTACAATTTTTGGTACTCACAATCATTCGACCCTTTTTCGGTACTCACCGCGGCAGTTTTTCGATACTCGCACGAATTCTAGCTCTTCCCGGTACTCGCCCGTATTCTACCATTTTTCGGAACTCACACTGATTCGACTCTTTTTCGGTTCTCACTGAGACTGTTTTTCGATACTCGCACGAATTCTAGCTTTTCCCGGTACTTGCCCGTATTCTACCATTTTTGGTACTCACAATCATTCGACCCTTTTTCGGTACTCACCACGTGAGTTTTTCGATACTCTCACGAATTCTAGCTTTTCCCGGTACTCGCCCCGATTCTACCATTTGTTCGGTACGCACACTGATTCCACCCCTTTTCGGTACTCACCGCAACAGTTTTTCGATACTCGCAGGAATTCTAGCTCTTCCCGGTACTCGCCCGGATTCTACCATTTTTCGGTACTCACACTCATTCGATCCTTTTTCGGTTCTCACTGAGACTGTTTTTGGATACTCACACGAATTCTAGCTTTTCCCGGTACTCGCCCATATTCTACCATTTTTGGTACTGACAATCATTCGACCCTTTTTCGGTACTCATCGCGTCAGTTTTTCGATACTAGCACGAATTCTAGCTCTTCCCGGTACTCGCCCGTATTCTACCATTTTTCGGTACTCACACTGATTCGACCCTTTTTCGGTTCTCACTGAGACTGTTTTTGGATACTCGCACGAATTCTAGCTTTTCCCGGCACTCGCCCGTATTCTACCCTTTTTGGTACTCACAATCATTCGACCCTTTTTCGGTACTCATGGCGACAGTTTTTCGATACTCGCACGAATTCTAGCTTTTCCCGGTACTCGCCCGTATTCTACCATTTTTGGTACTCACAATCATTCGACCCTTTTTCGGTACTCACCGCGTCTGTTTTTCGATACTCGCACGAATTCTAGCTCTTCCCGGTACTCGCCCGTATTCTACCATTTATGGTACTCACAATCATTCGACCCTTTTTTGGTACTCACCGCGTCTGTTTTTCGATACTCGCACGAATTCTAGCTTTTCCCAGTACTCGCGCGGATTCTACCATTTTTCGGTACTCACACTGATTCCACCCTTTTTCCGTACTCACCGCGTCAATTTTTCGATACTCGCACGAATTCTAGCTTTTCCCGATACTCGCCAGTATTCTACCATTTTTTGTACTCACACTGAGTCGACCCTTTTTCGGTACTCACGGCGTCAGTTTTTCGATACTCGCACGAATTCTAGCTTTTCCCGGTACTCGCCCGTATTCTACCATTTTTGGTACTCACAATCATTCGACCCTTTTTCGGTACTCACCGCGTCTGTTTTTCGATACTCGCACGAATTCTAGCTTTTCCAAGTGCTCGCGCGGATTCTACCATTTTTCGGTACTCACACTGATTCCACCTTTTTTCCGTACTCACCGCGTCAATTTTTCGATACACGCACGAATTCTAGCTTTTCCCAGTACTCGCCAGTATTCTACCATTTTCGGTACTCCCACTGATTCGACCCTTTTTCGGTTCTCACTGAGACTGTTTTTCGATACTCGCACGAATTCTAGCTTTTCCCGGCACTTGCCCGGATTCTACCGTTTTTCGGTACTGACATTGATTAGACCCTTTTTCGGTTCTCACCGAGACAGTTTTTCGATACTCGCATGAATTCTAGCTCTTCCCGGTACTCGCCAGGATTCTACCATTTTTCGGTACTCACACGGATTCGACCCTTTTTCGGTTCTGACTGAGACTGTTTTTCGATACTCGCACGAATTCTAGCTTTTCCTGGTACTCGCCCGTATTCTACCATTTTTGGTACTCACAATCATTCGACCCTTTTTCGATACTCACCGCGTCAGTTTTTCGATACTCGCACGAATTCTAGCTCTTCCCGGTACTCGCCAGGATTCTACCATTTTTCGGTACTCACACGGATTCGACCCTTTTTCGGTTCTGACTGAGACTGTTTTTCGATACTCGCACGAATTCTAGCTTTTCCCGGTACTCGCCCGTATTCTACCATTTTTGGTACTCACAATCATTCGACCCTTTTTCGGTACTCACCGCGTCTGTTTTTCGATACTCGCACGAATTCTAGCTTTTCCCAGTGCTCGCGCGGATTCTACCATTTTTCGGTACTCACACTGATTCCACCCTTTTTCCGTACTCACCGCGTCAATTTTTCGATACACGCACGAATTCTAGCTTTTCCCAGTACTCGCCAGTATTCTACCATTTTCGGTACTCCCACTGATTCGACCCTTTTTCAGTTCTCACTGAGACTGTTTTTCGATACTCGCACGAATTCTAGCTTTTCCCGGCACTTGCCCGGATTCTACCGTTTTTCGGTACTGACATTGATTAGACCCTTTTTCGGTTCTCACCGAGACAGTTTTTCGATACTCGCATGAATTCTAGCTCTTCCCGGTACTCGCCAGGATTCTACCATTTTTCGGTACTCACACGGATTCGACCCTTTTTCGGTTCTGACTGAGACTGTTTTTCGATACTCGCACGAATTCTAGCTTTTCCCGGTACTCGCCCGTATTCTACCATTTTTGGTACTCACAATCATTCGACCCTTTTTCGGTACTCACCGCGTCTGTTTTTCGATACTCGCACGAATTCTAGCTTTTCCCAGTGCTCGCGCGGATTCTACCATTTTTCGGTACTCACACTGATTCCACCCTTTTTCCGTACTCACCGCGTCAATTTTTCGATACACGCACGAATTCTAGCTTTTCCCAGTACTCGCCAGTATTCTACCATTTTCGGTACTCCCACTGATTCGACCCTTTTTCAGTTCTCACTGAGACTGTTTTTCGATACTCGCACGAATTCTAGCTTTTCCCGGCACTTGCCCGGATTCTACCGTTTTTCGGTACTGACATTGATTAGACCCTTTTTCGGTTCTCACCGAGACAGTTTTTCGATACTCGCATGAATTCTAGCTCTTCCCGGTACTCGCCAGGATTCTACCATTTTTCGGTACTCACACGGATTCGACCCTTTTTCGGTTCTCACTGAGACTGTTTTTCGATACTCGCACAAATTCTAGCTTTTCCGGGTACTCGCCCGTATTCTACCATTTTTGGTACTCACAATCATTCGACCCTTTTTCGATATTCACCGCGTCAGTTTTTCGATACTCGCACGAATTCTAGCTCTTCCCGGTACTCGCCCGTATTCTACCATTTTTCGGTACTCACACTGATTCGACTCTTTTTCGGTTCTCACTGAGACTGTTTTTCGATACTCGCACGAATTCTAGCTTTTCCCGGTACTTGCCCGTATTCTACCATTTTTGGTACTCACAATCATTCGACCCTTTTTCGGTACTCACCGCGTCAGTTTTTCGATACTCTCACGAATTCTAGCTTTTCCCGGTACTCGCCCCGATTCTACCATTTGTTCGGTACGCACACTGATTCCACCCTTTTTCGGTACTCACCGCAACAGTTTTTCGATACTCGCAGGAATTCTTGCTCTTCCCGGTACTCGCCCGGATTCTACCATTTTTCGGTACTCACACTGATTCGACTCTTTTTCGGTTCTCACTGAGACTGTTTTTCGATACTCGCACGAATTCTAGCTTTTCCCGGTACTCGCCCGTATTCTACCATTTTTGGTACTCACAATCATTCGACCCTTTTTCGGTACTCACCGCGTCTGTTTTTCGATACTCGCACGAATTCTAGCTCTTCCTGGTACTCGCCCGTATTCTACCATTTTTGGTACTCACAATCATTCGACCCTTTTTTGGTACTCACCGCGTCTGTTTTTCGATACTCGCACGAATTCTAGCTTTTCCCAGTACTCGCGCGGATTCTACCATCTTTCGGTACTCACACTGATTCCACCCTTTTTCCGTACTCACCGCGTCAATTTTTCGATACTCGCACGAATTCTAGCTTTTCCCGATACTCGCCAGTATTCTACCATTTTTTGTACTCACACTGAGTCGACCCTTTTTCGGTACTCACGGCGTCAGTTTTTCGATACTCGCACGAATTCTAGCTTTTCCCGGTACTCACCCGTATTCTACCATTTTTGGTACTCACAATCATTCGACCCTTTTTCGGTACTCACCGCGTCTGTTTTTCGATACTCGCACGAATTCTAGCTCTTCCTGGTACTCGCCCGTATTCTACCATTTTTGGTACTCACAATCATTCGACCCTTTTTTGGTACTCACCGCGTCTGTTTTTCGATACTCGCACGAATTCTAGCTTTTCCCAGTACTCGCGCGGATTCTACCATCTTTCGGTACTCACACTGATTCCACCCTTTTTCCGTACTCACCGCGTCAATTTTTCGATACTCGCACGAATTCTAGCTTTTCCCGATACTCGCCAGTATTCTACCATTTCTTGTACTCACACTGAGTCGACCCTTTTTCGGTACTCACGGCGTCTGTTTTTCGATACTCGCACGAATTCTAGCTTTTCCCGGTACTCGCCCGTATTCTACCATTTTTGGTACTCACAATCATTCGACCCTTTTTCGGTACTCACCGCGTCTGTTTTTCGATACTCGCACGAATTCTAGCTTTTCCCAGTGCTCGCGCGGATTCTACCATTTTTCGGTACTCACACTGATTCCACCCTTTTTCCGTACTCACCGCGTCAATTTTTCGATACACACACGAATTCTAGCTTTTCCCAGTACTCGCCAGTATTCTACCATTTTCGGTACTCCCACTGATTCGACCCTTTTTCAGTCCTCACTGAGACTGTTTTTCGATACTCGCACGAATTCTAGCTTTTCCCGGCACTTGCCCGGATTCTACCGTTTTTCGGTACTGACATTGATTAGACCCTTTTTCGGTTCTCACCGAGACAGTTTTTCGATACTCGCATGAATTCTAGCTCTTCCCGGTACTCGCCAGGATTCTACCATTTTTCGGTACTCACACGGATTCGACCCTTTTTCGGTTCTGACTGAGACTGTTTTTCGATACTCGCACGAATTCTAGCTTTTCCGGGTACTCGCCCGTATTCTACCATTTTTGGTACTCACAATCATTCGACCCTTTTTCGATATTCACCGCGTCAGTTTTTCGATACTCGCACGAATTCTAGCTCTTCCCGGTACTCGCCCGTATTCTACCATTTTTCGGTACTCACACTGATTCGACTCTTTTTCGGTTCTCACTGAGACTGTTTTTCGATACTCGCACGAATTCTAGCTTTTCCCGGTAGTTGCCCGTATTCTACCATTTTTGGTACTCACAATCATTCGACCCTTTTTCGGTACTCACCGCGTCAGTTTTTCGATACTCTCACGAATTCTAGCTTTTCCCGGTACTCGCCCCGATTCTACCATTTGTTCGGTACGCACACTGATTCCACCCTTTTTCGGTACTCACCGCAACAGTTTTTCGATACTCGCAGGAATTCTTGCTCTTCCCGGTACTCGCCCAGATTCTACCATTTTTCGGTACTCACACTGATTCGACTCTTTTTCGGTTCTCACTGAGACTGTTTTTCGATACTCGCACGAATTCTAGCTTTTCCCGGTACTCGCCCGTATTCTACCATTTTTGGTACTCACAATCATTCGACCCTTTTTCGGTACTCACCGCGTCTGTTTTTCGATACTCGCACGAATTCTAGCTCTTCCTGGTACTCGCCCGTATTCTACCATTTTTGGTACTCACAATCATTCGACCCTTTTTTGGTACTCACCGCGTCTGTTTTTCGATACTCGCACGAATTCTAGCTTTTCCCAGTACTCGCGCGGATTCTACCATCTTTCGGTACTCACACTGATTCCACCTTTTTTCCGTACTCACCGCGTCAATTTTTCGATACTCGCACGAATTCTAGCTTTTCCCGATACTCGCCAGTATTCTACCATTTTTTGTACTCACACTGAGTCGACCCTTTTTCGGTACTCACGGCGTCAGTTTTTCGATACTCGCACGAATTCTAGCTTTTCCCGGTACTCGCCCGTATTCTACCATTTTTGGTACTCACAATCATTCGACCCTTTTTCGGTACTCACCGCGTCTGTTTTTCGATACTCGCACGAATTCTAGCTTTTCCCAGTGCTCGCGCGGATTCTACCATTTTTCGGTACTCACACTGATTCCACCCTTTTTCCGTACTCACCGCGTCAATTTTTCGATACACGCACGAATTCTAGCTTTTCCCAGTACTCGCCAGTATTCTACCATTTTCGGTACTCCCACTGATTCGACCCTTTTTCCGTTCTCACTGAGACTGTTTTTCGATACTCGCACGAATTCTAGCTTTTCCCGGCACTTGCCCGGATTCTACCGTTTTTCGGTACTGACATTGATTAGACCCTTTTTCGGTTCTCACCGAGACAGTTTTTCGATACTCGCATGAATTCTAGCTCTTCCCGGTACTCGCCAGGATTCTACCATTTTTCGGTACTCACACGGATTCGACCCTTTTTCGGTTCTGACTGAGACTGTTTTTCGATACTCGCACGAATTCTAGCTTTTCCTGGTACTCGCCCGTATTCTACCATTTTTGGTACTCACAATCATTCGACCCTTTTTCGATACTCACAGCGTCAGTTTTTCGATACTCGCACGAATTCTAGCTCTTCCCGGTACTCGCCCGTATTCTACCATTTTTCGGTACTCACACTGATTCGACTCTTTTTCGGTTCTCACTGAGACTGTTTTTCGATACTCGCACGAATTCTAGCTTTTCCCGGTACTTGCCCGTATTCTACCATTTTTGGTACTCACAATCATTCGACCCTTTTTCGGTACTCACCGCGTCAGTTTTTCGATACTCTCACGAATTCTAGCTTTTCCCGGTACTCGCCCCGATTCTACCATTTGTTCGGTACGCACACTGATTCCACCCTTTTTCGGTACTCACCGCAACAGTTTTTCGATACTCGCAGGAATTCTTGCTCTTCCCGGTACTCGCCCGGATTCTACCATTTTTCGGTACTCACACTGATTCGATCATTTTTCGGTTCTCACTGAGACTGTTTTT
The DNA here is from genome assembly GCA_946000715.1 of Vitis cinerea var. helleri x Vitis riparia. NCBI lineage: Eukaryota > Viridiplantae > Streptophyta > Magnoliopsida > Vitales > Vitaceae > Vitis > Vitis cinerea var. helleri x Vitis riparia. Next base: position 16,019,127 of record OX254000.1, read on the forward strand.
GGATACTCGCACGAATTCTAGCTTTTCCTGGCACTCGCCCGTATTCTACCCTTTTTGGTACTCACAATCATTCGACCCTTTTTCGGTACTCATGGCGACAGTTTTTCGATACTCGCACGAATTCTAGCTTTTCCCGGTACTCGCCCGTATTCTACCATTTTTGGTACTCACAATCATTCGACCCTTTTTCGGTACTCACCGCGTTTGTTTTTCGATACTCGCACGAATTCTAGCTCTTCCCGGTACTCGCCCGTATTCTACCATTTTTGGTACTCACAATCATTCGACCCTTTTTTGGTACTCACCGCGTCTGTTTTTCGATACTCGCACGAATTCTAGCTTTTCCCAGTACTCGCGCGGATTCTACCATTTTTCGGTACCCACACTGATTCCACCCTTTTTCCGTACTCACCGCGTCAATTTTTCGATACTCGCACGAATTCTAGCTTTTCCCGATACTCGCCAGTATTCTACCATTTTTTGTACTCACTCTGAGTCGACCCTTTTTCGGTACTCACGGCGTCAGTTTTTCGATACTCGCACGAATTCTAGCTTTTCCCGGTACTCGCCCGTATTCTACCATTTTTGGTACTCACAATCATTCGACCCTTTTTCGCGACTCACGGCGTTAGTTTTTCGATACTCGCACGAATTCTAGCTTTTCCCGGTACTTGCCCGGATTCTACCGTTTTTCGGTACTGACATTGATTAGACCCTTTTTCGGTTCTCACCGAGACAGTTTTTTGATACTCGCATGAATTCTAGCTCTTCCCGGTACTCGCCAGGATTCTACCATTTTTCGGTACTCACACTGATTCGACCCTTTTTCGGTTCTGACTGAGACTGTTTTTCGATACTCACACGAATTCCAGCTTTTCCCGGTACTCACCCGTATTCTACCATTTTTGGCACTCACAATCATTCGACCCTTTTTCGGTACTCACCGCGTCAGTTTTTCGATACTCGCACGAATTCTAGCTCTTCCCGGTACTCGCCCGTATTCTACCATTTTTCGGTACTCACACTGATTCGACTCTTTTTCGGTTCTCACTGAGACTGTTTTTCGATACTGGCACGAATTCTAGCTTTTCCCGGTACTTGCCCGTATTCTACCATTTTTGGTACTCACAATCATTCGACCCTTTTTCGGTACTCACCGCGTCAGTTTTTCGATACTCTCACGAATTCTAGCTTTTCCCGGTACTCGCCCCGATTCTACCATTTGTTCGGTATGCACACTGAATCCACCCTTTTTCGGTACTCGCAGGAATTCTAGCTCTTCCCGGTACTCGCCCGGATTCTACCATTTTTCGGTACTCACACTGATTCGATCCTTTTTCGGTTCTCACTGAGACTGTTTTTGGATACTCGCACGAAATCTATCTTTTCCCGGTACTCGCCCGTATTCTACCATTTTTGGTACTGACAATCATTCGACCCTTTTTCGGTACTCACCGCGTCAGTTTTTCGATACTCGCACGAATTCTAGCTCTTCCCGGTACGCGCCCGTATTCTACCATTTTTCGGTACTCACACTGATTCGACCCTTTTTCGGTTCTCACTGAAACTGTTTTTGGATACTCGCACGAATTCTAGCTTTTCCCGGTACTCCCCCGGATTCTACCATTTTTCAAGACTCACACTGATTCCACCCTTTTTCGGTACTCACTGCGACAGTGTTTCGATACTCGCACGAATTCTAGCTCTTCCCGATACTCGCCAGGATTCTACCATTTTTTGGTACTCACACTGATTCGACCCTTTTTCGGTTCTCGCTGAGACTGTTTTTCGATACTCGCACGAATTCCAGCTTTTCCCGTTACTCGCCCGTATTCTACCATTTTTGGTACTGACAATCATTCGACCCTTTTTTGGTACTCACCGCGTCTGTTTTTCGATACTCGCACGAATTCTAGCTCTTCCCGGTACTCGCCAGGATTCTACCATTTTTCGGTACTCACACTGATTCGACCCTTTTTCGGTTCTCACTGAGACTGTTTTTCGATACTCGCACGAATTCTAGCTTTTCCCAGTACTCACCCGGATTCTACCATTTTTCAAGACTCACACTGATTCCACCCTTTTTCGGTACTCACTGCGACAGTGTTTCGATACTCGCACGAATTCTAGCTCTTCCCGATACTCGCCAGGATTCTACCATTTTTCGGTACTCACACTGATTCGACCCTTTTTCGGTTCTCGCTGAGACTGTTTTTCGATACTCGCACGAATTCCAGCTTTTCCCGGTACTCACCCGGATTCTACCATTTTTCAAGACTCACACTGATTCCACCCTTTTTCGGCACTCACCGCGACAGTTTTTCGATACTCGCACGAATTATAGCTCTTCCCGGTACTCGCCCGGATTCTACCATTTTTCGGTACTCACACTGAATCGACCCTTTTTCGGTTCTCACTGAGACTGTTTTTCAATACTCGCACGAATTCTAGCTTTTCCCGGTACTTGCCCGGATTCTACCGTTTTTCGGTACTGACATTGATTAGACCCTTTTTCGGTTCTCACCGACACAGTTTTTCGATACTCGCATGAATTTGAGCTCTTCCCGGTACTCGCCAGGATTCTACCATTTTTCGGTACTCACAATGATTCGACCCTTTTTCTGTTCTCACTGAGACTGTTTTTCGATACTCGCACGAATTCTAGCTCTTCCCGGTACTCGCCAGGATTCTACCATTTTTCGGTACTCACACTGATTCGACCCTTTTTCGGTTCTCACTGAGACTGTTTTTCGATACTCGCACGAATTCTAGCTTTTCCCGGTACTTGCCCGGATTCTACCGTTTTTCGGTACTGACATTGATTAGACCCTTTTTCGGTACTCACCCCGATAGTTTTTCGATACTCGCACGAATTCTACCTCTTCCCGATACTCGCCAGGATTCTACCATTTTTCGGTACTCACACTGATTCGACCATTTTTCGGTTCTCGCTGAGACTGTTTTTCGATACTCGCACGAATTCCAGCTTTTCCCGGTACTCACCCGGATTCTACCATTTTTCAAGACTCACACTGATTCGACCCTTTTTCGGCACTCACCGCGACAGTTTTTCGATACTCGCACGAATTCTAGCTCTTCCCGGTACTCGCCCGGATTCTACCATTTTTCGGTACTCACACTGATTCGACCCTTTTTCGGTTCTCGCTGAGACTGTTTTTCGATACTCGCACGAATTCTAGCTTTTCCCGGTACTCACCCGGATTCTACCATTTTTCAAGACTCACACTGATTCCACCCTTTTTCGGCACTCACCGCGACAGTTTTTCGATACTCGCACCAATTCTAGCTCTTCCCGGTACTCGCCCGGATTCTACCATTTTTCGGTACTCACACTGATTCGACCCTTTTTCGGTTCTCACTGAGACTGTTTTTCGATACTCGCACGAATTCTAGCTTTTCCCGGTACTCACCCGGATTCTACCATTTTTCAAGACTCACACTGATTCCACCCTTTTTCGGTACTCACTGCGACAGTGTTTCGATACTCGCACGAATTCTAGCTCTTCCCGGTACTCGCCCGGATTCTACCATTTTTCGGTACTCACACTCATTCGATCCTTTTTCGGTTCTCACTGAGACTGTTTTTGGATACTCACACGAATTCTAGCTTTTCCCGGTACTCGCCCATATTCTACCATTTTTGGTACTGACAATCATTCGACCCTTTTTCGGTACTCATCGCGTCAGTTTTTCGATACTAGCACGAATTCTAGCTCTTCCCGGTACTCGCCCGGATTCTACCATTTTTCGGTACTCACACTGATTCGACCCATTTTCGGTTCTCACTGAGACTGTTTTTCGATACTCGCACGAATTCTAGCTTTTCCCGGTACTTGCCCGGATTCTACCGTTTTTCGGTACTGACATTGATTAGACCCTTTTTCGGTTCTCACCGACACAGTTTTTCGATACTCGCATGAATTTTAGCTCTTCCCGGTACTCGCCAGGATTCTACCATTTTTCGGTACTCACAATGATTCGACCCTTTTTCTGTTCTCACTGAGACTGTTTTTCGATACTCGCACGAATTCTAGCTCTTCCCGGTACTCGCCAGGATTCTACCATTTTTCGGTACTCACACTGATTCGACCCTTTTTCGGTTCTCACTGAGACTGTTTTTCGATACTCGCACGAATTCTAGCTTTTCCCGGTACTTGCCCGGATTCTACCGTTTTTCGGTACTGACATTGATTAGACCCTTTTTCGGTACTCACCCCGACAGTTTTTCGATACTCGCACGAATTCTAGCTCTTCCCGATACTCGCCAGGATTCTACCATTTTTCGGTACTCACACTGATTCGACCCTTTTTCGGTTCTCGCTGAGACTGTTTTTCGATACTCGCACGAATTCCGGCTTTTCCCGGTACTCACCCGGATTCTACCATTTTTCAAGACTCACACTGATTCGACCCTTTTTCGGCACTCACCGCGACAGTTTTTCGATACTCGCACGAATTCTAGCTCTTCCCGGTACTCGCCCGGATTCTACCATTTTTCGGTACTCACACTGGTTCGACCCTTTTTCGGTTCTCGCTGAGACTATTTTTCGATACTCGCACGAATTCTAGCTTTTCCCGGTACTCACCCGGATTCTACCATTTTTCAAGACTCACACTGATTCCACCCTTTTTCGGCACTCACCGCGACAGTTTTTCGATACTCGCACCAATTCTAGCTCTTCCCGGTACTCGCCCGGATTCTACCATTTTTCGGTACTCACACTGATTCGACCCTTTTTCGGTTCTCACTGAGACTGTTTTTCGATACTCGCACGAATTCTAGCTTTTCCCGGTACTCACCCGGATTCTACCATTTTTCAAGACTCACACTGATTCCACCCTTTTTCGGCACTCACCGCGACAGTTTTTCGATACTCGCACGAATTCTAGCTCTTCCCGGTACTCGCCAGGATTCTACCATTTTTCGGTACTCACACTGATTCGACCCTTTTTCGGTTCTCACTGAGACTGTTTTTCGATACTCGCACGAATTCTAGCTGTTCCCGGTACATGCCCGGATTCTACCGTTTTTCGGTACTGACATTGATTAGACCCTTTTTCGGTTCTCACCGAGACAGTTTTTCGATACTAGCATGAATTCTAGCTCTTCCCGGTACTCACCCGGATTCTACCATTTTTCAAGACTCACACTGATTCCACCCTTTTTCGGTACTCACTGCGACAGTGTTTCGATACTCGCACGAATTCTAGCTCTTCCCGATACTCGCCAGGATTCTACCATTTTTCGGTACTCACACTGATTCGACCCTTTTTCGGTTCTCGCTGAGACTGTTTTTCGATACTCGCACGAATTCCAGCTTTTCCCGGTACTCACCCGGATTCTACCATTTTTCAAGACTCACACTGATTCCACCCTTTTTCGGCACTCACCGCGACAGTTTTTCGCTACTCGCACGAATTCTAGCTCTTCCCGGTACTCGCCCGGATTCTACCATTTTTCGGTACTCACACTGATTCGACCCTTTTTCGGTTCTCGCTGAGACTGTTTTTCGATACTCGCACGAATTCTAGCTTTTCCCGGTACTCACCCGGATTCTACCATTTTTCAAGACTCACACTGATTCCACCCTTTTTCGGCACTCACCGCGACAGTTTTTCGATACTCGCACGAATTCTAGCTCTTCCCGGTACTCGCCCGGATTCTACCATTTTTCGGTACTCACACTGATTCGACCCTTTTTCGGTTCTCACTGAGACTGTTTTTCGATACTCGCACGAATTCTAGCTTTTCCCGGTACTCACCCGGATTCTACCATTTTTCAAGACTCACACTGATTCCACCCTTTTTTGGCACTCACCGCGACAGTTTTTCGATACTCGCACGAATTCTAGCTCTTCCCGGTACTCGCCAGGATTCTACCATTTTTCGGTACTCACACTGATTCGACCCTTTTTCGGTTCTCACTGAGACTGTTTTTCGATACTCGCACGAATTCTAGCTGTTCCCGGTACATGCCCGGATTCTACCGTTTTTCGGTACTGACATTGATTAGACCCTTTTTCGGTTCTCACCGAGACAGTTTTTCGATACTCGCATGAATTCTAGCTCTTCCCGGTACTCACCCGGATTCTACCATTTTTCAAGACTCACACTGATTCCACCCTTTTTCGGTACTCACTGCGACAGTGTTTCGATACTCGCACGAATTCTAGCTCTTCCCGATACTCGCCAGGATTCTACCATTTTTCGGTACTCACACTGATTCGACCCTTTTTCGGTTCTCGCTGAGACTGTTTTTCGATACTCGCACGAATTCCAGCTTTTCCCGGTACTCACCCGGATTCTACCATTTTTCAAGACTCACACTGATTCCACCCTTTTTCGGCACTCACCGCGACAGTTTTTCGATACTCGCATGAATTCTAGCTCTTCCCGGTACTCGCCCGGATTCTACCATTTTTCGGTACTCACACTGATTCGACCCTTTTTCGGTTCTCGCTGAGACTGTTTTTCGATACTCGCACGAATTCTAGCTTTTCCCGGTACTCACCCGGATTCTACCATTTTTCAAGACTCACACTGATTCCACCCTTTTTCGGCACTCACCGCGACAGTTTTTCGATACTCGCACGAATTCTAGCTCTTCCCGGTACTCGCCCGGATTCTACCATTTTTCGGTACTCACACTGATTCGACCCTTTTTCGGTTCTCACTGAGACTGTTTTTCGATACTCGCACGAATTCCAGCTTTTCCCGGTACTCACCCGGATTCTACCATTTTTCAAGACTCACACTGATTCCACCCTTTTTTTGCACTCACCACGACAGTTTTTCGATACTCGCACGAATTCTAGCTCTTCCCGGTACTCGCCCGGATTCTACCATTTTTCGGTACTCACACTGATTCGACCCTTTTTCGGTTCTCACCGAGACTGTTTTTCGATACTCGCACGAATTCTAGCTTTTCCCGGTACTTGCCCGGATTCTACCGTTTTTCGGTACTGACATTGATTAGACCCTTTTTCGGTTCTCACCGAGACAGTTTTTCGATACTCGCATGAATTCTAGCTCTTCCCGGTACTCGCCAGGATTCTACCATTTTTCGGTACTCACAATGATTCGACCCTTTTTCTGTTCTCACTGAGACTGTTTTTCGATACTCGTACGAATTCTAGCTCTTCCCGGTACTCGCCAGGATTCTACCATTTTTCGGTACTCACAATGATTCGACCCTTTTTCGGTTCTCACTGAGACTGTTTTACGATACTCGCACGAATTCTAGCTTTTCCCGGTACTTGCCCGGATTCTACCGTTTTTCGGTACTGACATTGATTAGACCCTTTTTCGGTTCTCAACGAGACAGTTTTTCGATACTCGCATGAATTCTAGCTCTTCCCGGTACTCGCCAGGATTCTACCATTTTTCGGTACTCACACTGATTCGACCCTTTTTCCGTTCTCACTGAGACTGTTTTTCGATACTCGCACGAATTCTAGCTTTTCCCGGTACTTGCCCGGATTCTACCGTTTTTCGGTACTGACATTGATTAGACCCTTTTTCGGTTCTCACCGAGACAGTTTTCGATACTCGCACGAATTCTAGCTTTTCCCGATACTCGCCAGGATTCTACCATTTTTCGGTACTCACACTGATTCGACCCTTTTTCGGTTCTCGCTGAGACTGTTTTTCGATACTCGCACGAATTCCAGCTTTTCCCGGTACTAACCCGGATTCTACCATTTTTCAAGACTCACACTGATTCCACCCTTTTTCGGCACTCACCGCGACAGTTTTTCGATACTCGCATGAATTCTAGCTCTTCCCGGTACTCGTACGGATTCTACCATTTTTCGGTACTCACACTGATTCGACCCTTTTTCGGTTCTCGCTGAGACTGTTTTTCGATACTCGCACGAATTCTAGCTTTTCCCGGTACTCACCCGGATTCTACCATTTTTCAAGACTCACACTGATTCCACCCTTTTTCGGTACCCACCCCGACAGTTTTTCGATACTCGCACGAATTCTAGCTCTTCCCGATACTCGCCAGGATTCTACCATTTTTCGGTACTCACACTGATTCGACCCTTTTTCGGTTCTCGCTGAGACGGTTTTTCGATACTCGCACGAATTCCAGCTTTTCCCGGTACTCACCCGGATTCTACCATTTTTCAAGACTCACACTGATTCCACCCTTTTTCGGCACTCACCGCGACAGTTTTTCGATACTCGCACGAATTCTAGCTCTTCCCGGTACTCGCCCGGATTCTACCATTTTTCGGTACTCACACTGATTCGACCCTTTTTCCGTTCTCACTGAGACTGTTTTTCGATACTCGCACGAATTCTAGCTTTTCCCGGTACTTGCCCGGATTCTACCGTTTTTCGGTACTGACATTGATTAGACCCTTTTTCGGTTCTCACCGAGACAGTTTTCGATACTCGCACGAATTCTAGCTCTTCCCGGTACTCGTACGGATTCTACCATTTTTCGGTACTCACACTGATTCGACCCTTTTTCGGTTCTCGCTGAGACTGTTTTTCGATACTCGCACGAATTCTAGCTTTTCCCGGTACTCACCCGGATTCTACCATTTTTCAAGACTCACACTGATTCCACCCTTTTTCGGCACTCACTGCGACAGTTTTTCGATACTCGCACGAATTCTAGCTCTTCCCGGTACTCGCCCGGATTCTACCATTTTTCGGTACTCACACTGATTCGACCCTTTTTCGGTTCTCGCTGAGACTGTTTTTCGATACTCGCACGAATTCTAGCTTTTCCCGGTACTCACCCGGATTCTACCATTTTTCAAGACTCACACTGATTCCACCCTTTTTCGGCACTCACCGCGACAGTTTTGCGATACTCGCACGAATTCTAGCTCTTCCCGGTACTCGCCCGGATTCTACCATTTTTCGGTACTCACACTGATTCGACCCTTTTTCGGTTCTCACTGAGACTGTTTTTCGATACTCGCACGAATTCTAGCTTTTCTCGGTACTTGCCCGGATTCTACCGTTTTTCGGTACTGACATTGATTAGACCCTTTTTCGGTTCTCACCGACACAGTTTTTCGATACTCGCATGAATTTTAGCTCTTCCCGGTACTCGCCAGGATTCTACCATTTTTCGGTACTCACACTGATTCGACCTTTTTTCGGTTCTCACTGAGACTGTTTTTCGATACTCGAACGAATTCTAGCTTTTCCCGGTACTTGCCCGGATTCTACCGTTTTTCGGTACTGACATTCATTAGACCCTTTTTCGGTTCTCACCGAGACAGTTTTTCGATACTCGCATGAATTCTAGCTCTTCCCGGTACTCGCCAGGATTCTACCATTTTTCGGTACTCACACTGATTCGACCCTTTTTCGGTTCTCACTGAGACTGTTTTTCGATACTCGCACGAATTCTAGCTTTTCCCGGTACTTGCCCGGATTCTACCGTTTTTCGGTACTGACATTGATTAGACCCTTTTTCGATTCTCACCGACACAGTTTTTCGATACTCGCATGAATTTTAGCTCTTCCCGGTACTCGCCAGGATTCTACCATTTTTCGGTACTCACACTGATTCGACCCTTTTTCGGTTCTCACTGAGACTGTTTTTCGATACTCGCACGAATTCTAGCTTTTCCCGGTACTCACCCGGATTCTACCATTTTTCAAGACTCACACTGATTCCACCCTTTTTCGGTACTCACCCCGACAGTTTTCGATACTCGCACGAATTCTAGCTCTTCCCGATACTCGCCAGGATTCTACCATTTTTCGGTACTCACACTGATTCGACCCTTTTTCGGTTCTCGCTGAGACTGTTTTTCGATACTCGCACGAATTCCAGCTTTTCCCGGTACTCACCCGGATTCTACCATTTTTCAAGACTCACACTGATTCCACCCTTTTTCGGCACTCACCGCGACAGTTTTTCGATACTCGCATGAATTCTAGCTCTTCCCGGTACTCGCACGGATTCTACCATTTTTCGGTACTCACACTGATTCGACCCTTTTTCGGTTCTCGCTGAGACTGTTTTTCGATACTCGCACGAATTCTAGCTTTTCCCGGTACTCACCCGGATTCTACCATTTTTCAAGACTCACACTGATTCCACCCTTTTTCGGCACTCACCGCGACAGTTTTTCGATACTCGCACGAATTCTAGCTCTTCCCGGTACTCGCCCGGATTCTACCATTTTTCGGTACTCACACTGATTCGACCCTTTTTCGGTTCTCACTGAGACTGTTTTTCGATACTCGCACGAATTCCAGCTTTTCCCGGTACTCACCCGGATTCTACCATTTTTCAAGACTCACACTGATTCCACCCTTTTTTTGCACTCACCACGACAGTTTTTCGATACTCGCACGAATTCTAGCTCTTCCCGGTACTCGCCCGGATTCTACCATTTTTCGGTACTCACACTGATTCGACCCTTTTTCGGTTCTCACCGAGACTGTTTTTCGATACTCGCACGAATTCTAGCTTTTCCCGGTACTTGCCCGGATTCTACCGTTTTTCGGTACTGACATTGATTAGACCCTTTTTCGGTTCTCACCGAGACAGTTTTTCGATACTCGCATGAATTCTAGCTCTTCCCGGTACTCGCCAGGATTCTACCATTTTTCGGTACTCACAATGATTCGACCCTTTTTCTGTTCTCACTGAGACTGTTTTTCGATACTCGCACGAATTCTAGCTCTTCCCGGTACTCGCCAGGATTCTACCATTTTTCGGTACTCACAATGATTCGACCCTTTTTCGGTTCTCACTGAGACTGTTTTACGATACTCGCACGAATTCTAGCTTTTCCCGGTACTTGCCCGGATTCTACCGTTTTTCGGTACTGACATTGATTAGACCCTTTTTCGGTTCTCAACGAGACAGTTTTTCGATACTCGCATGAATTCTAGCTCTTCCCGGTACTCGCCAGGATTCTACCATTTTTCGGTACTCACACTGATTCGACCCTTTTTCGGTTCTCACTGAGACTGTTTTTCGATACTCGCACGAATTCTAGCTTTTCCCGGTACTCACCCGGATTCTACCATTTTTCAAGACTCACACTGATTCCACCCTTTTTCGGTACCCACCCCGACAGTTTTTCGATACTCGCACGAATTCTAGCTCTTCCCGATACTCGCCAGGATTCTACCATTTTTCGGTACTCACACTGATTCGACCCTTTTTCGGTTCTCGCTGAGACGGTTTTTCGATACTCGCACGAATTCCAGCTTTTCCCGGTACTCACCCGGATTCTACCATTTTTCAAGACTCACACTGATTCCACCCTTTTTCGGCACTCACCGCGACAGTTTTTCGATACTCGCACGAATTCTAGCTCTTCCCGGTACTCGCCCGGATTCTACCATTTTTCGGTACTCACACTGATTCGACCCTTTTTCCGTTCTCACTGAGACTGTTTTTCGATACTCGCACGAATTCTAGCTTTTCCCGGTACTTGCCCGGATTCTACCGTTTTTCGGTACTGACATTGATTAGACCCTTTTTCGGTTCTCACCGAGACAGTTTTCGATACTCGCACGAATTCTAGCTTTTCCCGATACTCGCCAGGATTCTACCATTTTTCGGTACTCACACTGATTCGACCCTTTTTCGGTTCTCGCTGAGACTGTTTTTCGATACTCGCACGAATTCCAGCTTTTCCCGGTACTCACCCGGATTCTACCATTTTTCAAGACTCACACTGATTCCACCCTTTTTCGGCACTCACCGCGACAGTTTTTCGATACTCGCACGAATTCTAGCTCTTCCCGGTACTCGCCCGGATTCTACCATTTTTCGGTACTCACACTGATTCGACCCTTTTTCGGTTCTCACTGAGACTGTTTTTCGATACTCGCACGAATTCTAGCTTTTCCCGGTACTTGCCCGGATTCTACCGTTTTTCGGTACTGACATTGATTAGACCCTTTTTCGGTTCTTACCGAGACAGTTTTTCGATACTCGCATGAATTCTAGCTCTTCCCGGTACTCGCCAGGATTCTACCATTTTTCGGTACTCACACTGATTCGACCCTTTTTCGGTTCCCACTGAGACTGTTTTTCGATACTCGCACGAATTCTAGCTTTTCCCGGTACTCACCCGGATTCTACCATTTTTCAAGACTCACACTGATTCCACCCTTTTTCGGCACTCACCGCGACAGTTTTTCGATACTCGCACGAATTCTAGCTCTTCCCGGTACTCGCCCGGATTCTACCATTTTTCGGTACTCACACTGATTCGACCCTTTTTCGGTTCTCACTGAGCCTGTTTTTCGATACTCGCACGAATTCTAGCTTTTCCCGGTACTTGCCCGGATTCTACCGTTTTTCGGTACTGACATTGATTAGATCCTTTTTCGGTTCTCACCGAGACAGTTTTTCGATACTCGCATGAATTCTAGCTCTTCCCGGTACTCGCCAGGATTCTACCAGTTTTCGGTACTCACACTGATTCGACCCTTTTTCGGTTCTCACTGAGACTGTTTTTCGATACTCGCACGAATTCTAGCTTTTCCCGGTACTCACCCGGATTCTACCATTTTTCAAGACTCACACTGATTCCACCCTTTTTCGGTACTCACCCCGACAGTTTTTCGATACTCGCACGAATTCTAGCTCTTCCCGATACTCGCCAGGATTCTACCATTTTTCGGTACTCACACTGATTCGACCCTTTTTCGGTTCTCGCTGAGACTGTTTTTCGATACTCGCACGAATTCCAGCTGTTCCCGGTACTCACCCGGATTCTACCATTTTTCAAGACTCACACTGATTCCACCCTTTTTCGGCACTCACCGCGACAGTTTTTCGATACTCGCACGAATTCTAGCTCTTCCCGGTACTCGCCAGGATTCTACCATTTTTCGGTACTCACACTGATTCGACCCTTTTTCGGTTCCCACTGAGACTGTTTTTCGATACTCGCACGAATTCTAGCTTTTCCCGGTACTCACCCGGATTCTACCATTTTTCAAGACTCACACTGATTCCACCCTTTTTCGGCACTCACCGCGACAGTTTTTCGATACTCGCACGAATTCTAGCTCTTCCCGGTACTCGCCCGGATTCTACCATTTTTCGGTACTCACACTGATTCGACCCTTTTTCGGTTCTCACTGAACCTGTTTTTCGATACTCGCACGAATTCTAGCTTTTCCCGGTACTTGCCCGGATTCTACCGTTTTTCGGTACTGACATTGATTAGATCCTTTTTCGGTTCTCACCGAGACAGTTTTTCGATACTCGCATGAATTCTAGCTCTTCCCGGTACTCGCCAGGATTCTACCAGTTTTCGGTACTCACACTGATTCGACCCTTTTTCGGTTCTCACTGAGACTGTTTTTCGATACTCGCACGAATTCTAGCTTTTCCCGGTACTCACCCGGATTCTACCATTTTTCAAGACTCACACTGATTCCACCCTTTTTCGGTACTCACCCCGACAGTTTTTCGATACTCGCACGAATTCTAGCTCTTCCCGATACTCGCCAGGATTCTACCATTTTTCGGTACTCACACTGATTCGACCCTTTTTCGGTTCTCGCTGAGACTGTTTTTCGATACTCGCACGAATTCCAGCTGTTCCCGGTACTCACCCGGATTCTACCATTTTTCAAGACTCACACTGATTCCACCCTTTTTCGGCACTCACCGCGACAGTTTTTCGATACTCGCACGAATTCTAGCTCTTCCCGGTACTCGCCCGGATTCTACCATTTTTCGGTACTCACACTGATTCGACCCTTTTTCGGTTCTCACTGAGACTGTTTTTCGATACTCGCACGAATTCTAGCTTTTCCCGGTACTTGCCCGGATTCTACCGTTTTTCGGTACTGACATTGATTAGACCCTTTTTCGGTTCTCACCGAGACAGTTTTTCGATACTCGCACGAATTCTAGCTCTTCCCGATACTCGCCAGGATTCTACCATTTTTCGGTACTCACACTGATTCGACCCTTTTTCGGTTCTCGCTGAGACTGTTTTTCGATACTCGCACGAATTCCAGCTTTTCCCGGTACTCACCCGGATTCTACCATTTTTCAAGACTCACACTGATTCCACCCTTTTTCGGCACTCACCGCGACAGTTTTTCGATACTCGCACGAATTCTAGCTCTTCCCGGTACTCGCCCGGATTCTACCATTTTTCGGTACTCACACTGATTCGACCCTTTTTCGGTTCTCACTGAGACTGTTTTTCGATACTCGCACGAATTCTAGCTTTTCCCGGTACTTGCCCGGATTCTACCGTTTTTCGGTACTGACATTGATTAGACCCTTTTTCGGTTCTGACCGAGACAGTTTTTCGATACTCGCATGAATTCTAGCTCTTCCCGGTACTCGCCAGGATTCTACCATTTTTCGGTACTCACACTGATTCGACCCTTTTTCGGTTCCCACTGAGACTGTTTTTCGATACTCGCACGAATTCTAGCTTTTCCCGGTACTCACCCGGATTCTACCATTTTTCAAGACTCACACTGATTCCACCCTTTTTCGGCACTCACCGCGACAGTTTTTCGATACTCGCACGAATTCTAGCTCTTCCCGGTACTCGCCCGGATTCTACCATTTTTCGGTACTCACACTGATTCGACCCTTTTTCGGTTCTCACTGAGCCTGTTTTTCGATACTCGCACGAATTCTAGCTTTTCCCGGTACTTGCCCGGATTCTACCGTTTTTCGGTACTGACATTGATTAGATCCTTTTTCGGTTCTCACCGAGACAGTTTTTCGATACTCGCATGAATTCTAGCTCTTCCCGGTACTCGCCAGGATTCTACCAGTTTTCGGTACTCACACTGATTCGACCCTTTTTCGGTTCTCACTGAGACTGTTTTTCGATACTCGCACGAATTCTAGCTTTTCCCGGTACTCACCCGGATTCTACCATTTTTCAAGACTCACACTGATTCCACCCTTTTTCGGTACTCACCCCGACAGTTTTTCGATACTCGCACGAATTCTAGCTCTTCCCGATACTCGCCAGGATTCTACCATTTTTCGGTACTCACACTGATTCGACCCTTTTTCGGTTCTCGCTGAGACTGTTTTTCGATACTCGCACGAATTCCAGCTGTTCCCGGTACTCACCCGGATTCTACCATTTTTCAAGACTCACACTGATTCCACCCTTTTTCGGCACTCACCGCGACAGTTTTTCGATACTCGCACGAATTCTAGCTCTTCCCGGTACTCGCCAGGATTCTACCATTTTTCGGTACTCACACTGATTCGACCCTTTTTCGGTTCCCACTGAGACTGTTTTTCGATACTCGCACGAATTCTAGCTTTTCCCGGTACTCACCCGGATTCTACCATTTTTCAAGACTCACACTGATTCCACCCTTTTTCGGCACTCACCGCGACAGTTTTTCGATACTCGCACGAATTCTAGCTCTTCCCGGTACTCGCCCGGATTCTACCATTTTTCGGTACTCACACTGATTCGACCCTTTTTCGGTTCTCACTGAGCCTGTTTTTCGATACTCGCACGAATTCTAGCTTTTCCCGGTACTTGCCCGGATTCTACCGTTTTTCGGTACTGACATTGATTAGATCCTTTTTCGGTTCTCACCGAGACAGTTTTTCGATACTCGCATGAATTCTAGCTCTTCCCGGTACTCGCCAGGATTCTACCAGTTTTCGGTACTCACACTGATTCGACCCTTTTTCGGTTCTCACTGAGACTGTTTTTCGATACTCGCACGAATTCTAGCTTTTCCCGGTACTCACCCGGATTCTACCATTTTTCAAGACTCACACTGATTCCACCCTTTTTCGGTACTCACCCCGACAGTTTTTCGATACTCGCACGAATTCTAGCTCTTCCCGATACTCGCCAGGATTCTACCATTTTTCGGTACTCACACTGATTCGACCCTTTTTCGGTTCTCGCTGAGACTGTTTTTCGATACTCGCACGAATTCCAGCTGTTCCCGGTACTCACCCGGATTCTACCATTTTTCAAGACTCACACTGATTCCACCCTTTTTCGGCACTCACCGCGACAGTTTTTCGATACTCGCACGAATTCTAGCTCTTCCCGGTACTCGCCCGGATTCTACCATTTTTCGGTACTCACACTGATTCGACCCTTTTTCGGTTCTCACGGAGACTGTTTTTCGATACTCGCACGAATTCTAGCTTTTCCCGGTACTTGCCCGGATTCTACCGTTTTTCGGTACTGACATTGATTAGACCCTTTTTCGGTTCTCACCGAGACAGTTTTTCGATACTCGCACGAATTCTAGCTCTTCCCGATACTCGCCAGGATTCTACCATTTTTCGGTACTCACACTGATTCGACCCTTTTTCGGTTCTCGCTGAGACTGTTTTTCGATACTCGCACGAATTCCAGCTTTTCCCGGTACTCACCCGGATTCTACCATTTTTCAAGACTCACACTGATTCCACCCTTTTTCGGCACTCACCGCGACAGTTTTTCGATACTCGCACGAATTCTAGCTCTTCCCGGTACTCGCCCGGATTCTACCATTTTTCGGTACTCACACTGATTCGACCCTTTTTCGGTTCTCACTGAGACTGTTTTTCGATACTCGCACGAATTCTAGCTTTTCCCGGTACTTGCCCGGATTCTACCGTTTTTCGGTACTGACATTGATTAGACCCTTTTTCGGTTCTCACCGAGACAGTTTTTCGATACTCGCATGAATTCCAGCTCTTCCCGGTACTCGCCAGGATTCTACCATTTTTCGGTACTCACACTGATTCGACCCTTTTTCGGTTCCCACTGAGACTGTTTTTCGATACTCGCACGAATTCTAGCTTTTCCCGGTACTCACCCGGATTCTACCATTTTTCAAGACTCACACTGATTCCACCCTTTTTCGGCACTCACCGCGACAGTTTTTCGATACTCGCACGAATTCTAGCTCTTCCCGGTACTCGCCCGGATTCTACCATTTTTCGGTACTCACACTGATTCGACCCTTTTTCGGTTCTCACTGAGACTGTTTTTCGATACTCGCACGAATTCTAGCTTTTCCCGGTACTTGCCCGGATTCTACCGTTTTTCGGTACTGACATTGATTAGAGCCTTTTTCGGTTCTCACCGACACAGTTTTTCGATACTCGCACGAATTCTAGCTCTTCCCGATACTCGCCAGGATTCTACCATTTTTCGGTACTCACACTGATTCGACCCTTTTTCGGTTCTCACTGAGCCTGTTTTTCGATACTCGCACGAATTCTAGCTTTTCCCGGTACTTGCCCGGATTCTACCGTTTTTCGGTACTGACATTGATTAGATCCTTTTTCGGTTCTCACCGAGACAGTTTTTCGATACTCGCATGAATTCTAGCTCTTCCCGGTACTCGCCAGGATTCTACCAGTTTTCGGTACTCACACTGATTCGACCCTTTTTCGGTTCTCACTGAGACTGTTTTTCGATACTCGCACGAATTCTAGCTTTTCCCGGTACTCACCCGGATTCTACCATTTTTCAAGACTCACACTGATTCCACCCTTTTTCGGTACTCACCCCGACAGTTTTTCGATACTCGCACGAATTCTAGCTCTTCCCGATACTCGCCAGGATTCTACCATTTTTCGGTACTCACACTGATTCGACCCTTTTTCGGTTCTCGCTGAGACTGTTTTTCGATACTCGCACGAATTCCAGCTGTTCCCGGTACTCACCCGGATTCTACCATTTTTCAAGACTCACACTGATTCCACCCTTTTTCGGCACTCACCGCGACAGTTTTTCGATACTCGCACGAATTCTAGCTCTTCCCGGTACTCGCCCGGATTCTACCATTTTTCGGTACTCACACTGATTCGACCCTTTTTCGGTTCTCACTGAGACTGTTTTTCGATACTCGCACGAATTCTAGCTTTTCCCGGTACTTGCCCGGATTCTACCGTTTTTCGGTACTGACATTGATTAGACCCTTTTTCGGTTCTCACCGAGACAGTTTTTCGATACTCGCACGAATTCTAGCTCTTCCCGATACTCGCCAGGATTCTACCATTTTTCGGTACTCACACTGATTCGACCCTTTTTCGGTTCTCGCTGAGACTGTTTTTCGATACTCGCACGAATTCCAGCTTTTCCCGGTACTCACCCGGATTCTACCATTTTTCAAGACTCACACTGATTCCACCCTTTTTCGGCACTCACCGCGACAGTTTTTCGATACTCGCACGAATTCTAGCTCTTCCCGGTACTCGCCCGGATTCTACCATTTTTCGGTACTCACACTGATTCGACCCTTTTTCGGTTCTCACTGAGACTGTTTTTCGATACTCGCACGAATTCTAGCTTTTCCCGGTACTTGCCCGGATTCTACCGTTTTTCGGTACTGACATTGATTAGACCCTTTTTCGGTTCTCACCGAGACAGTTTTTCGATACTCGCATGAATTCCAGCTCTTCCCGGTACTCGCCAGGATTCTACCATTTTTCGGTACTCACACTGATTCGACCCTTTTTCGGTTCCCACTGAGACTGTTTTTCGATACTCGCACGAATTCTAGCTTTTCCCGGTACTCACCCGGATTCTACCATTTTTCAAGACTCACACTGATTCCACCCTTTTTCGGCACTCACCGCGACAGTTTTTCGATACTCGCACGAATTCTAGCTCTTCCCGGTACTCGCCCGGATTCTACCATTTTTCGGTACTCACACTGATTCGACCCTTTTTCGGTTCTCACTGAGACTGTTTTTCGATACTCGCACGAATTCTAGCTTTTCCCGGTACTTGCCCGGATTCTACCGTTTTTCGGTACTGACATTGATTAGAGCCTTTTTCGGTTCTCACCGACACAGTTTTTCGATACTCGCACGAATTCTAGCTCTTCCCGATACTCGCCAGGATTCTACCATTTTTCGGTACTCACACTGATTCGACCCTTTTTCGGTTCTCGCTGAGACTGTTTTTCGATACTCGCACGAATTCCAGCTTTTCCCGGTACTCACCCGGATTCTACCATTTTTCAAGACTCACACTGATTCCACCCTTTTTCGGCACTCACCGCGACAGTTTTTCGATACTCGCACGAATTCTAGCTCTTCCCGGTACTCTCCCGGATTCTACCATTTTTCGGTACTCACACTGATTCGACCCTTTTTCGGTTCTCACTGAGACTGTTTTTCGATACTCGCACGAATTCTAGCTTTTCCCGATACTTGCCCGGATTCTACCGTTTTTCGGTACTGACATTGATTAGACCCTTTTTCGGTTCTCACCGAGACAGTTTTTCGATACTCGCATGAATTCTAGCTCTTCCCGGTACTCGCCAGGATTCTACCATTTTTCGGTACTCACACTGATTCGACCCTTTTTCGGTTCTCACTGAGACTGTTTTTCGATACTCGCACGAATTCTAACTTTTCCCGGTACTTGCCCGGATTCTACCGTTTTTCGGTACTGACATTGATTAGAGCCTTTTTCGGTTCTCACCGACACAGTTTTTCGATACTCGCATTTATTCTAGCTCTTCCTGGTACTCGCCAGGATTCTACCATTTTTCGGTACTCACACTGATTCGACCCTTTTTCGGTTCTCACTGAGACTGTTTTTCGATACTCGCACGAATTCTAGCTTTTCCCGGTACTCACCCGGATTCTACCATTTTTCAAGACTCACACTGATTCCACCCTTTTTCGGCACTCACCGCGACAGTTTTTCGATACTCGCACGAATTCTAGCTCTTCCCGGTACTCGCCCGGATTCTACCATTTTTCGGTACTCACACTGATTCGACCCTTTTTCGGTTCTCACTGAGACTGTTTTTCGATACTCGCACGAATTCTAGCTTTTCCCGGTACTTGCCCAGATTCTACCGTTTTTCGGTACTGACATTGATTAGACCCTTTTTCGGTTCTCACCGAGACAGTTTTTCGATACTCGCATGAATTCTAGCTCTTCCCGGTACTCGCCAGGATTCTACCATTTTTCGGTACTCACACTGATTCGACCCTTTTTCGGTTCCCACTGAGACTGTTTTTCGATACTCGCACGAATTCTAGCTTTTCCCGGTACTCACCCGGATTCTACCATTTTTCAAGACTCACACTGATTCCACCCTTTTTCGGCACTCACCGCGACAGTTTTTCGATACTCGCACGAATTCTAGCTCTTCCCGGTACTCGCCCGGATTCTACCATTTTTCGGTACTCACACTGATTCGACCCTTTTTCGGTTCTCACTGAGACTTTTTTTCGATACTCGCACGAATTCTAGCTTTTCCCGGTACTTGCCCGGATTCTACCGTTTTTCGGTACTGACATTGATTAGAGCCTTTTTCGGTTCTCACCGACACAGTTTTTCGATACTCGCATTTATTCTAGCTCTTCCTGGTACTCGCCAGGATTCTACCATTTTTCGGTACTCACACTGATTCGACCCTTTTTCGGTTCTCACTGAGACTGTTTTTCGATACTCGCACGAATTCTAGCTTTTCCCGGTACTCACCCGGATTCTACCATTTTTCAAGACTCACACTGATTCCACCCTTTTTCGGCACTCACCGCGACAGTTTTTCGATACTCGCACGAATTCTAGCTCTTCCCGGTACTCGCCCGGATTCTACCATTTTTCGGTACTCACACTGATTCGACCCTTTTTCGGTTCTCACTGAGACTGTTTTTCGATACTCGCACGAATTCTAGCTTTTCCCGGTACTTGCCCGGATTCTACCGTTTTTCGGTACTGACATTGATTAGAGCCTTTTTCGGTTCTCACCGACACAGTTTTTCGATACTCGCATTTATTCTAGCTCTTCCCGGTACTCGCCAGGATTCTACCATTTTTCGGTACTCACACTGATTCGACCCTTTTTCGGTTCTCACTGAGACTGTTTTTCGATACTCGCACGAATTCTAGCTTTTCCCGGTACTTGCCCGGATTCTACCGTTTTTCGGTACTGACATTGATTAGACCCTTTTTCGGTTCTCACCGAGACAGTTTTTCGATACTCGCATGAATTCTAGCTCTTCCCGGTACTCGCCAGGATTCTACCATTTTTCGGTACTCACACTGATTCGACCCTTTTTCGGTTCCCACTGAGACTGTTTTTCGATACTCGCACGAATTCTAGCTTTTCCCGGTACTCACCCGGATTCTACCATTTTTCAAGACTCACACTGATTCCACCCTTTTTCGGCACTCACCGCGACAGTTTTTCGATACTCGCACGAATTCTAGCTCTTCCCGGTACTCGCCCGGATTCTACCATTTTTCGGTACTCACACTGATTCGACCCTTTTTCGGTTCTCACTGAGACTGTTTTTCGATACTCGCACGAATTCTAGCTTTTCCCGGTACTTGCCCGGATTCTACCGTTTTTCGGTACTGACATTGATTAGAGCCTTTTTCGGTTCTCACCGACACAGTTTTTCGATACTCGCACGAATTCTAGCTCTTCCCGATACTCGCCAGGATTCTACCATTTTTCGGTACTCACACTGATTCGACCCTTTTTCGGTTCTCGCTGAGACTGTTTTTCGATACTCGCACGAATTCCAGCTTTTCCCGGTACTCACCCGGATTCTACCATTTTTCAAGACTCACACTGATTCCACCCTTTTTCGGCACTCACCGCGACAGTTTTTCGATACTCGCACGAATTCTAGCTCTTCCCGGTACTCGCCCGGATTCTACCATTTTTCGGTACTCACACTGATTCGACCCTTTTTCGGTTCTCACTGAGACTGTTTTTCGATACTCGCACGAATTCTAGCTTTTCCCGGTACTTGCCCGGATTCTACCGTTTTTCGGTACTGACATTGATTAGACCCTTTTTCGGTTCTCACCGAGACAGTTTTTCGATACTCGCATGAATTCTAGCTCTTCCCGGTACTCGCCAGGATTCTACCATTTTTCGGTACTCACACTGATTCGACCCTTTTTCGGTTCTCACTGAGACTGTTTTTCGATACTCGCACGAATTCTAGCTTTTCCCGGTACTTGCCCGGATTCTACCGTTTTTCGGTACTGACATTGATTAGAGCCTTTTTCGGTTCTCACCGACACAGTTTTTCGATACTCGCATTTATTCTAGCTCTTCCTGGTACTCGCCAGGATTCTACCATTTTTCGGTACTCACACTGATTCGACCCTTTTTCGGTTCTCACTGAGACTGTTTTTCGATACTCGCACGAATTCTAGCTTTTCCCGGTACTCACCCGGATTCTACCATTTTTCAAGACTCACACTGATTCCACCCTTTTTCGGCACTCACCGCGACAGTTTTTCGATACTCGCACGAATTCTAGCTCTTCCCGGTACTCGCCCGGATTCTACCATTTTTCGGTACTCACACTGATTCGACCCTTTTTCGGTTCTCACTGAGACTGTTTTTCGATACTCGCACGAATTCTAGCTTTTCCCGGTACTTGCCCGGATTCTACCGTTTTTCGGTACTGACATTGATTAGACCCTTTTTCGGTTCTCACCGAGACAGTTTTTCGATACTCGCATGAATTCTAGCTCTTCCCGGTACTCGCCAGGATTCTACCATTTTTCGGTACTCACACTGATTCGACCCTTTTTCGGTTCCCACTGAGACTGTTTTTCGATACTCGCACGAATTCTAGCTTTTCCCGGTACTCACCCGGATTCTACCATTTTTCAAGACTCACACTGATTCCACCCTTTTTCGGCACTCACCGCGACAGTTTTTCGATACTCGCACGAATTCTAGCTCTTCCCGGTACTCGCCCGGATTCTACCATTTTTCGGTACTCACACTGATTCGACCCTTTTTCGGTTCTCACTGAGACTTTTTTTCGATACTCGCACGAATTCTAGCTTTTCCCGGTACTTGCCCGGATTCTACCGTTTTTCGGTACTGACATTGATTAGAGCCTTTTTCGGTTCTCACCGACACAGTTTTTCGATACTCGCATTTATTCTAGCTCTTCCTGGTACTCGCCAGGATTCTACCATTTTTCGGTACTCACACTGATTCGACCCTTTTTCGGTTCTCACTGAGACTGTTTTTCGATACTCGCACGAATTCTAGCTTTTCCCGGTACTCACCCGGATTCTACCATTTTTCAAGACTCACACTGATTCCACCCTTTTTCGGCACTCACCGCGACAGTTTTTCGATACTCGCACGAATTCTAGCTCTTCCCGGTACTCGCCAGGATTCTACCATTTTTCGGTACTCACACTGATTCGACCCTTTTTCGGTTCTCACTGAGACTGTTTTTCGATACTCGCACGAATTCTAGCTTTTCCCGGTACTTGCCCGGATTCTACCGTTTTTCGGTACTGACATTGATTAGACCCTTTTTCGGTTCTCACCGAGACAGTTTTTCGATACTCGCATGAATTCTAGCTCTTCCCGGTACTCGCCAGGATTCTACCATTTTTCGGTACTCACACTGATTCGACCCTTTTTCGGTTCCCACTGAGACTGTTTTTCGATACTCGCACGAATTCTAGCTTTTCCCGGTACTCACCCGGATTCTACCATTTTTCAAGACTCACACTGATTCCACCCTTTTTCGGCACTCACCGCGACAGTTTTTCGATACTCGCACGAATTCTAGCTCTTCCCGGTACTCGCCCGGATTCTACCATTTTTCGGTACTCACACTGATTCGACCCTTTTTCGGTTCTCACTGAGACTGTTTTTCGATACTCGCACGAATTCTAGCTTTTCCCGGTACTTGCCCGGATTCTACCGTTTTTCGGTACTGACATTGATTAGAGCCTTTTTCGGTTCTCACCGACACAGTTTTTCGATACTCGCACGAATTCTAGCTCTTCCCGATACTCGCCAGGATTCTACCATTTTTCGGTACTCACACTGATTCGACCCTTTTTCGGTTCTCGCTGAGACTGTTTTTCGATACTCGCACGAATTCCAGCTTTTCCCGGTACTCACCCGGATTCTACCATTTTTCAAGACTCACACTGATTCCACCCTTTTTCGGCACTCACCGCGACAGTTTTTCGATACTCGCACGAATTCTAGCTCTTCCCGGTACTCGCCCGGATTCTACCATTTTTCGGTACTCACACTGATTCGACCCTTTTTCGGTTCTCACTGAGACTGTTTTTCGATACTCGCACGAATTCTAGCTTTTCCCGGTACTTGCCCGGATTCTACCGTTTTTCGGTACTGACATTGATTAGACCCTTTTTCGGTTCTCACCGAGACAGTTTTTCGATACTCGCATGAATTCTAGCTCTTCCCGGTACTCGCCAGGATTCTACCATTTTTCGGTACTCACACTGATTCGACCCTTTTTCGGTTCTCACTGAGACTGTTTTTCGATACTCGCACGAATTCTAGCTTTTCCCGGTACTTGCCCGGATTCTACCGTTTTTCGGTACTGACATTGATTAGAGCCTTTTTCGGTTCTCACCGACACAGTTTTTCGATACTCGCATTTATTCTAGCTCTTCCTGGTACTCGCCAGGATTCTACCATTTTTCGGTACTCACACTGATTCGACCCTTTTTCGGTTCTCACTGAGACTGTTTTTCGATACTCGCACGAATTCTAGCTTTTCCCGGTACTCACCCGGATTCTACCATTTTTCAAGACTCACACTGATTCCACCCTTTTTCGGCACTCACCGCGACAGTTTTTCGATACTCGCACGAATTCTAGCTCTTCCCGGTACTCGCCCGGATTCTACCATTTTTCGGTACTCACACTGATTCGACCCTTTTTCGGTTCTCACTGAGACTGTTTTTCGATACTCGCACCAATTCTAGCTTTTCCCGGTACTTGCCCGGATTCTACCGTTTTTCGGTACTGACATTGATTAGACCCTTTTTCGGTTCTCACCGAGACAGTTTTTCGATACTCGCATGAATTCTAGCTCTTCCCGGTACTCGCCAGGATTCTACCATTTTTCGGTACTCACACTGATTCGACCCTTTTTCGGTTCCCACTGAGACTGTTTTTCGATACTCGCACGAATTCTAGCTTTTCCCGGTACTCACCCGGATTCTACCATTTTTCAGGACTCACACTGATTCCACCCTTTTTCGGCACTCACCGCGACAGTTTTTCGATACTCGCACGAATTCTAGCTTTTCCCGGTACTCACCCGGATTCTACCATTTTTCAAGACTCACACTGATTCCACCCTTTTTCGGCACTCACCGCGACAGTTTTTCGATACTCGCACGAATTCTAGCTCTTCCCGGTACTCGCCCGGATTCTACCATTTTTCGGTACTCACACTGATTCGACCCTTTTTCGGTTCTCACTGAGACTGTTTTTCGATACTCGCACGAATTCTAGCTTTTCCCGGTACTTGCCCGGATTCTACCGTTTTTCGGTACTGACATTGATTAGAGCCTTTTTCGGTTCTCACCGACACAGTTTTTCGATACTCGCATTTATTCTAGCTCTTCCCGGTACTCGCCAGGATTCTACCATTTTTCGGTACTCACACTGATTCGACCCTTTTTCGGTTCTCACTGAGACTGTTTTTCGATACTCGCACGAATTCTAGCTTTTCCCGGTACTTGCCCGGATTCTACCGTTTTTCGGTACTGACATTGATTAGACCCTTTTTCGGTTCTCACCGAGACAGTTTTTCGATACTCGCATGAATTCTAGCTCTTCCCGGTACTCGCCAGGATTCTACCATTTTTCGGTACTCACACTGATTCGACCCTTTTTCGGTTCCCACTGAGACTGTTTTTCGATACTCGCACGAATTCTAGCTTTTCCCGGTACTCACCCGGATTCTACCATTTTTCAAGACTCACACTGATTCCACCCTTTTTCGGCACTCACCGCGACAGTTTTTCGATACTCGCACGAATTCTAGCTCTTCCCGGTACTCGCCAGGATTCTACCATTTTTCGGTACTCACACTGATTCGACCCTTTTTCGGTTCTCACTGAGACTGTTTTTCGATACTCGCACGAATTCTAGCTTTTCCCGGTACTTGCCCGGATTCTACCGTTTTTCGGTACTGACATTGATTAGACCCTTTTTCGGTTCTCACCGAGACAGTTTTTCGATACTCGCATGAATTCTAGCTCTTCCCGGTACTCGCCAGGATTCTACCATTTTTCGGTACTCACACTGATTCGACCCTTTTTCGGTTCCCACTGAGACTGTTTTTCGATACTCGCACGAATTCTAGCTTTTCCCGGTACTCACCCGGATTCTACCATTTTTCAAGACTCACACTGATTCCACCCTTTTTCGGCACTCACCGCGACAGTTTTTCGATACTCGCACGAATTCTAGCTCTTCCCGGTACTCGCCCGGATTCTACCATTTTTCGGTACTCACACTGATTCGACCCTTTTTCGGTTCTCACTGAGACTGTTTTTCGATACTCGCACGAATTCTAGCTTTTCCCGGTACTTGCCCGGATTCTACCGTTTTTCGGTACTGACATTGATTAGACCCTTTTTCGGTTCTCACCGAGACAGTTTTTCGATACTCGCACGAATTCTAGCTCTTCCCGATACTCGCCAGGATTCTACCATTTTTCGGTACTCACACTGATTCGACCCTTTTTCGGTTCTCGCTGAGACTGTTTTTCGATACTCGCACGAATTCCAGCTTTTCCCGGTACTCACCCGGATTCTACCATTTTTCAAGACTCACACTGATTCCACCCTTTTTCGGCACTCACCGCGACAGTTTTTCGATACTCGCACGAATTCTAGCTCTTCCCGGTACTCGCCCGGATTCTACCATTTTTCGGTACTCACACTGATTCGACCCTTTTTCGGTTCTCACTGAGACTGTTTTTCGATACTCGCACGAATTCTAGCTTTTCCCGGTACTTGCCCGGATTCTACCGTTTTTCGGTACTGACATTGATTAGAGCCTTTTTCGGTTCTCACCGACACAGTTTTTCGATACTCGCATTTATTCTAGCTCTTCCCGGTACTCGCCAGGATTCTACCATTTTTCGGTACTCACACTGATTCGACCCTTTTTCGGTTCTCACTGAGACTGTTTTTCGATACTCGCACGAATTCTAGCTTTTCCCGGTACTTGCCCGGATTCTACCGTTTTTCGGTACTGACATTGATTAAACCCTTTTTCGGTTCTCACCGAGACAGTTTTTCGATACTCGCATGAATTCTAGCTCTTCCCGGTACTCGCCAGGATTCTACCATTTTTCGGTACTTACACTGATTCGACCCTTTTTCGGTTCCCACTGAGACTGTTTTTCGATACTCGCACGAATTCTAGCTTTTCCCGGTACTCACCCGGATTCTACCATTTTTCAAGACTCACACTGATTCCACCCTTTTTCGGCACTCACCGCGACAGTTTTTCGATACTCGCACGAATTCTAGCTCTTCCCGGTACTCGCCCGGATTCTACCATTTTTCGGTACTCACACTGATTCGACCCTTTTTCGGTTCTCACTGAGACTGTTTTTCGATACTCGCACGAATTCTAGCTTTTCCCGGTACTTGTCCGGATTCTACCGTTTTTCGGTACTGACATTGATTAGATCCTTTTTCGGTTCCCACCGAGACAGTTTTTCGATACTCGCATGAATTCTAGCTCTTCCCGGTACTCGCCAGGATTCTACCATTTTTCGGTACTCACACTGATTCGACCCTTTTTCGGTTCTCACTGAGATTGTTTTTCGATACTCGCACGAATTCTAGCTTTTCCCGGTACTCACCCGGATTCTACCCTTTTTCAAGACTCACACTGATTCCACCCTTTTTCGGTACTCACCCCGACAGTTTTTCGATACTCGCACGAATTCTAGCTCTTCCCGATACTCGCCAGGATTCTACCATTTTTCGGTACTCACACTGATTCGACCCTTTTTCGGTTCTCGCTGAGACTGTTTTTCGATACTCGCACGAATTCCAGCTTCTCCCGGTACTCACCCGGATTCTACCATTTTTCAAGACTCAACTGATTCCACCCTTTTTCGGCACTCACCGCGACAGTTTTTCGATACTCGCACGAATTCTAGCTCTTCCCGGTACTCGCCCGGATTCTACCATTTTTCGGTACTCACACTGATTCGACCCTTTTTCGGTTCTCACTGAGACTGTTTTTCGATACTCGCACGAATTCTAGCTTTTCCCGGTACTTGCCCGGATTCTACCGTTTTTCGGTACTGACATTGATTAGACCCTTTTTCGGTTCTCACCGAGACAGTCTTTCGATACTCGCACGAATTCTAGCTCTTCCCGATACTCGCCAGGATTCTACCATTTTTCGGTACTCACACTGATTCGACCCTTTTTCGGTTCTCGCTGAGACTGTTTTTCGATACTCGCACGAATTCCAGCTTTTCCCGGTACTCACCCGGATTCTACCATTTTTCAAGACTCACACTGATTCCACCATTTTTCGGCACTCACCGCGACAGTTTTTCGATACTCGCACGAATTCTAGCTCTTCCCGGTACTCGCCCGGATTCTACCATTTTTCGGTACTCACACTGATTCGACCCTTTTTCGGTTCTCACTGAGACTGTTTTTCGATACTCGCACGAATTCTAGCTTTTCCCGGTACTTGCCCGGATTCTACCGTTTTTCGGTACTGACATTGATTAGACCCTTTTTCGGTTCTCACCGAGACAGTTTTTCGATACTCGCATGAATTCTAGCTCTTCCCGGTACTCGCCAGGATTCTACCATTTTTCGGTACTCACACTGATTCGACCCTTTTTCGGTTCCCACTGAGACTGTTTTTCGATACTCGCACGAATTCTAGCTTTTCCCGGTACTCACCCGGATTCTACCATTTTTCAAGACTCACACTGATTCCACCCTTTTTCGGCACTCACCGCGACAGTTTTTCGATACTCGCACGAATTCTAGCTCTTCCCGGTACTCGCCCGGATTCTACCATTTTTCGGTACTCACACTGATTCGACCCTTTTTCGGTTCTCACTGAGACTGTTTTTCGATACTCGCACCAATTCTAGCTTTTCCCGGTACTTGCCCGGATTCTACCGTTTTTCGGTACTGACATTGATTAGATCCTTTTTCGGTTCTCACCGAGACAGTTTTTCGATACTCGCATGAATTCTAGCTCTTCCCGGTACTCGCCAGGATTCTACCATTTTTCGGTACTCACACTGATTCGACCCTTTTTCGGTTCTCACTGAGACTGTTTTTCGATACTCGCACGAATTCTAGCTTTTCCCGGTACTTGCCCGGATTCTACCGTTTTTCGGTACTGACATTGATTAGACCCTTTTTCGGTTCTCACCGAGACAGTTTTTCGATACTCGCACGAATTCTAGCTCTTCCCGATACTCGCCAGGATTCTACCATTTTTCGGTACTCACACTGATTCGACCCTTTTTCGGTTCTCGCTGAGACTGTTTTTCGATACTCGCACGAATTCCAGCTTTTCCCGGTACTCACCCGGATTCTACCATTTTTCAAGACTCACACTGATTCCACCATTTTTCGGCACTCACCGCGACAGTTTTTCGATACTCGCACGAATTCTAGCTCTTCCCGGTACTCGCCCGGATTCTACCATTTTTCGGTACTCACACTGATTCGACCCTTTTTCGGTTCTCACTGAGACTGTTTTTCGATACTCGCACGAATTCTAGCTTTTCCCGGTACTTGCCCGGATTCTACCGTTTTTCGGTACTGACATTGATTAGACCCTTTTTCGGTTCTCACCGAGACAGTTTTTCGATACTCGCATGAATTCTAGCTCTTCCCGGTACTCGCCAGGATTCTACCATTTTTCGGTACTCACACTGATTCGACCCTTTTTCGATTCCCACTGAGACTGTTTTTCGATACTCGCACGAATTCTAGCTTTTCCCGGTACTCACCCGGATTCTACCATTTTTCAAGACTCACACTGATTCCACCCTTTTTCGGCACTCACCGCGACAGTTTTTCGATACTCGCACGAATTCTAGCTCTTCCCGGTACTCGCCCGGATTCTACCATTTTTCGGTACTCACACTGATTCGACCCTTTTTCGGTTCTCACTGAGACTGTTTTTCGATACTCGCACCAATTCTAGCTTTTCCCGGTACTTGCCCGGATTCTACCGTTTTTCGGTACTGACATTGATTAGATCCTTTTTCGGTTCTCACCGAGACAGTTTTTCGATACTCGCATGAATTCTAGCTCTTCCCGGTACTCGCCAGGATTCTACCATTTTTCGGTACTCACACTGATTCGACCCTTTTTCGGTTCTCACTGAGACTGTTTTTCGATACTCGCACGAATTCTAGCTTTTCCCGGTACTTGCCCGGATTCTACCGTTTTTCGGTACTGACATTGATTAGACCCTTTTTCGGTTCTCACCGAGACAGTTTTTCGATACTCGCACGAATTCTAGCTCTTCCCGATACTCGCCAGGATTCTACCATTTTTCGGTACTCACACTGATTCGACCCTTTTTCGGTTCTCGCTGAGACTGTTTTTCGATACTCGCACGAATTCCAGCTTTTCCCGGTACTCACCCGGATTCTACCATTTTTCAAGACTCACACTGATTCCACCATTTTTCGGCACTCACCGCGACAGTTTTTCGATACTCGCACGAATTCTAGCTCTTCCCGGTACTCGCCCGGATTCTACCATTTTTCGGTACTCACACTGATTCGACCCTTTTTCGGTTCTCACTGAGACTGTTTTTCGATACTCGCACGAATTCTAGCTTTTCCCGGTACTTGCCCGGATTCTACCGTTTTTCGGTACTGACATTGATTAGACCCTTTTTCGGTTCTCACCGAGACAGTTTTTCGATACTCGCACGAATTCTAGCTCTTCCCGATACTCGCCAGGATTCTACCATTTTTCGGTACTCACACTGATTCGACCCTTTTTCGGTTCTCGCTGAGACTGTTTTTCGATACTCGCACGAATTCCAGCTTTTCCCGGTACTCACCCGGATTCTACCATTTTTCAAGACTCACACTGATTCCACCCTTTTTCGGCACTCACCGCGACAGTTTTTCGATACTCGCACGAATTCTAGCTCTTCCCGGTACTCGCCCGGATTCTACCATTTTTCGGTACTCACACTGATTCGACCCTTTTTCGGTTCTCACTGAGACTGTTTTTCGATACTCGCACGAATTCTAGCTTTTCCCGGTACTTGCCCGGATTCTACCGTTTTTCGGTACTGACATTGATTAGATCCTTTTTCGGTTCTCACCGAGACAGTTTTTCGATACTCGCATGAATTCTAGCTCTTCCCGGTACTCGCCAGGATTCTACCATTTTTCGGTACTCACACTGATTCGACCCTTTTTCGGTTCTCACTGAGACTGTTTTTCGATACTCGCACGAATTCTAGCTTTTCCCGGTACTCACCCGGATTCTACCATTTTTCAAGACTCACACTGATTCCACCCTTTTTCGGTACTCACCCCGACAGTTTTTCGATACTCGCACGAATTCTAGCTCTTCCCGATACTCGCCAGGATTCTACCATTTTTCGGTACTCACACTGATTCGACCCTTTTTCGGTTCTCGCTGAGACTGTTTTTCGATACTCGCACGAATTCCAGCTTTTCCCGGTACTCACCCGGATTCTACCATTTTTCAAGACTCAACTGATTCCACCCTTTTTCGGCACTCACCGCGACAGTTTTTCGATACTCGCACGAATTCTAGCTCTTCCCGGTACTCGCCCGGATTCTACCATTTTTCGGTACTCACACTGATTCGACCCTTTTTCGGTTCTCACTGAGACTGTTTTTCGATACTCGCACGAATTCTAGCTTTTCCCGGTACTTGCCCGGATTCTACCGTTTTTCGGTACTGACATTGATTAGACCCTTTTTCGGTTCTCACCGAGACAGTTTTTCGATACTCGCACGAATTCTAGCTCTTCCCGATACTCGCCAGGATTCTACCATTTTTCGGTACTCACACTGATTCGACCCTTTTTCGGTTCTCGCTGAGACTGTTTTTCGATACTCGCACGAATTCCAGCTTTTCCCGGTACTCACCCGGATTCTACCATTTTTCAAGACTCACACTGATTCCACCCTTTTTCGGCACTCACCGCGACAGTTTTTCGATACTCGCACGAATTCTAGCTCTTCCCGGTACTCGCCCGGATTCTACCATTTTTCGGTACTCACACTGATTCGACCCTTTTTCGGTTCTCGCTGAGACTGTTTTTCGATACTCGCACGAATTCTAGCTTTTCCCGGTACTCACCCGGATTCTACCATTTTTCAAGACTCACACTGATTCCACCCTTTTTCGGCACTCACCGCGACAGTTTTTCGATACTCGCACGAATTCTAGCTCTTCCCGGTACTCGCCCGGATTCTACCATTTTTCGGTACTCACACTGATTCGACCCTTTTTCGGTTCTCACTGAGACTGTTTTTCGATACTCGCACGAATTCTAGCTTTTCCCGGTACTTGCCCGGATTCTACCGTTTTTCGGTACTGACATTGATTAGACCCTTTTTCGGTTCTCACCGAGACAGTTTTTCGATACTCGCACGAATTCTAGCTCTTCCCGATACTCGCCAGGATTCTACCATTTTTCGGTACTCACACTGATTCGACCCTTTTTCGGTTCTCGCTGAGACTGTTTTTCGATACTCGCACGAATTCCAGCTTTTCCCGGTACTCACCCGGATTCTACCATTTTTCAAGACTCACACTGATTCCACCCTTTTTCGGCACTCACCGCGACAGTTTTTCGATACTCGCACGAATTCTAGCTCTTCCCGGTACTCGCCCGGATTCTACCATTTTTCGGTACTCACACTGATTCGACCCTTTTTCGGTTCTCACTGAGACTGTTTTTCGATACTCGCACGAATTCTAGCTTTTCCCGGTACTTGCCCGGATTCTACCGTTTTTCGGTACTGACATTGATTAGATCCTTTTTCGGTTCTCACCGAGACAGTTTTTCGATACTCGCATGAATTCTAGCTCTTCCCGGTACTCGCCAGGATTCTACCATTTTTCGGTACTCACACTGATTCGACCCTTTTTCGGTTCTCACTGAGACTGTTTTTCGATACTCGCACGAATTCTAGCTTTTCCCGGTACTCACCCGGATTCTACCATTTTTCAAGACTCACACTGATTCCACCCTTTTTCGGTACTCACCCCGACAGTTTTTCGATACTCGCACGAATTCTAGCTCTTCCCGATACTCGCCAGGATTCTACCATTTTTCGGTACTCACACTGATTCGACCCTTTTTCGGTTCTCGCTGAGACTGTTTTTCGATACTCGCACGAATTCCAGCTTTTCCCGGTACTCACCCGGATTCTACCATTTTTCAAGACTCAACTGATTCCACCCTTTTTCGGCACTCACCGCGACAGTTTTTCGATACTCGCACGAATTCTAGCTCTTCCCGGTACTCGCCCGGATTCTACCATTTTTCGGTACTCACACTGATTCGACCCTTTTTCGGTTCTCACTGAGACTGTTTTTCGATACTCGCACGAATTCTAGCTTTTCCCGGTACTTGCCCGGATTCTACCGTTTTTCGGTACTGACATTGATTAGACCCTTTTTCGGTTCTCACCGAGACAGTTTTTCGATACTCGCACGAATTCTAGCTCTTCCCGATACTCGCCAGGATTCTACCATTTTTCGGTACTCACACTGATTCGACCCTTTTTCGGTTCTCGCTGAGACTGTTTTTCGATACTCGCACGAATTCCAGCTTTTCCCGGTACTCACCCGGATTCTACCATTTTTCAAGACTCACACTGATTCCACCCTTTTTCGGCACTCACCGCGACAGTTTTTCGATACTCGCACGAATTCTAGCTCTTCCCGGTACTCGCCCGGATTCTACCATTTTTCGGTACTCACACTGATTCGACCCTTTTTCGGTTCTCGCTGAGACTGTTTTTCGATACTCGCACGAATTCTAGCTTTTCCCGGTACTCACCCGGATTCTACCATTTTTCAAGACTCACACTGATTCCACCCTTTTTCGGCACTCACCGCGACAGTTTTTCGATACTCGCACGAATTCTAGCTCTTCCCGGTACTCGCCCGGATTCTACCATTTTTCGGTACTCACACTGATTCGACCCTTTTTCGGTTCTCACTGAGACTGTTTTTCGATACTCGCACGAATTCTAGCTTTTCCCGGTACTTGCCCGGATTCTACCGTTTTTCGGTACTGACATTGATTAGACCCTTTTTCGGTTCTCACCGACACAGTTTTTCGATACTCGCATGAATTTTAGCTCTTCCCGGTACTCGCCAGGATTCTACCATTTTTCGGTACTCACACTGATTCGACCCTTTTTCGGTTCTCACTGAGACTGTTTTTCGATACTCGCACGAATTCTAGCTTTTCCCGGTACTTGCCCGGATTCTACCGTTTTTCGGTACTGACTTTGATTAGACCCTTTTTCGGTTCTCACCGACACAGTTTTTCGATACTCGCATTTATTCTAGCTCTTCCCGGTACTCGCCAGGATTCTACCATTTTTCGGTACTCACACTGATTCGACCCTTTTTCGGTTCTCACTGAGACTGTTTTTCGATACTCGCACGAATTCTAGCTTTTCCCGGTACTCACCCGGATTCTACCATTTTTCAAGACTCACACTGATTCCACCCTTTTTCGGTACTCACCCCGACAGTTTTTCGATACTCGCACGAATTCTAGCTCTTCCCGATACTCGCCAGGATTCTACCATTTTTCGGTACTCACACTGATTCGACCCTTTTTCGGTTCTCGCTGAGACTGTTTTTCGATACTCGCACGAATTCCAGCTTTTCCCGGTACTCACCCGGATTCTACCATTTTTCAAGACTCAACTGATTCCACCCTTTTTCGGCACTCACCGCGACAGTTTTTCGATACTCGCACGAATTCTTGCTCTTCCCGGTACTCGCCCGGATTCTACCATTTTTCGGTACTCACACTGATTCGACCCTTTTTCGGTTCTCACTGAGACTGTTTTTCGATACTCGCACGAATTCTAGCTTTTCCCGGTACTTGCCCGGATTCTACCGTTTTTCGGTACTGACATTGATTAGACCCTTTTTCGGTTCTCACCGAGACAGTTTTTCGATACTCGCACGAATTCTAGCTCTTCCCGATACTCGCCAGGATTCTACCATTTTTCGGTACTCACACTGATTCGACCCTTTTTCGGTTCTCACTGAGACTGTTTTTCGATACTCGCACGAATTCTAGCTTTTCCCGGTACTTGCCCGGATTCTACCGTTTTTCGGTACTGACATTGATTAGATCCTTTTTCGGTTCTCACCGAGACAGTTTTTCGATACTCGCATGAATTCTAGCTCTTCCCGGTACTCGCCAGGATTCTACCATTTTTCGGTACTCACACTGATTCGACCCTTTTTCGGTTCTCACTGAGACTGTTTTTCGATACTCGCACGAATTCTAGCTTTTCCCGGTACTCACCCGGATTCTACCATTTTTCAAGACTCACACTGATTCCACCCTTTTTCGGTACTCACCCCGACAGTTTTTCGATACTCGCACGAATTCTAGCTCTTCCCGATACTCGCCAGGATTCTACCATTTTTCGGTACTCACACTGATTCGACCCTTTTTCGGTTCTCGCTGAGACTGTTTTTCGATACTCGCACGAATTCCAGCTTTTCCCGGTACTCACCCGGATTCTACCATTTTTCAAGACTCAACTGATTCCACCCTTTTTCGGCACTCACCGCGACAGTTTTTCGATACTCGCACGAATTCTTGCTCTTCCCGGTACTCGCCCGGATTCTACCATTTTTCGGTACTCACACTGATTCGACCCTTTTTCGGTTCTCACTGAGACTGTTTTTCGATACTCGCACGAATTCTAGCTTTTCCCGGT
Organism: Vitis cinerea var. helleri x Vitis riparia; assembly: GCA_946000715.1. NCBI lineage: Eukaryota > Viridiplantae > Streptophyta > Magnoliopsida > Vitales > Vitaceae > Vitis > Vitis cinerea var. helleri x Vitis riparia. The sequence goes on from OX254000.1 coordinate 16,054,856, forward strand.
ACTTGCCCGGATTCTACCGTTTTTCGGTACTGACATTGATTAGACCCTTTTTCGGTTCTCACCGAGACAGTTTTTCGATACTCGCACGAATTCTAGCTCTTCCCGATACTCGCCAGGATTCTACCATTTTTCGGTACTCACACTGATTCGACCCTTTTTCGGTTCTCACTGAGACTGTTTTTCGATACTCGCACGAATTCTAGCTTTTCCCGGTACTTGCCCGGATTCTACCGTTTTTCGGTACTGACATTGATTAGATCCTTTTTCGGTTCTCACCGAGACAGTTTTTCGATACTCGCATGAATTCTAGCTCTTCCCGGTACTCGCCAGGATTCTACCATTTTTCGGTACTCACACTGATTCGACCCTTTTTCGGTTCTCACTGAGACTGTTTTTCGATACTCGCACGAATTCTAGCTTTTCCCGGTACTCACCCGGATTCTACCATTTTTCAAGACTCACACTGATTCCACCCTTTTTCGGTACTCACCCCGACAGTTTTTCGATACTCGCACGAATTCTAGCTCTTCCCGATACTCGCCAGGATTCTACCATTTTTCGGTACTCACACTGATTCGACCCTTTTTCGGTTCTCGCTGAGACTGTTTTTCGATACTCGCACGAATTCCAGCTTTTCCCGGTACTCACCCGGATTCTACCATTTTTCAAGACTCAACTGATTCCACCCTTTTTCGGCACTCACCGCGACAGTTTTTCGATACTCGCACGAATTCTTGCTCTTCCCGGTACTCGCCCGGATTCTACCATTTTTCGGTACTCACACTGATTCGACCCTTTTTCGGTTCTCACTGAGACTGTTTTTCGATACTCGCACGAATTCTAGCTTTTCCCGGTACTTGCCCGGATTCTACCGTTTTTCGGTACTGACATTGATTAGACCCTTTTTCGGTTCTCACCGAGACAGTTTTTCGATACTCGCACGAATTCTAGCTCTTCCCGATACTCGCCAGGATTCTACCATTTTTCGGTACTCACACTGATTCGACCCTTTTTCGGTTCTCGCTGAGACTGTTTTTCGATACTCGCACGAATTCCAGCTTTTCCCGGTACTCACCCGGATTCTACCATTTTTCAAGACTCAACTGATTCCACCCTTTTTCGGCACTCACCGCGACAGTTTTTCGATACTCGCACGAATTCTAGCTCTTCCCGGTACTCGCCCGGATTCTACCATTTTTCGGTACTCACACTGATTCGACCCTTTTTCGGTTCTCACTGAGACTGTTTTTCGATACTCGCACGAATTCTAGCTTTTCCCGGTACTTGCCCGGATTCTACCGTTTTTCGGTACTGACATTGATTAGACCCTTTTTCGGTTCTCACCGAGACAGTTTTTCGATACTCGCACGAATTCTAGCTCTTCCCGATACTCGCCAGGATTCTACCATTTTTCGGTACTCACACTGATTCGACCCTTTTTCGGTTCTCGCTGAGACTGTTTTTCGATACTCGCACGAATTCCAGCTTTTCCCGGTACTCACCCGGATTCTACCATTTTTCAAGACTCACACTGATTCCACCCTTTTTCGGCACTCACCGCGACAGTTTTTCGATACTCGCACGAATTCTAGCTCTTCCCGGTACTCGCCCGGATTCTACCATTTTTCGGTACTCACACTGATTCGACCCTTTTTCGGTTCTCGCTGAGACTGTTTTTCGATACTCGCACGAATTCTAGCTTTTCCCGGTACTCACCCGGATTCTACCATTTTTCAAGACTCACACTGATTCCACCCTTTTTCGGCACTCACCGCGACAGTTTTTCGATACTCGCACGAATTCTAGCTCTTCCCGGTACTCGCCCGGATTCTACCATTTTTCGGTACTCACACTGATTCGACCCTTTTTCGGTTCTCACTGAGACTGTTTTTCGATACTCGCACGAATTCTAGCTTTTCCCGGTACTTGCCCGGATTCTACCGTTTTTCGGTACTGACATTGATTAGACCCTTTTTCGGTTCTCACCGACACAGTTTTTCGATACTCGCATGAATTTTAGCTCTTCCCGGTACTCGCCAGGATTCTACCATTTTTCGGTACTCACACTGATTCGACCCTTTTTCGGTTCTCACTGAGACTGTTTTTCGATACTCGCACGAATTCTAGCTTTTCCCGGTACTTGCCCGGATTCTACCGTTTTTCGGTACTGACTTTGATTAGACCCTTTTTCGGTTCTCACCGACACAGTTTTTCGATACTCGCATTTATTCTAGCTCTTCCCGGTACTCGCCAGGATTCTACCATTTTTCGGTACTCACACTGATTCGACCCTTTTTCGGTTCTCACTGAGACTGTTTTTCGATACTCGCACGAATTCTAGCTTTTCCCGGTACTCACCCGGATTCTACCATTTTTCAAGACTCACACTGATTCGACCCTTTTTCGGTTCTCACTGAGACTGTTTTTCGATACTCGCACGAATTCTAGCTTTTCCCGGTACTTGCCCGGATTCTACCGTTTTTCGGTACTGACATTGATTAGACCCTTTTTCGGTTCTCACCGAGACAGTTTTTCGATACTCGCACGAATTCTAGCTCTTCCCGATACTCGCCAGGATTCTACCATTTTTCGGTACTCACACTGATTCGACCCTTTTTCGGTTCTCGCTGAGACTGTTTTTCGATACTCGCACGAATTCCAGCTTTTCCCGGTACTCACCCGGATTCTACCATTTTTCAAGACTCACACTGATTCCACCCTTTTTCGGCACTCACCGCGACAGTTTTTCGATACTCGCACGAATTCTAGCTCTTCCCGGTACTCGCCCGGATTCTACCATTTTTCGGTACTCACACTGATTCGACCCTTTTTCGGTTCTCGCTGAGACTGTTTTTCGATACTCGCACGAATTCTAGCTTTTCCCGGTACTCACCCGGATTCTACCATTTTTCAAGACTCACACTGATTCCACCCTTTTTCGGCACTCACCGCGACAGTTTTTCGATACTCGCACGAATTCTAGCTCTTCCCGGTACTCGCCCGGATTCTACCATTTTTCGGTACTCACACTGATTCGACCCTTTTTCGGTTCTCACTGAGACTGTTTTTCGATACTCGCACGAATTCTAGCTTTTCCCGGTACTTGCCCGGATTCTACCGTTTTTCGGTACTGACATTGATTAGACCCTTTTTCGGTTCTCACCGACACAGTTTTTCGATACTCGCATGAATTTTAGCTCTTCCCGGTACTCGCCAGGATTCTACCATTTTTCGGTACTCACACTGATTCGACCCTTTTTCGGTTCTCACTGAGACTGTTTTTCGATACTCGCACGAATTCTAGCTTTTCCCGGTACTTGCCCGGATTCTACCGTTTTTCGGTACTGACTTTGATTAGACCCTTTTTCGGTTCTCACCGACACAGTTTTTCGATACTCGCATTTATTCTAGCTCTTCCCGGTACTCGCCAGGATTCTACCATTTTTCGGTACTCACACTGATTCGACCCTTTTTCGGTTCTCACTGAGACTGTTTTTCGATACTCGCACGAATTCTAGCTTTTCCCGGTACTCACCCGGATTCTACCATTTTTCAAGACTCACACTGATTCCACCCTTTTTCGGTACTCACCCCGACAGTTTTTCGATACTCGCACGAATTCTAGCTCTTCCCGATACTCGCCAGGATTCTACCATTTTTCGGTACTCACACTGATTTGACCCTTTTTTCGGTTCTCGCTGAGACTGTTTTTCGATACTCGCACGAATTCCAGCTTTTCCCGGTACTCACCCGGATTCTACCATTTTTCAAGACTCACACTGATTCCACCCTTTTTCGGCACCCACCGCGACAGTTTTTCGATACTCGCACGAATTCTAGCTCTTCCCGGTACTCGCCCGGATTCTACCATTTTTCGGTACTCACACTGATTCGACCCTTTTTCGGTTCTCACTGAGACTGTTTTTCGATACTCGCACGAATTCTAGCTTTTCCCGGTACTTGCCCGGATTCTACCGTTTTTCGGTACTGACATTGATTAGATCCTTTTTCGGTTCTCACCGAGACAGTTTTTCGATACTCGCATGAATTCTAGCTCTTCCCGGTACTCGCCAGGATTCTACCATTTTTCGGTACTCACACTGATTCGACCCTTTTTCGGTTCTCACTGAGACTGTTTTTCGATACTCGCACGAATTCTAGCTTTTCCCGGTACTCACCCGGATTCTACCATTTTTCAAGACTCACACTGATTCCACCCTTTTTCGGTACTCACCCCGACAGTTTTTCGATACTCGCACGAATTCTAGCTCTTCCCGATACTCGCCAGGATTCTACCATTTTTCGGTACTCACACTGATTCGACCCTTTTTCGGTTCTCGCTGAGACTGTTTTTCGATACTCGCACGAATTCCAGCTTTTCCCGGTACTCACCCGGATTCTACCATTTTTCAAGACTCAACTGATTCCACCCTTTTTCGGCACTCACCGCGACAGTTTTTCGATACTCGCACGAATTCTTGCTCTTCCCGGTACTCGCCCGGATTCTACCATTTTTCGGTACTCACACTGATTCGACCCTTTTTCGGTTCTCACTGAGACTGTTTTTCGATACTCGCACGAATTCTAGCTTTTCCCGGTACTTGCCCGGATTCTACCGTTTTTCGGTACTGACATTGATTAGACCCTTTTTCGGTTCTCACCGAGACAGTTTTTCGATACTCGCACGAATTCTAGCTCTTCCCGATACTCGCCAGGATTCTACCATTTTTCGGTACTCACACTGATTCGACCCTTTTTCGGTTCTCGCTGAGACTGTTTTTCGATACTCGCACGAATTCCAGCTTTTCCCGGTACTCACCCGGATTCTACCATTTTTCAAGACTCACACTGATTCCACCCTTTTTCGGCACTCACCGCGACAGTTTTTCGATACTCGCACGAATTCTAGCTCTTCCCGGTACTCGCCCGGATTCTACCATTTTTCGGTACTCACACTGATTCGACCCTTTTTCGGTTCTCGCTGAGACTGTTTTTCGATACTCGCACGAATTCTAGCTTTTCCCGGTACTCACCCGGATTCTACCATTTTTCAAGACTCACACTGATTCCACCCTTTTTCGGCACTCACCGCGACAGTTTTTCGATACTCGCACGAATTCTAGCTCTTCCCGGTACTCGCCCGGATTCTACCATTTTTCGGTACTCACACTGATTCGACCCTTTTTCGGTTCTCACTGAGACTGTTTTTCGATACTCGCACGAATTCTAGCTTTTCCCGGTACTTGCCCGGATTCTACCGTTTTTCGGTACTGACATTGATTAGACCCTTTTTCGGTTCTCACCGACACAGTTTTTCGATACTCGCATGAATTTTAGCTCTTCCCGGTACTCGCCAGGATTCTACCATTTTTCGGTACTCACACTGATTCGACCCTTTTTCGGTTCTCACTGAGACTGTTTTTCGATACTCGCACGAATTCTAGCTTTTCCCGGTACTTGCCCGGATTCTACCGTTTTTCGGTACTGACATTGATTAGACCCTTCTTCGGTTCTCACCGACACAGTTTTTCGATACTCGCATTTATTCTAGCTCTTCCCGGTACTCGCCAGGATTCTACCATTTTTCGGTACTCACACTGATTCGACCCTTTTTCGGTTCTCACTGAGACTGTTTTTCGATACTCGCACGAATTCTAGCTTTTCCCGGTACACACCCGGATTCTACCATTTTTCAAGACTCACACTGATTCCACCCTTTTTCGGTACTCACCCCGACAGTTTTTCGATACTCGCACGAATTCTAGCTCTTCCCGATACTCGCCAGGATTCTACCATTTTTCGGTACTCACACTGATTCGACCCTTTTTCGGTTCTCGCTGAGACTGTTTTTCGATACTCGCACGAATTCCAGCTTTTCCCGGTACTCACCCGGATTCTACCATTTTTCAAGACTCACACTGATTCCACCCTTTTTCGGCACTCACCGCGACAGTTTTTCGATACTCGCACGAATTCTAGCTCTTCCCGGTACTCGCCCGGATTCTACCATTTTTCGGTACTCACACTGATTCGACCCTTTTTCGGTTCTCACTGAGACTGTTTTTCGATACTCGCACGAATTCTAGCTTTTCCCGGTACTTGCCCGGATTCTACCGTTTTTCGGTACTGACATTGATTAGACCCTTTTTCGGTTCTCACCGACACAGTTTTTCGATACTCGCATGAATTTTAGCTCTTCCCGGTACTCGCCAGGATTCTACCATTTTTCGGTACTCACACTGATTCGACCCTTTTTCGGTTCTCACTGAGACTGTTTTTCGATACTCGCACGAATTCTAGCTTTTCCCGGTACTTGCCCGGATTCTACCATTTTTCGGTACTGACTTTGATTAGACCCTTTTTCGGTTCTCACCGACACAGTTTTTCGATACTCGCATTTATTCTAGCTCTTCCCGGTACTCGCCAGGATTCTACCATTTTTCGGTACTCACACTGATTCGACCCTTTTTCGGTTCTCACTGAGACTGTTTTTCGATACTCGCACGAATTCTAGCTTTTCCCGGTACTCACCCGGATTCTACCATTTTTCAAGACTCACACTGATTCCACCCTTTTTCGGTACTCACCCCGACAGTTTTTCGATACTCGCACGAATTCTAGCTCTTCCCGATACTCGCCAGGATTCTACCATTTTTCGGTACTCACACTGATTCGACCCTTTTTCGGTTCTCGCTGAGACTGTTTTTCGATACTCGCACGAATTCCAGCTTTTCCCGGTACTCACCCGGATTCTACCATTTTTCAAGACTCACACTGATTCCACCCTTTTTCGGCACTCACCGCGACAGTTTTTCGATACTCGCACGAATTCTAGCTCTTCCCGGTACTCGCCCGGATTCTACCATTTTTCGGTACTCACACTGATTCGACCCTTTTTCGGTTCTCACTGAGACTGTTTTTCGATACTCGCACGAATTCTAGCTTTTCCCGGTACTTGCCCGGATTCTACCGTTTTTCGGTACTGACATTGATTAGACCCTTTTTCGGTTCTCACCGACACAGTTTTTCGATACTCGCATGAATTTTAGCTCTTCCCGGTACTCGCCAGGATTCTACCATTTTTCGGTACTCACACTGATTCGACCCTTTTTCGGTTCTCACTGAGACTGTTTTTCGATACTCGCACGAATTCTAGCTTTTCCCGGTACTTGCCCGGATTCTACCGTTTTTCGGTACTGACATTGATTAGACCCTTTTTCGGTTCTCACCGACACAGTTTTTCGATACTCGCATTTATTCTAGCTCTTCCCGGTACTCGCCAGGATTCTACCATTTTTCGGTACTCACACTGATTCGACCCTTTTTCGGTTCTCACTGAGACTGTTTTTCGATACTCGCACGAATTCTAGCTTTTCACGGTACTCACCCGGATTCTACCATTTTTCAAGACTCACACTGATTCCACCCTTTTTCGGTACTCACCCCGACAGTTTTTCGATACTCGCACGAATTCTAGCTCTTCCCGATACTCGCCAGGATTCTACCATTTTTCGGTACTCACACTGATTCGACCCTTTTTCGGTTCTCACTGAGACTGTTTTTCGATACTCGCACGAATTCTAGCTTTTCCCGGTACTTGCCCGGATTCTACCGTTTTTCGGTACTGACATTGATTAGACCCTTTTTCGGTTCTCACCGACACAGTTTTTCGATACTCGCATTTATTCTAGCTCTTCCCGGTACTCGCCAGGATTCTACCATTTTTCGGTACTCACACTGATTCGACCCTTTTTCGGTTCTCACTGAGACTGTTTTTCGATACTCGCACGAATTCTAGCTTTTCACGGTACTCACCCGGATTCTACCATTTTTCAAGACTCACACTGATTCCACCCTTTTTCGGTACTCACCCCGACAGTTTTTCGATACTCGCACGAATTCTAGCTCTTCCCGATACTCGCCAGGATTCTACCATTTTTCGGTACTCACACTGATTCGACCCTTTTTCGGTTCTCGCTGAGACTGTTTTTCGATACTCGCACGAATTCCAGCTTTTCCCGGTACTCACCCGGATTCTACCATTTTTCAAGACTCACACTGATTCCACCCTTTTTCGGCACTCACCGCGACAGTTTTTCGATACTCGCACGAATTCTAGCTCTTCCCGGTACTCGCCCGGATTCTACCATTTTTCGGTACTCAGACTGATTCGACCCTTTTTCGGTTCTCACTCAGACTGTTTTTCGATACTCGCACGAATTCTAGCTTTTCCCGGTACTTGCCCGGATTCTACCGTTTTTCGGTACTGACATTGATTAGACCCTTTTTCGGTTCTCACCGAGACAGTTTTTCGATACTCGCATGAATTCTAGCTCTTCCCGGTACTCGCCAGGATTCTACCATTTTTCGGTACTCACACTGATTCGACCCTTTTTCGGTTCTCACTGAGACTGTTTTTCGATACTCGCACGAATTCTAGCTTTTCCCGGTACTCACCCGGATTCTACCATTTTTCAAGACTCACACTGATTCCACCCTTTTTCGGCACTCACCGCGACAGTTTTTCGATACTCGCACGAATTCTAGCTCTTCCCGGTACTCGCCCGGATTCTACCATTTTTTGGTACTCACACTGATTCGACCCTTTTTCGGTTCTCGCTGAGACTGTTTTTCGATACTCGCACGAATTCTAGCTTTTCCCGGTACTCACCCGGATTCTACCATTTTTCAGGACTCACACTGATTCCACCCTTTTTCGGCACTCACCGCGACAGTTTTTCGATACTCGCACGAATTCTAGCTCTTCCCGGTACTCGCCCGGATTCTACCATTTTTCGGTACTCACACTGATTCGACCCTTTTTCGGTTCTCACTGAGACTGTTTTTCGATACTCGCACGAATTCTAGCTTTTCCCGGTACTTGCCCGGATTCTACCGTTTTTCGGTACTGACATTGATTAGACCCTTTTTCGGTTCTCACCGACACAGTTTTTCGATACTCGCATGAATTTTAGCTCTTCCCGGTACTCGCCAGGATTCTACCATTTTTCGGTACTCACACTGATTCGACCCTTTTTCGGTTCTCACTGAGACTGTTTTTCGATACTCGCACGAATTCTAGCTTTTCCCGGTACTTGCCCGGATTCTACCGTTTTTCGGTACTGACATTGATTAGACCCTTTTTCGGTTCTCACCGACACAGTTTTTCGATACTCGCATTTATTCTAGCTCTTCCCGGTACTCGCCAGGATTCTACCATTTTTCGGTACTCACACTGATTCGACCCTTTTTCGGTTCTCACTGAGACTGTTTTTCGATACTCGCACGAATTCTAGCTTTTCCCGGTACTCACCCGGATTCTACCATTTTTCAAGACTCACACTGATTCCACCCTTTTTCGGTACTCACCCCGACAGTTTTTCGATACTCGCACGAATTCTAGCTCTTCCCGATACTCGCCAGGATTCTACCATTTTTCGGTACTCACACTGATTCGACCCTTTTTCGGTTCTCGCTGAGACTGTTTTTCGATACACGCACGAATTCCAGCTTTTCCCGGTACTCACCCGGATTCTACCATTTTTCAAGACTCACACTGATTCCACCCTTTTTCGGCACTCACCGCGACAGTTTTTCGATACTCGCACGAATTTTAGCTCTTCCCGGTACTCGCCCGGATTCTACCATTTTTCGGTACTCACACTGATTCGACCCTTTTTCGGTTCTCACTGAGACTGTTTTTCGATACTCGCACGAATTCTAGCTTTTCCCGGTACTTGCCCGGATTCTACCGTTTTTCGGTACTGACATTGATTAGACCCTTTTTCGGTTCTCACCGACACAGTTTTTCGATACTCGCATGAATTTTAGCTCTTCCCGGTACTCGCCAGGATTCTACCATTTTTCGGTACTCACACTGATTCGACCCTTTTTCGGTTCTCACTGAGACTGTTTTTCGATACTCGCACGAATTCTAGCTTTTCCCGGTACTTGCCCGGATTCTACCGTTTTTCGGTACTGACATTGATTAGACCCTTTTTCGGTTCTCACCGACACAGTTTTTCGATACTCGCATTTATTCTAGCTCTTCCCGGTACTCGCCAGGATTCTACCATTTTTCGGTACTCACACTGATTCGACCCTTTTTCGGTTCTCACTGAGACTGTTTTTCGATACTCGCACGAATTCTAGCTTTTCACGGTACTCACCCGGATTCTACCATTTTTCAAGACTCACACTGATTCCACCCTTTTTCGGTACTCACCCCGACAGTTTTTCGATACTCGCACGAATTCTAGCTCTTCCCGATACTCGCCAGGATTCTACCATTTTTCGGTACTCACACTGATTCGACCCTTTTTCGGTTCTCGCTGAGACTGTTTTTCGATACTCGCACGAATTCCAGCCTTTCCCGGTACTCACCCGGATTCTACCATTTTTCAAGACTCACACTGATTCCACCCTTTTTCGGCACTCACCGCGACAGTTTTTCGATACTCGCACGAATTCTAGCTCTTCCCGGTACTCGCCCGGATTCTACCATTTTTCGGTACTCACACAGATTCGACCCTTTTTCGGTTCTCACTGAGACTGTTTTTCGATACTCGCACGAATTCTAGCTTTTCCCGGTACTTGCCCGGATTCTACCGTTTTTCGGTACTGACATTGATTAGACCCTTTTTCGGTTCTCACCGAGACAGTTTTTCGATACTCGCACGAATTCTAGCTCTTCCCGATACTCGCCAGGATTCTACCATTTTTCGGTACTCACACTGATTCGACCCTTTTTCGGTTCTCGCTGAGACTGTTTTTCGATACTCGCACGAATTCCAGCTTTTCCCGGTACTCACCCGGATTCTACCATTTTTCAAGACTCACACTGATTCCACCCTTTTTCGGCACTCACCGCGACAGTTTTTCGATACTCGCACGAATTCTAGCTCTTCCCGGTACTCGCCCGGATTCTACCATTTTTCGGTACTCACACTGATTCGACCCTTTTTCGGTTCTCGTTGAGACTGTTTTTCGATACTCGCACGAATTCTAGCTTTTCCCGGTACTCACCCGGATTCTACCATTTTTCAACACTCACACTGATTCCACCCTTTTTCGGCACTCACCGCGACAGTTTTTCGATACTCGCACGAATTCTAGCTCTTCCCGGTACTCGCCCGGATTCTACCATTTTTCGGTACTCAGACTGATTCGACCCTTTTTCGGTTCTCACTGAGACTGTTTTTCGATACTCGCACGAATTCTAGCTTTTCCCGGTACTTGCCCGGATTCTACCGTTTTTCGGTACTGACATTGATTAGACCCTTTTTCGGTTCTCACCGAGACAGTTTTTCGATACTCGCATGAATTCTAGCTCTTCCCGGTACTCGCCAGGATTCTACCATTTTTCGGTACTCACACTGATTCGACCCTTTTTCGGTTCTCACTGAGACTGTTTTTCGATACTCGCACGAATTCTAGCTTTTCCCGGTACTCACCCGGATTCTACCATTTTTCAAGACTCACACTGATTCCACCCTTTTTCGGCACTCACCGCGACAGTTTTTCGATACTCGCACGAATTCTAGCTCTTCCCGGTACTCGCCCGGATTCTACCATTTTTTGGTACTCACACTGATTCGACCCTTTTTCGGTTCTCGCTGAGACTGTTTTTGGATACTCGCACGAATTCTAGCTTTTCCCGGTACTCACCCGGATTCTACCATTTTTCAAGACTCACACTGATTCCACCCTTTTTCGGCACTCACCGCGACAGTTTTTCGATACTCGCACGAATTCTAGCTCTTCCCGGTACTCGCCCGGATTCTACCATTTTTCGGTACTCACACTGATTCGACCCTTTTTCGGTTCTCACTGAGACTGTTTTTCGATACTCGCACGAATTCTAGCTTTTCCCGGTACTCACCCGGATTCTACCATTTTTCAAGACTCACACTGATTCCACCCTTTTTCGGTACTCACCCCGACAGTTTTTCGATACTCGCACGAATTCTAGCTCTTCCCGATACTCGCCAGGATTCTACCATTTTTCGGTACTCACACTGATTCGACCCTTTTTCGGTTCTCGCTGAGACTGTTTTTCGATACACGCACGAATTCCAGCTTTTCCCGGTACTCACCCGGATTCTACCATTTTTCAAGACTCACACTGATTCCACCCTTTTTCGGCACTCACCGCGACAGTTTTTCGATACTCGCACGAATTCTAGCTCTTCCCGGTACTCGCCCGGATTCTACCATTTTTCGGTACTCACACTGATTCGACCCTTTTTCGGTTCTCACTGAGACTGTTTTTCGATACTCGCACGAATTCTAGCTTTTCCCGGTACTTGCCCGGATTCTACCGTTTTTCGGTACTGACATTGATTAGACCCTTTTTCGGTTCTCACCGACACAGTTTTTCGATACTCGCATGAATTTTAGCTCTTCCCGGTACTCGCCAGGATTCTACCATTTTTCGGTACTCACACTGATTCGACCCTTTTTCGGTTCTCACTGAGACTGTTTTTCGATACTCGCACGAATTCTAGCTTTTCCCGGTACTTGCCCGGATTCTACCGTTTTTCGGTACTGACATTGATTAGACCCTTTTTCGGTTCTCACCGACACAGTTTTTCGATACTCGCATTTATTCTAGCTCTTCCCGGTACTCGCCAGGATTCTACCATTTTTCGGTACTCACACTGATTCGACCCTTTTTCGGTTCTCACTGAGACTGTTTTTCGATACTCGCACGAATTCTAGCTTTTCACGGTACTCACCCGGATTCTACCATTTTTCAAGACTCACACTGATTCCACCCTTTTTCGGTACTCACCCCGACAGTTTTTCGATACTCGCACGAATTCTAGCTCTTCCCGATACTCGCCAGGATTCTACCATTTTTCGGTACTCACACTGATTCGACCCTTTTTCGGTTCTCGCTGAGACTGTTTTTCGATACTCGCACGAATTCCAGCCTTTCCCGGTACTCACCCGGATTCTACCATTTTTCAAGACTCACACTGATTCCACCCTTTTTCGGCACTCACCGCGACAGTTTTTCGATACTCGCACGAATTCTAGCTCTTCCCGGTACTCGCCCGGATTCTACCATTTTTCGGTACTCACACTGATTCGACCCTTTTTCGGTTCTCACTGAGACTGTTTTTCGATACTCGCACGAATTCTAGCTTTTCCCGGTACTTGCCCGGATTCTACCGTTTTTCGGTACTGACATTGATTAGACCCTTTTTCGGTTCTCACCGAGACAGTTTTTCGATACTCGCACGAATTCTAGCTCTTCCCGATACTCGCCAGGATTCTACCATTTTTCGGTACTCACACTGATTCGACCCTTTTTCGGTTCTCGCTGAGACTGTTTTTCGATACTCGCACGAATTCCAGCTTTTCCCGGTACTCACCCGGATTCTACCATTTTTCAAGACTCACACTGATTCCACCCTTTTTCGGCACTCACCGCGACAGTTTTTCGATACTCGCACGAATTCTAGCTCTTCCCGGTACTCGCCCGGATTCTACCATTTTTCGGTACTCACACTGATTCGACCCTTTTTCGGTTCTCGCTGAGACTGTTTTTCGATACTCGCACGAATTCTAGCTTTTCCCGGTACTCACCCGGATTCTACCATTTTTCAACACTCACACTGATTCCACCCTTTTTCGGCACTCACCGCGACAGTTTTTCGATACTCGCACGAATTCTAGCTCTTCCCGGTACTCGCCCGGATTCTACCATTTTTCGGTACTCAGACTGATTCGACCCTTTTTCGGTTCTCACTGAGACTGTTTTTCGATACTCGCACGAATTCTAGCTTTTCCCGGTACTTGCCCGGATTCTACCGTTTTTCGGTACTGACATTGATTAGACCCTTTTTCGGTTCTCACCGAGACAGTTTTTCGATACTCGCATGAATTCTAGCTCTTCCCGGTACTCGCCAGGATTCTACCATTTTTCGGTACTCACACTGATTCGACCCTTTTTCGGTTCTCACTGAGACTGTTTTTCGATACTCGCACGAATTCTAGCTTTTCCCGGTACTCACCCGGATTCTACCATTTTTAAAGACTCACACTGATTCCACCCTTTTTCGGCACTCACCGCGACAGTTTTTCGATACTCGCACGAATTCTAGCTCTTCCCGGTACTCGCCCGGATTCTACCATTTTTTGGTACTCACACTGATTCGACCCTTTTTCGGTTCTCGCTGAGACTGTTTTTGGATACTCGCACGAATTCTAGCTTTTCCCGGTACTCACCCGGATTCTACCATTTTTCAAGACTCACACTGATTCCACCCTTTTTCGGCACTCACCGCGACAGTTTTTCGATACTCGCACGAATTCTAGCTCTTCCCGGTACTCGCCCGGATTCTACCATTTTTCGGTACTCACACTGATTCGACCCTTTTTCGGTTCTCACTGAGACTGTTTTTCGATACTCGCACGAATTCTAGCTTTTCCCGGTACTAGCCCGGATTCTACCGTTTTTCGGTACTGACATTGATTAGACCCTTTTTCGGTTCTCACCGAGACAGTTTTTCGATACTCGCACGAATTCTAGCTCTTCCCGATACTCGCCAGGATTCTACCATTTTTCGGTACTCACACTGATTCGACCCTTTTTCGGTTCTCGCTGAGACTGTTTTTCGATACTCGCACGAATTCCAGCTTTTCCCGGTACTCACCCGGATTCTACCATTTTTCAAGACTCACACTGATTCCACCCTTTTTCGGCACTCACCGCGACAGTTTTTCGATACTCGCACGAATTCTAGCTCTTCCCGGTACTCGCCCGGATTCTACCATTTTTCGGTACTCACACTGATTCGACCCTTTTTCGGTTCTCACTGAGACTGTTTCTCGATACTCGCACGAATTCTAGCTCTTCCCGGTACTCGCTCGGATTCTACCATTTTTCGGTACTCACACTGATTCGACCCTTTTTCGGTTCTCACTGAGACTGTTTTTCGATACTCGCACGAATTCTAGCTTTTCCCGGTACTTGCCCGGATTCTACCGTTTTTCGGTACTGACATTGATTAGACCCTTTTTCGGTTCTCACCGACACAGTTTTTCGATACTCGCATGAATTTTAGCTCTTCCCGGTACTCGCCAGGATTCTACCATTTTTCGGTACTCATACTGATTCGACCCTTTTTCGGTTCTCACTGAGACTGTTTTTCGATACTCGCACGAATTCTAGCTTTTCCCGGTACTTGCCCGGATTCTACCGTTTTTCGGTACTGACATTGATAAGACCCTTTTTCGGTTCTCACCGAGACAGTTTTTCGATACTCGCACGAATTCTAGCTCTTCCCGATACTCGCCAGGATTCTACCATTTTTCGGTACTCACACTGATTCGACCCTTTTTCGGTTCTCGCTGAGACTGTTTTTCGATACTCGCACGAATTCCAGCTTTTCCCGGTACTCACCCGGATTCTACCATTTTTCAAGACTCACACTGATTCCACCCTTTTTCGGCACTCACCGCGACAGTTTTTCGATACTCGCACGAATTCTAGCTCTTCCCGGTACTCGCCCGGATTCTACCATTTTTCGGTACTCACACTGATTCGACCCTTTTTCGGTTCTAACTGAGACTGTTTTTCGATACTCGCCCGAATTCTAGCTTTTCCCGGTACTTGCCCGGATTCTACCGTTTTTCGGTACTGACATTGATTAGACCCTTTTTCGGTTCTCACCGAGACAGTTTTTCGATACTCGCACGAATTCTAGCTCTTCCCGATACTCGCCAGGATTCTACCATTTTTCGGTACTCACACTGATTCGACCCTTTTTCGGTTCTCGCTGAGACTGTTTTTCGATACTCGCACGAATTCCAGCTTTTCCCGGTACTCACCCGGATTCTACCATTTTTCAAGACTCACACTGATTCCACCCTTTTTCGGCACTCACCGCGACAGTTTTTCGATACTCGCACGAATTCTAGCTCTTCCCGGTACTCGCCCGGATTCTACCATTTTTCGGTACTCACACTGATTCGACCCTTTTTCGGTTCTCGCTGAGACTGTTTTTCGATACTCGCACGAATTCTAGCTTTTCCCGGTACTTGCCCGGATTCTACCGTTTTTCGGTACTGACATTGATTAGACCCTTTTTCGGTTCTCACCGAGACAGTTTTTCGATACTCGCATGAATTCTAGCTCTTCCCGGTACTCGCCAGGATTCTACCATTTTTCGGTACTCACACTGATTCGACCCTTTTTCGGTTCTCACTGAGACTGTTTTTCGATACTCGCACGAATTCTAGCTTTTCCCGGTACTCACCCGGATTCTACCATTTTTCAAGACTCACACTGATTCCACCCTTTTTCGGTACTCACCCCGACAGTTTTTCGATACTCGCACGAATTCTAGCTCTTCCCGATACTCGCCAGGATTCTACCATTTTTCGGTACTCACACTGATTCGACCCTTTTTCGGTTCTCGCTGAGACTGTTTTTCGATACTCGCACGAATTCCAGCTTTTCCCGGTACTCACCCGGATTCTACCATTTTTCAAGACTCACACTGATTCCACCCTTTTTCGGCACTCACCGCGACAGTTTTTCGATACTCGCACGAATTCTAGCTCTTCCCGGTACTCGCTCGGATTCTACCATTTTTCGGTACTCACACTGATTCGACCCTTTTTCGGTTCTCACTGAGACTGTTTTTCGATACTCGCACGAATTCTAGCTTTTCCCGGTACTTGCCCGGATTCTACCGTTTTTCGGTACTGACATTGATTAGACCCTTTTTCGGTTCTCACCGACACAGTTTTTCGATACTCGCATGAATTTTAGCTCTTCCCGGTACTCGCCAGGATTCTACCATTTTTCGGTACTCACACTGATTCGACCCTTTTTCGGTTCTCACTGAGACTGTTTTTCGATACTCGCACGAATTCTAGCTTTTCCCGGTACTTGCCCGGATTCTACCGTTTTTCGGTACTGACATTGATTAGACCCTTTTTCGGTTCTCACCGACACAGTTTTTCGATACTCGCATTTATTCTAGCTCTTCCCGGTACTCACCAGGATTCTACCATTTTTCGGTACTCACACTGATTCGACCCTTTTTCGGTTCTCGCTGAGACTGTTTTTCGATACTCGCACGAATTCCAGCTTTTCCCGGTACTCACCCGGATTCTACCATTTTTCAAGACTCACACTGATTCCACCCTTTTTCGGCACTCACCGCGACAGTTTTTCGATACTCGCACGAATTCTAGCTCTTCCCGGTACTCGCCCGGATTCTACCATTTTTCGGTACTCACACTGATTCGACCCTTTTTCGGTTCTCACTGAGACTGTTTTTCGATACTCGCACGAATTCTAGCTTTTCCCGGTACTTGCCCGGATTCTACCGTTTTTCGGTACTGACATTGATTAGACCCTTTTTCGGTTCTCACCGAGACAGTTTTTCGATACTCGCACGAATTCTAGCTCTTCCCGATACTCGGCAGGATTCTACCATTTTTCGGTACTCACACTGATTCGACCCTTTTTCGGTTCTCGCTGAGACTGTTTTTCGATACTCGCACGAATTCCAGCTTTTCCCGGTACTCACCCGGATTCTACCATTTTTCAAGACTCACACTGATTCCACCCTTTTTCGGCACTCACCGCGACAGTTTTTCGATACTCGCACGAATTCTAGCTCTTCCCGGTACTCGCCCGGATTCTACCATTTTTCGGTACTCACACTGATTCGACCCTTTTTCGGTTCTCGCTGAGACTGTTTTTCGATACTCGCACGAATTCTAGCTTTTCCCGGTACTCACCCGGATTCTACCATTTTTCAAGACTCACACTGATTCCACCCTTTTTCGGCACTCACCGCGACAGTTTTTCGATACTCGCACGAATTCTAGCTCTTCCCGGTACTCGCCCGGATTCTACCATTTTTCGGTACTCACACTGATTCGACCCTTTTTCGGTTCTCACTGAGACTGTTTTTCGATACTCGCACGAATTCTAGCTTTTCCCGGTACTTGCCCGGATTCTACCGTTTTTCGGTACTGACATTGATTAGACCCTTTTTCGGTTCTCACCGAGACAGTTTTTCGACACTCGCATGAATTCTAGCTCTTCCCGGTACTCGCCAGGATTCTACCATTTTTCGGTACTCACACTGATTCGACCCTTTTTCGGTTCTCGCTGAGACTGTTTTTCGATACTCGCACGAATTCCAGCTTTTCCCGGTACTCACCCGGATTCTACCATTTTTCAAGACTCACACTGATTCCACCCTTTTTCGGCACTCACCGCGACAGTTTTTCGATACTCGCACGAATTCTAGCTCTTCCCGGTACTCGCCCGGATTCTACCATTTTTCGGTACTCACACTGATTCGACCCTTTTTCGGTTCTCGCTGAGACTGTTTTTCGATACTCGCACGAATTCTAGCTTTTCCCGGTACTTGCCCGGATTCTACCGTTTTTCGGTACTGACATTGATTAGACCCTTTTTCGGTTCTCACCGAGACAGTTTTTCGATACTCGCATGAATTCTAGCTCTTCCCGGTACTCGCCAGGATTCTACCATTTTTCGGTACTCACACTGATTCGACCCTTTTTCGGTTCTCACTGAGACTGTTTTTCGATACTCGCACGAATTCTAGCTTTTCCCGGTACTCACCCGGATTCTACCATTTTTCAAGACTCACACTGATTCCACCCTTTTTCGGTACTCACCCCGACAGTTTTTCGATACTCGCACGAATTCTAGCTCTTCCCGATACTCGCCAGGATTCTACCATTTTTCGGTACTCACACTGATTCGACCCTTTTTCGGTTCTCGCTGAGACTGTTTTTCGATACTCGCACGAATTCCAGCTTTTCCCGGTACTCACCCGGATTCTACCATTTTTCAAGACTCACACTGATTCCACCCTTTTTCGGCACTCACCGCGACAGTTTTTCGATACTCGCACGAATTCTAGCTCTTCCCGGTACTCGCTCGGATTCTACCATTTTTCGGTACTCACACTGATTCGACCCTTTTTCGGTTCTCACTGAGACTGTTTTTCGATACTCGCACGAATTCTAGCTTTTCCCGGTACTTGCCCGGATTCTACCGTTTTTCGGTACTGACATTGATTAGACCCTTTTTCGGTTCTCACCGACACAGTTTTTCGATACTCGCATGAATTTTAGCTCTTCCCGGTACTCGCCAGGATTCTACCATTTTTCGGTACTCACACTGATTCGACCCTTTTTCGGTTCTCACTGAGACTGTTTTTCGATACTCGCACGAATTCTAGCTTTTCCCGGTACTTGCCCGGATTCTACCGTTTTTCGGTACTGACATTGATTAGACCCTTTTTCGGTTCTCACCGACACAGTTTTTCGATACTCGCATTTATTCTAGCTCTTCCCGGTACTCGCCAGGATTCTACCATTTTTCGGTACTCACACTGATTCGACCCTTTTTCGGTTCTCACTGAGACTGTTTCTCGATACTCGCACGAATTCTAGCTTTTCCCGGTACTCACCCGGATTGTACCATTTTTCAAGACTCACACTGATTCCACCCTTTTTCGGTACTCACCCCGACAGTTTTTCGATACTCGCACGAATTCTAGCTCTTCCCGAAACTCGCCAGGATTCTACCATTTTTCGGTACTCACACTGATTCGACCCTTTTTCGGTTCTCGCTGAGACTGTTTTTCGATACTCGCACGAATTCCAGCTTTTCCCGGTACTCACCCGGATTCTACCATTTTTCAAGACTCACACTGATTCCACCCTTTTTCGGCACTCACCGCGACAGTTTTTCGATACTCGCACGAATTCTAGCTCTTCCCGGTACTCGCCCGGATTCTACCATTTTTCGGTACTCACACTGATTCGACCCTTTTTCGGTTCTCACTGAGACTGTTTTTCGATACTCGCACGAATTCTAGCTTTTCCCGGTACTTGCCCGGATTCTACCGTTTTTCGGTACTGACATTGATTAGACCCTTTTTCGGTTCTCACCGAGACAGTTTTTCGATACTCGCACGAATTCTAGCTCTTCCCGATACTCGGCAGGATTCTACCATTTTTCGGTACTCACACTGATTCGACCCTTTTTCGGTTCTCGCTGAGACTGTTTTTCGATACTCGCACGAATTCCAGCTTTTCCCGGTACTCACCCGGATTCTACCATTTTTCAAGACTCACACTGATTCCACCCTTTTTCGGCACTCACCGCGACAGTTTTTCGATACTCGCACGAATTCTAGCTCTTCCCGGTACTCGCCCGGATTCTACCATTTTTCGGTACTCACACTGATTCGACCCTTTTTCGGTTCTCGCTGAGACTGTTTTTCGATACTCGCACGAATTCTAGCTTTTCCCGGTACTCACCCGGATTCTACCATTTTTCAAGACTCACACTGATTCCACCCTTTTTCGGCACTCACCGCGACAGTTTTTCGATACTCGCACGAATTCTAGCTCTTCCCGGTACTCGCCCGGATTCTACCATTTTTCGGTACTCACACTGATTCGACCCTTTTTCGGTTCTCACTGAGACTGTTTTTCGATACTCGCACGAATTCTAGCTCTTCCCGGTACTCGCTCGGATTCTACCATTTTTCGGTACTCACACTGATTCGACCCTTTTTCGGTTCTCACTGAGACTGTTTTTCGATACTCGCACGAATTCTAGCTTTTCCCGGTACTTGCCCGGATTCTACCGTTTTTCGGTACTGACATTGATTAGACCCTTTTTCGGTTCTCACCGACACAGTTTTTCGATACTCGCATGAATTTTAGCTCTTCCCGGTACTCGCCAGGATTCTACCATTTTTCGGTACTCACACTGATTCGACCCTTTTTCGGTTCTCACTGAGACTGTTTTTCGATACTCGCACGAATTCTAGCTTTTCCCGGTACTTGCCCGGATTCTACCGTTTTTCGGTACTGACATTGATTAGACCCTTTTTCGGTTCTCACCGACACAGTTTTTCGATACTCGCATTTATTCTAGCTCTTCCCGGTACTCGCCAGGATTCTACCATTTTTCGGTACTCACACTGATTCGACCCTTTTTCGGTTCTCACTGAGACTGTTTCTCGATACTCGCACGAATTCTAGCTTTTCCCGGTACTCACCCGGATTCTACCATTTTTCAAGACTCACACTGATTCCACCCTTTTTCGGTACTCACCCCGACAGTTTTTCGATACTCGCACGAATTCTAGCTCTTCCCGATACTCGCCAGGATTCTACCATTTTTCGGTACTCACACTGATTCGACCCTTTTTCGGTTCTTGCTGAGACTGTTTTTCGATACTCGCACGAATTCCAGCTTTTCCCGGTACTCACCCGGATTCTACCATTTTTCAAGACTCACACTGATTCCACCCTTTTTCGGCACTCACCGCGACAGTTTTTCGATACTCGCACGAATTCTAGCTCTTCCCGGTACTCGCCCGGATTCTACCATTTTTCGGTACTCACACTGATTCGACCCTTTTTCGGTTCTCACTGAGACTGTTTTTCGATACTCGCACGAATTCTAGCTTTTCCCGGTACTTGCCCGGATTCTACCGTTTTTCGGTACTGACATTGATTAGACCCTTTTTCGGTTCTCACCGAGACAGTTTTTCGATACTCGCACGAATTCTAGCTCTTCCCGATACTCGGCAGGATTCTACCATTTTTCGGTACTCACACTGATTCGACCCTTTTTCGGTTCTCGCTGAGACTGTTTTTCGATACTCGCACGAATTCCAGCTTTTCCCGGTACTCACCCGGGTTCTACCATTTTTCAAGACTCACACTGATTCCACCCTTTTTCGGCACTCACCGCGACAGTTTTTCGATACTCGCACGAATTCTAGCTCTTCCCGGTACTCGCCCGGATTCTACCATTTTTCGGTACTCACACTGATTCGACCCTTTTTCGGTTCTCGCTGAGACTGTTTTTCGATACTCGCACGAATTCTAGCTTTTCCCGGTACTCACCCGGATTCTGCCATTTTTCAAGACTCACACTGATTCCACCCTTTTTCGGCACTCACCGCGACAGTTTTTCGATACTCGCACGAATTCTAGCTCTTCCCGGTACTCGCCCGGATTCTACCATTTTTCGGTACTCACACTGATTCGACCCTTTTTCGGTTCTCACTGAGACTGTTTTTCGATACTCGCACGAATTCTAGCTTTTCCCGGTACTTGCCCGGATTCTACCGTTTTTCGGTACTGACATTGATTAGACCCTTTTTCGGTTCTCACCGAGACAGTTTTTTGACACTCGCATGAATTCTAGCTCTTCCCGGTACTCGCCAGGATTCTACCATTTTTCGGTACTCACACTGATTCGACCCTTTTTCGGTTCTCACTGAGACTGTTTTTCGATACTCGCACGAATTCTAGCTTTTCCCGGTACTCACCCGGATTCTACCATTTTTCAAGACTCACACTGATTCCACCCTTTTTCGGTACTCACCCCGACAGTTTTTCGATACTCGCACGAATTCTAGCTCTTCCCGATACTCGCCAGGATTCTACCATTTTTCGGTACTCACACTGATTCGACCCTTTTTCGGTTCTCGCTGAGACTGTTTTTCGATACTCGCACGAATTCCAGCTTTTCCCGGTACTCACCCGGATTCTACCATTTTTCAAGACTCACACTGATTCCACCCTTTTTCGGCACTCACCGCGACAGTTTTTCGATACTCGCACGAATTCTAGCTCTTCCCGGTACTCGCTCGGATTCTACCATTTTTCGGTACTCACACTGATTCGACCCTTTTTCGGTTCTCACTGAGACTGTTTTTCGATACTCGCACGAATTCTAGCTTTTCCCGGTACTTGCCCGGATTCTACCGTTTTTCGGTACTGACATTGATTAGACCCTTTTTCGGTTCTCACCGACACAGTTTTTCGATACTCGCATGAATTTTAGCTCTTCCCGGTACTCGCCAGGATTCTACCATTTTTCGGTACTCACACTGATTCGACCCTTTTTCGGTTCTCACTGAGACTGTTTTTCGATACTCGCACGAATTCTAGCTTTTCCCGGTACTTGCCCGGATTCTACCGTTTTTCGGTACTGACATTGATTAGACCCTTTTTCGGTTCTCACCGACACAGTTTTTCGATACTCGCATTTATTCTAGCTCTTCCCGGTACTCGCCAGGATTCTACCATTTTTCGGTACTCACACTGATTCGACCCTTTTTCGGTTCTCGCTGAGACTGTTTTTCGATACTCGCACGAATTCCAGCTTTTCCCGGTACTCACCCGGATTCTACCATTTTTCAAGACTCACACTGATTCCACCCTTTTTCGGCACTCACCGCGACAGTTTTTCGATACTCGCACGAATTCTAGCTCTTCCCGGTACTCGCCCGGATTCTACCATTTTTCGGTACTCACACTGATTCGACCCTTTTTCGGTTCTCACTGAGACTGTTTTTCGATACTCGCACGAATTCTAGCTTTTCCCGGTACTTGCCCGGATTCTACCGTTTTTCGGTACTGACATTGATTAGACCCTTTTTCGGTTCTCACCGAGACAGTTTTTCGATACTCGCAGGAATTCTAGCTCTTCCCGGTACTCGCCAGGATTCTACCATTTTTCGGTACTCACACTGATTCGACCCTTTTTCGGTTCTCACTGAGACTGTTTTTCGATACTCGCACGAATTCTAGCTTTTCCCGGTACTCACCCGGATTCTACCATTTTTCAAGACTCACACTGATTCCACCCTTTTTCGGCACTCACCGCGACAGTTTTTCGATACTCGCACGAATTCTAGCTCTTCCCGATACTCGCCAGGATTCTACCATTTTTCGGTACTCACACTGATTCGACCCTTTTTCGGTTCTCACTGAGACTGTTTTTCGATACTCGCACGAATTCTAGCTTTTCTCGGTACTCACCCGGATTCTACCATTTTTCAAGACTCTCACTGATTCCACCCTTTTTCGGTACTCACCCCGACAGTTTTTCGATACTCGCACGAATTCTAGCTCTTCCCGATACTCGCCAGGATTCTACCATTTTTCGGTACTCACACTGATTCGACCCTTTTTCGGTTCTCGCTGAGACTGTTTTTCGATACTCGCACGAATTCCAGCTTTTCCCGGTACTCACCCGGATTCTACCATTTTTCAAGACTCACACTGATTCCACCCTTTTTCGGTACTCACCCCGACAGTTTTTCGATACTCGCACGAATTCTAGCTCTTCCCGATACTCGCCAGGATTCTACCATTTTTCGGTACTCACACTGATTCGACCCTTTTTCGGTTCTCGCTGAGACTGTTTTTCGATACTCGCACGAATTCCAGCTTTTCCCGGTACTCACCCGGATTCTACCATTTTTCAAGACTCACACTGATTCCACCCTTTTTCGGCACTCACCGCGACAGTTTTTCGATACTCGCACGAATTCTAGCTCTTCCCGGTACTCGCTCGGATTCTACCATTTTTCGGTACTCACACTGATTCGACCCTTTTTCGGTTCTCACTGAGACTGTTTTTCGATACTCGCACGAATTCTAGCTTTTCCCGGTACTTGCCCGGATTCTACCGTTTTTCGGTACTGGCATTGATTAGACCCTTTTTCGGTTCTCACCGACACAGTTTTTCGATACTCGCATTTATTCTAGCTCTTCCCGGTACTCGCCAGGATTCTACCATTTTTCGGTACTCACACTGATTCGACCCTTTTTCGGTTCTCACTGAGACTGTTTTTCGATACTCGCACGAATTCTAGCTTTTCCCGGTACTCACCCGGATTCTACCATTTTTCAGGACTCACACTGATTCCACCCTTTTTCGGTACTCACCCCGACAGTTTTTCGATACTCGCACGAATTCTAGCTCTTCCCGATACTCGCCAGGATTCTACCATTTTTCGGTACTCACACTGATTCGAACCTTTTTCGGTTCTCGCTGAGACTGTTTTTCGATACTCGCACGAATTCCAGCTTTTCCCGGTACTCACCCGGATTCTACCATTTTTCAAGACTCACACTGATTCCACCCTTTTTCGGCACTCACCGCGACAGTTTTTCGATACTCGCACGAATTCTAGCTCTTCCCGGTACTCGCCCGGATTCTACCATTTTTCGGTACTCACACTGATTCGACCCTTTTTCGGTTCTCACTGAGACTGTTTTTCGATACTCGCACGAATTCTAGCTTTTCCCGGTACTTGCCCGGATTCTACCGTTTTTCGGTACTGACATTGATTAGACCCTTTTTCGGTTCTCACCGAGACAGTTTTTCGATACTCGCACGAATTCTAGCTCTTCCCGATACTCGCCAGGATTCTACCATTTTTCGGTACTCACACTGATTCGACCCTTTTTCGGTTCTCGCTGAGACTGTTTTTCGATACTCGCACGAATTCCAGCTTTTCCCGGTACTCACCCGGATTCTACCATTTTTCAAGACTCACACTGATTCCACCCTTTTTCGGCACTCACCGCGACAGTTTTTCGATACTCGCACGAATTCTAGCTCTTCCCGGTACTCGCCCGGATTCTACCATTTTTCGGTACTCACACTGATTCGACCATTTTTCGGTTCTCGCTGAGACTGTTTTTCGATACTCGCACGAATTCTAGCTTTTCCCGGTACTCACCCGGATTCTACCATTTTTTAAGACTCACACTGATTCCACCCTTTTTCGGCACTCACCGCGACAGTTTTTCTATACTCACACGAATTCTAGCTCTTCCCGATACTCGCCAGGATTCTACCATTTTTCGGTACTCACACTGATTCGACCCTTTTTCGGTTCTCCCTGAGACTGTTTTTCGATACTCGCACGAATTCTAGCTTTTCCCGGTACTCACCCGGATTCTACCATTTTTCAAGACTCTCACTGATTCCACCCTTTTTCGGTACTCACCCCGACAGTTTTTCGATACTCGCACGAATTCTAGCTCTTCCCGATACTCGCCAGGATTCTACCATTTTTCGGTACTCACACTGATTCGACCCTTTTTCGGTTCTCGCTGAGACTGTTTTTCGATACTCGCACGAATTCCAGCTTTTCCCGGTACTCACCCGGATTCTACCATTTTTCCAGACTCACACTGATTCCACCCTTTTTCGGCACTCACCGCGACAGTTTTTCGATACTCGCACGAATTCTAGCTCTTCCCGGTACTCGCCCGGATTCTACCATTTTTCGGTACTCACACTGATTCGACCCTTTTTCGGTTCTCACTGAGACTGTTTTTCGATACTCGCACGAATTCTAGCTTTTCCCGGTACTTGCCCGGATTCTACCGTTTTTCAGTACTGACATTGATTAGACCCTTTTTCGGTTCTCACCGAGACAGTTTTTCGATACTCGCACGTATTCTAGCTCTTCCCGATACTCGCCAGGATTCTACCATTTTTCGGTACTCACACTGATTCGACCCTTTTTCGGTTCTCGCTGAGACTGTTTTTCGATACTCGCACGAATTCCAGCTTTTCCCGGTACTCACCCGGATTCTACCATTTTTCAAGACTCACACTGATTCCACCCTTTTTCGGCACTCACCGCGACAGTTTTTCGATACTCGCACGAATTCTAGCTCTTCCCGGTACTCGCCCGGATTCTACCATTTTTCGGTACTCACACTGATTCGACCCTTTTTCGGTTCTCGCTGAGACTGTTTTTCGATACTCGCACGAATTCTAGCTTTTCCCGGTACTCACCCGGATTCTACCATTTTTCAAGACTCACACTGATTCCACCCTTTTTCGGCACTCACCGCGACAGTTTTTCGATACTCGCACGAATTCTAGCTCTTCCCGATACTCGCCAGGATTCTACCATTTTTCGGTACTCACACTGATTCGACCCTTTTTCGGTTCTCACTGAGACTGTTTTTCGATACTCGCACGAATTCTAGCTTTTCCCGGTACTCACCCGGATTCTACCATTTTTCAAGACTCTCACTGATTCCACCCTTTTTCGGTACTCACCCCGACAGTTTTTCGATACTCGCACGAATTCTAGCTCTTCCCGATACTCGCCAGGGTTCTACCATTTTTCGGTACTCACACTGATTCGACCCTTTTTCGGTTCTCGCTGAGACTGTTTTTCGATACTCGCACGAATTCCAGCTTTTCCCGGTACTCACCCGGATTCTACCATTTTTCAAGACTCACACTGATTCCACCCTTTTTCGGCACTCACCGCGACAGTTTTTCGATACTCGCACGAATTCTAGCTCTTCCCGGTACTCGCCCGGATTCTACCATTTTTCGGTACTCACACTGATTCGACCCTTTTTCGGTTCTCACTGAGACTGTTTTTCGATACTCGCACGAATTCTAGCTTTTCCCGGTACTTGCCCGGATTCTACCGTTTTTCGGTACTGACATTGATTAGACCCTTTTTCGGTTCTCACCGAGACAGTTTTTCGATACTCGCACGAATTCTAGCTCTTCCCGATACTCGCCAGGATTCTACCATTTTTCGGTACTCACACTGATTCGACCCTTTTTCGGTTCTCGCTGAGACTGTTTTTCGATACTCGCACGAATTCCAGCTTTTCCCGGTACTCACCCGGATTCTACCATTTTTCAAGACTCACACTGATTCCACCCTTTTTCGGCACTCACCGCGACAGTTTTTCGATACTCGCACGAATTCTAGCTCTTCCCGGTACTCGCCCGGATTCTACCATTTTTCGGTACTCACACTGATTCGACCCTTTTTCGGTTCTCGCTGAGACTGTTTTTCGATACTCGCACGAATTCTAGCTTTTCCCGGTACTCACCCGAATTCTACCATTTTTCAAGACTCACACTGATTCCACCCTTTTTCGGCACTCACCGCGACAGTTTTTCGATACTCGCACGAATTCTAGCTCTTCCCGGTACTCGCCCGGATTCTACCATTTGTCGGTACTCACACTGATTCGACCCTTTTTCGGTTCTCACTGAGACTGTTTTTCGATACTCGCACGAATTCTAGCTTTTCCCGGTACTTGCCCGGATTCTACCGTTTTTCGGTACTGACATTGATTAGACCCTTTTTCGGTTCTCACCGAGACAGTTTTTCGATACTCGCATGAATTCTAGCTCTTCCCGGTACTCGCCAGGATTCTACCATTTTTCGGTACTCACACTGATTCGACCCTTTTTCGGTTCTCACTGAGACTGTTTTTCGATACTCGCACGAATTCTAGCTTTTCCCGGTACTCACCCGGATTCTACCATTTTTCAAGACTCTCACTGATTCCACCCTTTTTCGGTACTCACCCCGACAGTTTTTCGATACTCGCACGAATTCTAGCTCTTCCCGATACTCGCCAGGATTCTACCATTTTTCGGTACTCACACTGATTCGACCCTTTTTCGGTTCTCGCTGAGACTGTTTTTCGATACTCGCACGAATTCCAGCTTTTCCCGGTACTCACCCGGATTCTACCATTTTTCAAGACTCTCACTGATTCCACCCTTTTTCGGTACTCACCCCGACAGTTTTTCGATACTCGCACGAATTCTAGCTCTTCCCGATACTCGCCAGGATTCTACCATTTTTCGGTACTCACACTGATTCGACCCTTTTTCGGTTCTCGCTGAGACTGTTTTTCGATACTCGCACGAATTCCAGCTTTTCCCGGTACTCACCCGGATTCTACCATTTTTCAAGACTCACACTGATTCCACCCTTTTTCGGCACTCACCGCGACAGTTTTTCGATACTCGCACGAATTCTAGCTCTTCCCGGTACTCGCCCGGATTCTACCATTTTTCGGTACTCACACTGATTCGACCCTTTTTCGGTTCTCACTGAGACTGTTTTTCGATACTCGCACGAATTCTAGCTTTTCCCGGTACTTGCCCGGATTCTACCCTTTTTCGGTACTGACATTGATTAGACCCTTTTTCGGTTCTCACCGAGACAGTTTTTCGATACTCGCACGAATTCTAGCTCTTCCCGATACTCGCCAGGATTCTACCATTTTTCGGTACTCGCACTGATTCGACCCTTTTTCGGTTCTCGCTGAGACTGTTTTTCGATACTCGCACGAATTCCAGCTTTTCCCGGTACTCACCCGGATTCTACCATTTTTCAAGACTCACACTGATTCCACCCTTTTTCGGCACTCACCGCGACAGTTTTTCGATACTCGCACGAATTCAAGCTCTTCCCGGTACTCGCCCGGATTCTACCATTTTTCGGTACTCACACTGATTCGACCCTTTTTCGGTTCTCGCTGAGACTGTTTTTCGATACTCGCACGAATTCTAGCTTTTCCCGGTACTCACCCGGATTCTACCATTTTTCAAGACTCACACTGATTCCACACTTTTTCGGCACTCACCGCGACAGTTTTTCGATACTCGCACGAATTCTAGCTCTTCCCGGTACTCGCCCGGATTCTACCATTTTTCGGTACTCACACTGATTCGACCCTTTTTCGGTTCTCACTGAGACTGTTTTTCGATACTCGCACGAATTCTAGCTTTTCCCGGTACTTGCCCGGATTCTACCGTTTTTTGGTACTGACATTGATTAGACCCTTTTTCGGTTCTCACCGAGACAGTTTTTCGATACTCGCATGAATTCTAGCTCTTCCCGGTACTCGCCAGGATTCTACCATTTTTCGGTACTCACACTGATTCGACCCTTTTTCGGTTCTCACTGAGACTGTTTTTCGATACTCGCACGAATTCTAGCTTTTCCCGGTACTCACCCGGATTCTACCATTTTTCAAGACTCTCACTGATTCCACCCTTTTTCGGTACTCACCCCGACAGTTTTTCGATACTCGCACGAATTCTAGCTCTTCCCGATACTCGCCAGGATTCTACCATTTTTCGGTACTCACACTGATTCGACCCTTTTTCGGTTCTCGCTGAGACTGTTTTTCGATACTCGCACGAATTCCAGCTTTTCCCGGTACTCACCCGGATTCTACCATTTTTCAAGACTCACACTGATTCCACCCTTTTTCGGCACTCACCGCGACAGTTTTTCGATACTCGCACGAATTCTAGCTCTTCCCGGTACTCGCCCGGATTCTACCATTTTTCGGTACTCACACTGATTCGACCCTTTTTCGGTTCTCACTGAGACTGTTTTTCGATACTCGCACGAATTCTAGCTTTTCCCGGTACTTGCCCGGATTCTACCGTTTTTCGGTACTGACATTGATTAGACCTTTTTCGGTTCTCACCGAGACAGTTTTTCGATACTCGCACGAATTCTAGCTCTTCCCGATACTCGCCAGGATTCTACCATTTTTCGGTACTCACACTGATTCGACCCTTTTTCGGTTCTCGCTGAGACTGTTTTTCGATACTCGCACGAATTCCAGCTTTTCCCGGTACTCACCCGGATTCTACCATTTTTCAAGACTCACACTGATTCCACCCTTTTTCGGCACTCACCGCGACAGTTTTTCGATACTCGCACGAATTCTAGCTCTTCCCGGTACTCGCCCGGATTCTACCATTTTTCGGTACTCACACTGATTCGACCCTTTTTCGGTTCTCACTGAGACTGTTTTTCGATACTCGCACGAATTCTAGCTTTTCCCGGTACTTGCCCGGATTCTACCGTTTTTCGGTACTGACATTGATTAGACCCTTTTTCGGTTCTCACCGAGACAGTTTTTCGATACTCGCACGAATTCTAGCTCTTCCCGATACTCGCCAGGATTCTACCATTTTTCGGTACTCACACTGATTCGACCCTTTTTCGGTTCTCGCTGAGACTGTTTTTCGATACTCGCACGAATTCCAGCTTTTCCCGGTACTCACCCGGATTCTACCATTTTTCAAGACTCACACTGATTCCACCCTTTTTCGGCACTCACCGCGACAGTTTTTCGATACTCGCACGAATTCTAGCTCTTCCCGGTACTCGCCCGGATTCTACCATTTTTCGGTACTCACACTGATTCGACCCTTTTTCGGTTCTCACTGAGACTGTTTTTCGATACTCGCACGAATTCTAGCTTTTCCCGGTACTTGCCCGGATTCTACCGTTTTTCGGTACTGACATTGATTAGACCCTTTTTCGGTTCTCACCGAGACAGTTTTTCGATACTCGCACGAATTCTAGCTCTTCCCGATACTCGCCAGGATTCTACCATTTTTCGGTACTCACACTGATTCGACCCTTTTTCGGTTCTCGCTGAGACTGTTTTTCGATACTCGCACGAATTCCAGCTTTTCCCGGTACTCACCCGGATTCTACCATTTTTCAAGACTCACACTGATTCCACCCTTTTTCGGCACTCACCGCGACAGTTTTTCGATACTCGCACGAATTCTAGCTCTTCCCGGTACTCGCCCGGATTCTACCATTTTTCGGTACTCACACTGATTCGACCCTTTTTCGGTTCTCGCTGAGACTGTTTTTCGATACTCGCACGAATTCTAGCTCTTCCCGATACTCGCCAGGATTCTACCATTTTTCGGTACTCACACTGATTCGACCCTTTTTCGGTTCTCACTGAGACTGTTTTTCGATACTCGCACGAATTCTAGCTTTTCCCGGTACTCACCCGGATTCTACCATTTTTCAAGACTCTCACTGATTCCACCCTTTTTCGGTACTCACCCCGACAGTTTTTCGATACTCGCACGAATTCTAGCTCTTCCCGATACTCGCCAGGGTTCTACCATTTTTCGGTACTCACACTGATTCGACCCTTTTTCGGTTCTCGCTGAGACTGTTTTTCGATACTCGCACGAATTCCAGCTTTTCCCGGTACTCACCCGGATTCTACCATTTTTCAAGACTCACACTGATTCCACCCTTTTTCGGCACTCACTGCGACAGTTTTTCGATACTCGCACGAATTCTAGCTCTTCCCGGTACTCGCCCGGATTCTACCATTTTTCGGTACTCACACTGATTCGACCCTTTTTCGGTTCTCACTGAGACTGTTTTTCGATACTCGCACGAATTCTAGCTTTTCCCGGTACTTGCCCGGATTCTACCGTTTTTCGGTACTGACATTGATTAGACCCTTTTTCGGTTCTCACCGAGACAGTTTTTCGATACTCGCACGAATTCTAGCTCTTCCCGATACTCGCCAGGATTCTACCATTTTTCGGTACTCACACTGATTCGACCCTTTTTCGGTTCTCGCTGAGACTGTTTTTCGATACTCGCACGAATTCCAGCTTTTCCCGGTACTCACCCGGATTCTACCATTTTTCAAGACTCACACTGATTCCACCCTTTTTCGGCACTCACCGCGACAGTTTTTCGATACTCGCACGAATTCTAGCTCTTCCCGGTACTCGCCCGGATTCTACCATTTTTCGGTACTCACACTGATTCGACCCTTTTTCGGTTCTCGCTGAGACTGTTTTTCGATACTCGCACGAATTCTAGCTTTTCCCGGTACTCACCCGAATTCTACCATTTTTCAAGACTCACACTGATTCCACCCTTTTTCGGCACTCACCGCGACAGTTTTTCGATACTCGCACGAATTCTAGCTCTTCCCGGTACTCGCCCGGATTCTACCATTTGTCGGTACTCACACTGATTCGACCCTTTTTCGGTTCTCACTGAGACTGTTTTTCGATACTCGCACGAATTCTAGCTTTTCCCGGTACTTGCCCGGATTCTACCGTTTTTCGGTACTGACATTGATTAGACCCTTTTTCGGTTCTCACCGAGACAGTTTTTCGATACTCGCATGAATTCTAGCTCTTCCCGGTACTCGCCAGGATTCTACCATTTTTCGGTACTCACACTGATTCGACCCTTTTTCGGTTCTCACTGAGACTGTTTTTCGATACTCGCACGAATTCTAGCTTTTCCCGGTACTCACCCGGATTCTACCATTTTTCAAGACTCTCACTGATTCCACCCTTTTTCGGTACTCTCCCCGACAGTTTTTCGATACTCGCACGAATTCTAGCTCTTCCCGATACTCACCAGGATTCTACCATTTTTCGGTACTCACACTGATTCGACCCTTTTTCGGTTCTCGCTGAGACTGTTTTTCGATACTCGCACGAATTCCAGCTTTTCCCGGTACTCACCCGGATTCTACCATTTTTCAAGACTCACACTGATTCCACCCTTTTTCGGCACTCACCGCGACAGTTTTTCGATACTCGCACGAATTCTAGCTCTTCCCGGTACTCGCCCGGATTCTACCATTTTTCGGTACTCACACTGATTCGACCCTTTTTCGGTTCTCACTGAGACTGTTTTTCGATACTCGCACGAATTCTAGCTTTTCCCGGTACTTGCCCGGATTCTACCGTTTTTCGGTACTGACATTGATTAGACCCTTTTTCGGTTCTCACCGAGACAGTTTTTCGATACTCGCATGAATTCTAGCTCTTCCCGGTACTCGCCAGGATTCTACCATTTTTCGGTACTCACACTGATTCGACCCTTTTTCGGTTCTCACTGAGACTGTTTTTCGATACTCGCACGAATTCTAGCTTTTCCCGGTACTCACCCGGATTCTACCATTTTTCAAGACTCTCACTGATTCCACCCTTTTTCGGTACTCACCCCGACAGTTTTTCGATACTCGCACGAATTCTAGCTCTTCCCGATACTCGCCAGGATTCTACCATTTTTCGGTACTCACACTGATTCGACCCTTTTTCGGTTCTCGCTGAGACTGTTTTTCGATACTCGCACGAATTCCAGCTTTTCCCGGTACTCACCCGGATTCTACCATTTTTCAAGACTCTCACTGATTCCACCCTTTTTCGGTACTCACCCCGACAGTTTTTCGATACTCGCACGAATTCTAGCTCTTCCCGATACTCGCCAGGATTCTACCATTTTTCGGTACTCACACTGATTCGACCCTTTTTCGGTTCTCGCTGAGACTGTTTTTCGATACTCGCACGAATTCCAGCTTTTCCCGGTACTCACCCGGATTCTACCATTTTTCAAGACTCACACTGATTCCACCCTTTTTCGGCACTCACCGCGACAGTTTTTCGATACTCGCACGAATTCTAGCTCTTCCCGGTACTCGCCCGGATTCTACCATTTTTCGGTACTCACACTGATTCGACCCTTTTTCGGTTCTCACTGAGACTGTTTTTCGATACTCGCACGAATTCTAGCTTTTCCCGGTACTTGCCCGGATTCTACCCTTTTTCGGTACTGACATTGATTAGACCCTTTTTCGGTTCTCACCGAGACAGTTTTTCGATACTCGCACGAATTCTAGCTCTTCCCGATACTCGCCAGGATTCTACCATTTTTCGGTACTCGCACTGATTCGACCCTTTTTCGGTTCTCGCTGAGACTGTTTTTCGATACTCGCACGAATTCCAGCTTTTCCCGGTACTCACCCGGATTCTACCATTTTTCAAGACTCACACTGATTCCACCCTTTTTCGGCACTCACCGCGACAGTTTTTCGATACTCGCACGAATTCAAGCTCTTCCCGGTACTCGCCCGGATTCTACCATTTTTCGGTACTCACACTGATTCGACCCTTTTTCGGTTCTCGCTGAGACTGTTTTTCGATACTCGCACGAATTCTAGCTTTTCCCGGTACTCACCCGGATTCTACCATTTTTCAAGACTCACACTGATTCCACACTTTTTCGGCACTCACCGCGACAGTTTTTCGATACTCGCACGAATTCTAGCTCTTCCCGGTACTCGCCCGGATTCTACCATTTTTCGGTACTCACACTGATTCGACCCTTTTTCGGTTCTCACTGAGACTGTTTTTCGATACTCGCACGAATTCTAGCTTTTCCCGGTACTTGCCCGGATTCTACCGTTTTTTGGTACTGACATTGATTAGACCCTTTTTCGGTTCTCACCGAGACAGTTTTTCGATACTCGCATGAATTCTAGCTCTTCCCGGTACTCGCCAGGATTCTACCATTTTTCGGTACTCACACTGATTCGACCCTTTTTCGGTTCTCACTGAGACTGTTTTTCGATACTCGCACGAATTCTAGCTTTTCCCGGTACTCACCCGGATTCTACCATTTTTCAAGACTCTCACTGATTCCACCCTTTTTCGGTACTCACCCCGACAGTTTTTCGATACTCGCACGAATTCTAGCTCTTCCCGATACTCGCCAGGATTCTACCATTTTTCGGTACTCACACTGATTCGACCCTTTTTCGGTTCTCGCTGAGACTGTTTTTCGATACTCGCACGAATTCCAGCTTTTCCCGGTACTCACCCGGATTCTACCATTTTTCAAGACTCACACTGATTCCACCCTTTTTCGGCACTCACCGCGACAGTTTTTCGATACTCGCACGAATTCTAGCTCTTCCCGGTACTCGCCCGGATTCTACCATTTTTCGGTACTCACACTGATTCGACCCTTTTTCGGTTCTCACTGAGACTGTTTTTCGATACTCGCACGAATTCTAGCTTTTCCCGGTACTTGCCCGGATTCTACCGTTTTTCGGTACTGACATTGATTAGACCTTTTTCGGTTCTCACCGAGACAGTTTTTCGATACTCGCACGAATTCTAGCTCTTCCCGATACTCGCCAGGATTCTACCATTTTTCGGTACTCACACTGATTCGACCCTTTTTCGGTTCTCGCTGAGACTGTTTTTCGATACTCGCACGAATTCCAGCTTTTCCCGGTACTCACCCGGATTCTACCATTTTTCAAGACTCACACTGATTCCACCCTTTTTCGGCACTCACCGCGACAGTTTTTCGATACTCGCACGAATTCTAGCTCTTCCCGGTACTCGCCCGGATTCTACCATTTTTCGGTACTCACACTGATTCGACCCTTTTTCGGTTCTCACTGAGACTGTTTTTCGATACTCGCACGAATTCTAGCTTTTCCCGGTACTTGCCCGGATTCTACCGTTTTTCGGTACTGACATTGATTAGACCCTTTTTCGGTTCTCACCGAGACAGTTTTTCGATACTCGCACGAATTCTAGCTCTTCCCGATACTCGCCAGGATTCTACCATTTTTCGGTACTCACACTGATTCGACCCTTTTTCGGTTCTCGCTGAGACTGTTTTTCGATACTCGCACGAATTCCAGCTTTTCCCGGTACTCACCCGGATTCTACCATTTTTCAAGACTCACACTGATTCCACCCTTTTTCGGCACTCACCGCGACAGTTTTTCGATACTCGCACGAATTCTAGCTCTTCCCGGTACTCGCCCGGATTCTACCATTTTTCGGTACTCACACTGATTCGACCCTTTTTCGGTTCTCACTGAGACTGTTTTTCGATACTCGCACGAATTCTAGCTTTTCCCGGTACTTGCCCGGATTCTACCGTTTTTCGGTACTGACATTGATTAGACCCTTTTTCGGTTCTCACCGAGACAGTTTTTCGATACTCGCACGAATTCTAGCTCTTCCCGATACTCGCCAGGATTCTACCATTTTTCGGTACTCACACTGATTCGACCCTTTTTCGGTTCTCGCTGAGACTGTTTTTCGATACTCGCACGAATTCCAGCTTTTCCCGGTACTCACCCGGATTCTACCATTTTTCAAGACTCACACTGATTCCACCCTTTTTCGGCACTCACCGCGACAGTTTTTCGATACTCGCACGAATTCTAGCTCTTCCCGGTACTCGCCCGGATTCTACCATTTTTCGGTACTCACACTGATTCGACCCTTTTTCGGTTCTCGCTGAGACTGTTTTTCGATACTCGCACGAATTCTAGCTTTTCCCGGTACTCACCCGGATTCTACCATTTTTTAAGACTCACACTGATTCCACCCTTTTTCGGCACTCACCGCGACAGTTTTTCGATACTCGCACGAATTCTAGCTCTTCCCGATACTCGCCAGGATTCTACCATTTTTCGGTACTCACACTGATTCGACCCTTTTTCGGTTCTCGCTGAGACTGTTTTTCGATACTCGCACGAATTCCAGCTTTTCCCGGTACTCACCCGGATTCTACCATTTTTCAAGACTCTCACTGATTCCACCCTTTTTCGGTACTCACCCCGACAGTTTTTCGATACTCGCACGAATTCTAGCTCTTCCCGATACTCGCCAGGATTCTACCATTTTTCGGTACTCACACTGATTCGACCCTTTTTCGGTTCTCGCTGAGACTGTTTTTCGATACTCGCACGAATTCCAGCTTTTCCCGGTACTCACCCGGATTCTACCATTTTTCAAGACTCACACTGATTCCACCCTTTTTCGGCACTCACCGCGACAGTTTTTCGATACTCGCACGAATTCTAGCTCTTCCCGGTACTCGCCCGGATTCTACCATTTTTCGGTACTCACACTGATTCGACCCTTTTTCGGTTCTCGCTGAGACTGTTTTTCGATACTCGCACGAATTCTAGCTTTTCCCGGTACTCACCCGGATTCTACCATTTTTCAAGACTCACACTGATTCCACCCTTTTTCGGCACTCACCGCGACAGTTTTTCGATACTCGCACGAATTCTAGCTCTTCCCGATACTCGCCAGGATTCTACCATTTTTCGGTACTCACACTGATTCGACCCTTTTTCGGTTCTCACTGAGACTGTTTTTCGATACTCGCACGAATTCTAGCTTTTCCCGGTACTCACCCGGATTCTACCATTTTTCAAGACTCTCACTGATTCCACCCTTTTTCGGTACTCACCCCGACAGTTTTTCGATACTCGCACGAATTCTAGCTCTTCCCGATACTCGCCAGGATTCTACCATTTTTCGGTACTCACACTGATTCGACCCTTTTTCGGTTCTCGCTGAGACTGTTTTTCGATACTCGCACGAATTCCAGCTTTTCCCGGTACTCACCCGGATTCTACCATTTTTCAAGACTCACACTGATTCCACCCTTTTTCGGCACTCACCGCGACAGTTTTTCGATACTCGCACGAATTCTAGCTCTTCCCGGTACTCGCCCGGATTCTACCATTTTTCGGTACTCACACTGATTCGACCCTTTTTCGGTTCTCACTGAGACTGTTTTTCGATACTCGCACGAATTCTAGCTTTTCCCGGTACTTGCCCGGATTCTACCGTTTTTCGGTACTGACATTGATTAGACCCTTTTTCGGTTCTCACCGAGACAGTTTTTCGATACTCGCACGAATTCTAGCTCTTCCCGATACTCGCCAGGATTCTACCATTTTTCGGTACTCACACTGATTCGACCATTTTTCGGTTCTCGCTGAGACTGTTTTTCGATACTCGCACGAATTCCAGCTTTTCCCGGTACTCACCCGGATTCTACCATTTTTCAAGACTCACACTGATTCCACCCTTTTTCGGCACTCACCGCGACAGTTTTTCGATACTCGCACGAATTCTAGCTCTTCCCGGTACTCGCCCGGATTCTACCATTTTTCGGTACTCACACTGATTCGACCCTTTTTCGGTTCTCGCTGAGACTGTTTTTCGATACTCGCACGAATTCTAGCTTTTCCCGGTACTCACCCGGATTCTACCATTTTTCAAGACTCACACTGATTCCACCCTTTTTCGGCACTCACCGCGACAGTTTTTCGATACTCGCACGAATTCTAGCTCTTCCCGGTACTCGCCCGGATTCTACAATTTTTCGGTACTCACACTGATTCGACCCTTTTTCGGTTCTCACTGAGACTGTTTTTCGATACTCGCGCGAATTCTAGCTTTTCCCGGTACTTGCCCGGATTCTACCGTTTATCGGTACTGACATTGATTAGACCCTTTTTCGGTTCTCACCGAGACAGTTTTTCGATACTCGCATGAATTCTAGCTCTTCCCGGTACTCGCCAGGATTCTACCATTTTTCGGTACTCACACTGATTCGACCCTTTTTCGGTTCTCACTGAGACTGTTTTTCGATACTCGCACGAATTCCAGCTTTTCCCGGTACTCACCCGGATTCTACCATTTTTCAAGACTCTCACTGATTCCACCCTTTTTCGGTACTCACCCCGACAGTTTTTCGATACTCGCACGAATTCTAGCTCTTCCCGATACTCGCCAGGATTCTACCATTTTTCGGTACTCACACTGATTCGACCCTTTTTCGGTTCTCACTGAGACTGTTTTTCGATACTCGCACGAATTCTAGCTTTTCCCGGTACTTGCCCGGATTCTACCGTTTTTCGGTACTGACATTGATTAGACCCTTTTTCGGTTCTCACCGAGACAGTTTTTCGATACTCGCATGAATTCTAGCTCTTCCCGGTACTCGCCAGGATTCTACCATTTTTCGGTACTCACACTGATTCGACCCTTTTTCGGTTCTCACTGAGACTGTTTTTCGATACTCGCACGAATTCTAGCTTTTCCCGGTACTCACCCGGATTCTACCATTTTTCAAGACTCTCACTGATTCCACCCTTTTTCGGTACTCACCCCGACAGTTTTTCGATACTCGCACGAATTCTAGCTCTTCCCGATACTCGCCAGGATTCTACCATTTTTCGGTACTCACACTGATTCGACCCTTTTTCGGTTCTCGCTGAGACTGTTTTTCGATACTCGCACGAATTCCAGCTTTTCCCGGTACTCACCCGGATTCTACCATTTTTCAAGACTCACACTGATTCCACCCTTTTTCGGCACTCACCGCGACAGTTTTTCGATACTCGCACGAATTCTAGCTCTTCCCGGTACTCGCCCGGATTCTACCATTTTTCGGTACTCACACTGATTCGACCCTTTTTCGGTTCTCGCTGAGACTGTTTTTCGATACTCGCACGAATTCCAGCTTTTCCCGGTACTCACCCGGATTCTACCATTTTTCAAGACTCACACTGATTCCACCCTTTTTCGGCACTCACCGCGACAGTTTTTCGATACTCGCACGAATTCTAGCTCTTCCCGGTACTCGCCCGGATTCTACCATTTTTCGGTACTCACACTGATTCGACCTTTTTTCGGTTCTCACTGAGACTGTTTTTCGATACTCGCACGAATTCTAGCTTTTCCCGGTACTTGCCCGGATTCTACCGTTTTTCGGTACTGACATTGATTAGACCCTTTTTCGGTTCTCACCGAGACAGTTTTTCGATACTCGCACGAATTCTAGCTCTTCCCGATACTCGCCAGGATTCTACCATTTTTCGGTACTCACACTGATTCGACCCTTTTTCGGTTCTCGCTGAGACTGTTTTTCGATACTCGCACGAATTCCAGCTTTTCCCGGTACTCACCCGGATTCTACCATTTTTCAAGACTCACACTGATTCCACCCTTTTTCGGCACTCACCGCGACAGTTTTTCGATACTCGCACGAATTCAAGCTCTTCCCGGTACTCGCCCGGATTCTACCATTTTTCGGTACTCACACTGATTCGACCCTTTTTCGGTTCTCGCTGAGACTGTTTTTCGATACTCGCACGAATTCCAGCTTTTCCCGGTACTCACCCGGATTCTACCATTTTTCAAGACTCTCACTGATTCCACCCTTTTTCGGTACTCACCCCGACAGTTTTTCGATGCTCGCACGAATTCTAGCTCTTCCCGATACTCGCCAGGATTCTACCATTTTTCGGTACTCACACTGATTCGACCCTTTTTCGGTTCTCGCTGAGACTGTTTTTCGATACTCGCACGAATTCCAGCTTTTCCCGGTACTCACCCGGATTCTACCATTTTTCAAGACTCACACTGATTCCACCCTTTTTCGGCACTCACCGCGACAGTTTTTCGATACTCGCACGAATTCTAGCTCTTCCCGGTACTCGCCCGGATTCTACCATTTTTCGGTACTCACACTGATTCGACCCTTTTTCGGTTCTCCTTGAGACTGTTTTTCGATACTCGCACGAATTCTAGCTTTTCCCGGTACTTGCCCGGATTCTACCGTTTTTCGGTACTGACATTGATTAGACCCTTTTTCGGTTCTCACCGAGACAGTTTTTCGATACTCGCACGAATTCTAGCTCTTCCCGATACTCGCCAGGATTCTACCATTTTTCGGTACTCACACTGATTCGACCCTTTTTCGGTTCTCGCTGAGACTGTTTTTCGATACTCGCACGAATTCCAGCTTTTCCCGGTACTCACCCGGATTCTACCATTTTTCAAGACTCACACTGATTCCACCCTTTTTCGGCACTCACCGCGACAGTTTTTCGATACTCGCACGAATTCTAGCTCTTCCCGGTACTCGCCCGGATTCTACCATTTTTCGGTACTCACACTGATTCGACCCTTTTTCGGTTCTCGCTGAGACTGTTTTTCGATACTCGCACGAATTCTAGCTTTTCCCGGTACTCACCCGGATTCTACCATTTTTCAAGACTCACACTGATTCCACCCTTTTTCGGCACTCACCGCGACAGATTTTCGATACTCGCACGAATTCTAGCTCTTCCCGGTACTCGCCCGGATTCTACCATTTTTCGGTACTGACATTGATTAGACCCTTTTTCGGTTCTCACCGAGACAGTTTTTCGATACTCGCACGAATTCTAGCTCTTCCCGATACTCGCCAGGATTCTACCATTTTTCGGTACTCACACTGATTCGACCCTTTTTCGGTTCTCGCTGAGACTGTTTTTTGATACTCGCACGAATTCCAGCTTTTCCCGGTACTCACCCGGATTCTACCATTTTTCAAGACTCACACTGATTCCACCCTTTTTCGGCACTCACCGCGACAGTTTTTCGATACTCGCACGAATTCTAGCTCTTCCCGGTACTCGCCCGGATTCTACCATTTTTCGGTACTCACACTGATTCGACCCTTTTTCGGTTCTCACTGAGACTGTTTTTCGATACTCGCACGAATTCTAGCTTTTCCCGGTACTTGCCCGGATTCTACCGTTTTTCGGTACTGACATTGATTAGACCCTTTTTCGGTTCTCACCGAGACAGTTTTTCGATACTCGCACGAATTCTAGCTCTTCCCGATACTCGCCAGGATTCTACCATTTTTCGGTACTCACACTGATTCGACCCTTTTTCGGTTCTCGCTGAGACTGTTTTTTGATACTCGCACGAATTCCAGCTTTTCCCGGTACTCAACCGGATTCTACCATTTTTCAAGACTCACACTGATTCCACCCTTTTTCGGCACTCACCGCCACAGTTTTTCGATACTCGCACTAATTCAAGCTCTTCCCGGTACTCGCCCGGATTCTACCATTTTTCGGTACTCACACTGATTCGACCCTTTTTCGGTTCTCGCTGAGATTGTTTTTCGATACTCGCACGAATTCTAGCTTTTCTCGGCACTCACCGCGACAGATTTTCGATACTCGCACGAATTCTAGCTCTTCCCGGTACTCGCCCGGATTCTACCATTTTTCGGTACTGACATTGATTAGACCCTTTTTCGGTTCTCACCGAGACAGTTTTTCGATACTCGCACGAATTCTAGCTCTTCCCGATACTCGCCAGGATTCTACCATTTTTCGGTACTCACACTGATTCGACCCTTTTTCGGTTCTCGCTGAGACTGTTTTTTGATACTCGCACGAATTCCAGCTTTTCCCGGTACTCACCCGGATTCTACCATTTTTCAAGACTCACACTGATTCCACCCTTTTTCGGCACTCACCGCGACAGTTTTTCGATACTCGCACGAATTCTAGCTCTTCCCGGTACTCGCCCGGATTCTACCATTTTTCGGTACTCACACTGATTCGACCCTTTTTCGGTTCTCGCTGAGACTGTTTTTCGATACTCGCACGAATTCTAGCTTTTCCCGGTACTCACCCGGATTCTACCATTTTTCAAGACTCACACTGATTCCACCCTTTTTCGGCACTCACCGCGACAGTTTTTCGATACTCGCACGAATTCTAGCTCTTCCCGGTACTCGCCCGGATTCTACCATTTTTCGGTACTCACACTGATTCGACCCTTTTTCGGTTCTCGCTGAGACTGTTTTTCGATACTCGCACGAATTCTAGCTTTTCCCGGTACTCACCCGGATTCTACCATTTTTCAAGACTCACACTGATTCCACCCTTTTTCGGCACTCACCGCGACAGATTTTCGATACTCGCACGAATTCTAGCTCTTCCCGGTACTCGCCCGGATTCTACCATTTTTCGGTACTCACACTGATTCGACCCTTTTTCGGTTCTCACTGAGACTGTTTTTCGATACTCGCACGAATTCTAGCTTTTCCCGGTACTTGCCCGGATTCTACCGTTTTTCGGTACTGACATTGATTAGACCCTTTTTCGGTTCTCACCGAGACAGTTTTTCGATACTCGCACGAATTCTAGCTCTTCCCGATACTCGCCAGGATTCTACCATTTTTCGGTACTCACACTGATTCGACCCTTTTTCGGTTCTCGCTGAGACTGTTTTTTGATACTCGCACGAATTCCAGCTTTTCCCGGTACTCAACCGGATTCTACCATTTTTCAAGACTCACACTGATTCCACCCTTTTTCGGCACTCACCGCCACAGTTTTTCGATACTCGCACGAATTCAAGCTCTTCCCGGTACTCGCCCGGATTCTACCATTTTTCGGTACTCACACTGATTCGACCCTTTTTCGGTTCTCGCTGAGACTGTTTTTCGATACTCGCACGAATTCTAGCTTTTCTCGGTACTCACCCGGATTCTACCATTTTTCAAGACTCACACTGATTCCACCCTTTTTCGGCACTCACCGCGACAGTTTTTCGATACTCGCACGAATTCTAGCTCTTCCCGGTACTCGCCCGGATTCTACCATTTTTCGGTACTCACACTGATTCGACCCTTTTTCGGTTCTCACTGAGACTGTTTTTCGATACTCGCACGAATTCCAGCTTTTCCCGGTACTCACCCGGATTCTACCATTTTTCAAGACTCACACTGATTCCACCCTTTTTCGGCACTCACCGCGACAGTTTTTCGATACTCGCACGAATTCTAGCTCTTCCCGGTACTCGCCCGGATTCTACCATTTTTCGGTACTCACACTGATTCGACCCTTTTTCGGTTCTCGCTGAGACTGTTTTTCGATACTCGCACGAATTCTAGCTTTTCCCGGTACTCACCCGGATTCTACCATTTTTCAAGACTCACACTGATTCCACCCTTTTTCGGCACTCACCGCGACAGATTTTCGATACTCGCACGAATTCTAGCTCTTCCCGGTACTCGCCCGGATTCTACCATTTTTCGGTACTGACATTGATTAGACCCTTTTTCGGTTCTCACCGAGACAGTTTTTCGATACTCGCACGAATTCTAGCTCTTCCCGATACTCGCCAGGATTCTACCATTTTTCGGTACTCACACTGATTCGACCCTTTTTCGGTTCTCGCTGAGACTGTTTTTTGATACTCGCACGAATTCCAGCTTTTCCCGGTACTCACCCGGATTCTACCATTTTTCAAGACTCACACTGATTCCACCCTTTTTCGGCACT
This sequence comes from Vitis cinerea var. helleri x Vitis riparia, assembly GCA_946000715.1. NCBI lineage: Eukaryota > Viridiplantae > Streptophyta > Magnoliopsida > Vitales > Vitaceae > Vitis > Vitis cinerea var. helleri x Vitis riparia. The sequence continues at coordinate 16,099,046 of OX254000.1, forward strand.
CACCGCGACAGTATTTCGATACTCGCACGAATTCTAGCTCTTCCCGGTACTCGCCCGGATTCTACCATTTTTCGGTACTCACACTGATTCGACCCTTTTTCGGTTCTCGCTGAGACTGTTTTTCGATACTCGCACGAATTCTAGCTTTTCCCGGTACTCACCCGGATTCTACCATTTTTCAAGACTCACACTGATTCCACCCTTTTTCGGCACTCACCGCGACAGTTTTTCGATACTCGCACGAATTCTAGCTCTTCCCGGTACTCGCCCGGATTCTACCATTTTTCGGTACTCACACTGATTCGACCCTTTTTCGGTTCTCGCTGAGACTGTTTTTCGATACTCGCACGAATTCTAGCTTTTCCCGGTACTCACCCGGATTCTACCATTTTTCAAGACTCACACTGATTCCACCCTTTTTCGGCACTCACCGCGACAGTTTTTCGATACTCGCACGAATTCTAGCTCTTCCCGGTACTCGCCCGGATTCTACCATTTTTCGGTACTCACACTGATTCGACCCTTTTTCGGTTCTCGCTGAGACTGTTTTTCGATACTCGCACGAATTCTAGCTTTTCCCGGTACTCACCCGGATTCTACCATTTTTCAAGACTCACACTGATTCCACCCTTTTTCGGCACTCACCGCGACAGATTTTCGATACTCGCACGAATTCTAGCTCTTCCCGGTACTCGCCCGGATTCTACCATTTTTCGGTACTCACACTGATTCGACCCTTTTTCGGTTCTCACTGAGACTGTTTTTCGATACTCGCACGAATTCTAGCTTTTCCCGGTACTTGCCCGGATTCTACCGTTTTTCGGTACTGACATTGATTAGACCCTTTTTCGGTTCTCACCGAGACAGTTTTTCGATACTCGCACGAATTCTAGCTCTTCCCGATACTCGCCAGGATTCTACCATTTTTCGGTACTCACACTGATTCGACCCTTTTTCGGTTCTCGCTGAGACTGTTTTTTGATACTCGCACGAATTCCAGCTTTTCCCGGTACTCAACCGGATTCTACCATTTTTCAAGACTCACACTGATTCCACCCTTTTTCGGCACTCACCGCCACAGTTTTTCGATACTCGCACGAATTCAAGCTCTTCCCGGTACTCGCCCGGATTCTACCATTTTTCGGTACTCACACTGATTCGACCCTTTTTCGGTTCTCGCTGAGACTGTTTTTCGATACTCGCACGAATTCTAGCTTTTCTCGGTACTCACCCGGATTCTACCATTTTTCAAGACTCACACTGATTCCACCATTTTTCGGCACTCACCGCGACAGTTTTTCGATACTCGCACGAATTCTAGCTCTTCCCGGTACTCGCCCGGATTCTACCATTTTTCGGTACTCACACTGATTCGACCCTTTTTCGGTTCTCGCTGAGACTGTTTTTCGATACTCGCACGAATTCTAGCTTTTCCCGGTACTCACCCGGATTCTACCATTTTTCAAGACTCACACTGATTCCACCCTTTTTCGGCACTCACCGCGACAGATTTTCGATACTCGCACGAATTCTAGCTCTTCCCGGTACTCGCCCGGATTCTACCATTTTTCGGTACTCACACTGATTCGACCCTTTTTCGGTTCTCGCTGAGACTGTTTTTCGATACTCGCACGAATTCTAGCTTTTCTCGGTACTCACCCGGATTCTACCATTTTTCAAGACTCACACTGATTCCACCATTTTTCGGCACTCACCGCGACAGTTTTTCGATACTCGCACGAATTCTAGCTCTTCCCGGTACTCGCCCGGATTCTACCATTTTTCGGTACTCACACTGATTCGACCCTTTTTCGGTTCTCACTGAGACTGTTTTTCGATACTCGCACGAATTCCAGCTTTTCCCGGTACTCACCCGGATTCTACCATTTTTCAAGACTCACACTGATTCCACCCTTTTTCGGCACTCACCGCGACAGTTTTTCGATACTCGCACGAATTCTAGCTCTTCCCGGTACTCGCCCGGATTCTACCATTTTTCGGTACTCACACTGATTCGACCCTTTTTCGGTTCTCACTGAGACTGTTTTTCGATACTCGCACGAATTCTAGCTTTTCCCGGTACTTGCCCGGATTCTACCGTTTTTCAGTACTGACATTGATTAGACCCTTTTTCGGTTCTCACCGAGACAGTTTTTCGATACTCGCATGAATTCTAGCTCTTCCCGGTACTCGCCAAGATTCTACCATTTTTCGGTACTCACACTGATTCGACCCTTTTTCGGTTCTCACTGAGACTGTTTTTCGATACTCGCACGAATTCTAGCTTTTCCCGGTACTCACCCGGATTCTACCATTTTTCAAGACTCACACTGATTCCACCCTTTTTCGGTACGCACCCCGACAGTTTTTCGATACTCGCACGAATTCTAGCTCTTCCCGATACTCGCCAGGATTCTACCATTTTTCGGTACTCACACTGATTCGACCCTTTTTCGGTTCTCGCTGAGACTGTTTTTTGATACTCGCACGAATTCCAGCTTTTCCCGGTACTCACCCGGATTCTACCATTTTTCAAGACTCACACTGATTCCACCCTTTTTCGGCACTCACCGCGACAGTTTTTCGATACTCGCACGAATTCTAGCTCTTCCCGGTACTCGCCCGGATTCTACCATTTTTCGGTACTCACACTGATTCGACCCTTTTTCGGTTCTCGCTGAGACTGTTTTTCGATACTCGCACGAATTCTAGCTTTTCCCGGTACTCACCCGGATTCTACCATTTTTCAAGACTCACACTGATTCCACCCTTTTTCGGCACTCACCGCGACAGTTTTTCGATACTCGCACGAATTCTAGCTCTTCCCGGTACTCGCCCGGATTCTACCATTTTTCGGTACTCACACTGATTCGACCCTTTTTCGGTTCTCGCTGAGACTGTTTTTCGATACTCGCACGAATTCTAGCTTTTCCCGGTACTCACCCGGATTCTACCATTTTTCAAGACTCACACTGATTCCACCCTTTTTCGGCACTCACCGCGACAGATTTTCGATACTCGCACGAATTCTAGCTCTTCCCGGTACTCGCCCGGATTCTACCATTTTTCGGTACTCACACTGATTCGACCCTTTTTCGGTTCTCACTGAGACTGTTTTTCGATACTCGCACGAATTCTAGCTTTTCCCGGTACTTGCCCGGATTCTACCGTTTTTCGGTACTGACATTGATTAGACCCTTTTTCGGTTCTCACCGAGACAGTTTTTCGATACTCGCACGAATTCTAGCTCTTCCCGATACTCGCCAGGATTCTACCATTTTTCGGTACTCACACTGATTCGACCCTTTTTCGGTTCTCGCTGAGACTGTTTTTTGATACTCGCACGAATTCTAGCTTTTCCCGGTACTTGCCCGGATTCTACCGTTTTTCGGTACTGACATTGATTAGACCCTTTTTCGGTTCTCACCGAGACAGTTTTTCGATACTCGCATGAATTCTAGCTCTTCCCGGTACTCGCCAGGATTCTACCATTTTTCGGTACTCACACTGATTCGACCCTTTTTCGGTTCTCACTGAGACTGTTTTTCGATACTCGCACGAATTCTAGCTTTTCCCGGTACTCACCCGGATTCTACCATTTTTCAAGACTCTCACTGATTCCACCCTTTTTCGGCACTCACCCCGACAGTTTTTCGATACTCGCACGAATTCTAGCTCTTCCCGGTACTCTCCCGGATTCTACCATTTTTCGGTACTCACACTGATTCGACCCTTTTTCGGTTCTCACTGAGACTGTTTTTCGATTCTCGCACGAATTCTAGCTTTTCCCGGTACTTGCCCGGATTCTACCGTTTTTCGGTACTGACATTGATTAGACCCTTTTTCGGTTCTCACCGAGACAGTTTTTCGATACTCGCACGAATTCTAGCTCTTCCCGATACTCGCCAGGATTCTACCATTTTTCGGTACTCACACTGATTCGACCCTTTTTCGGTTCTCGCTGAGACTGTTTTTCGATACTCGCACGAATTCCAGCTTTTCCCGGTACTCACCCGGATTCTACCATTTTTCAAGACTCACACTGATTCCACCCTTTTTCGGCACTCACCGCGACAGTTTTTCGATACTCGCACGAATTCTAGCTTTTCCCGGTACTCGCCCGGATTCTACCATTTTTCGGTACTCACACTGATTCGACCCTTTTTCGGTTCTCGCTGAGACTGTTTTTCGATACTCGCACGAATTCTAGCTTTTCCCGGTACTCACCCGGATTCTACCATTTTTCAAGACTCACACTGATTCCACCCTTTTTCGGCACTCACCGCGACAGTTTTTCGATACTCGCACGAATTCTAGCTCTTCCCGGTACTCGCCCGGATTCTACCATTTTTCGGTACTCACACTGATTCGACCCTTTTTCGTTTCTCACTGAGACTGTTTTTCGATACTCGCACGAATTCTAGCTTTTCCCGGTACTTGCCCGGATTCTACCGTTTTTCGGTACTGACATTGATTAGACCCTTTTTCGGTTCTCACCGAGACAGTTTTTCGATACTCGCACGAATTTTAGCTCTTCCCGGTACTCGCCCGGATTCTACCATTTTTCGGTACTCACACTGATTCGACCCTTTTTCGGTTCTCGCTGAGACTGTTTTTCGATACTCGCACGAATTCCAGCTTTTCCCGGTACTCACCCGGATTCTACCATTTTTCAAGACTCACACTGATTCCACCCTTTTTCGGCACTCACCGCGACAGTTTTTCGATACTCGCACGAATTCTAGCTCTTCCCGGTACTCGCCCGGATTCTACCATTTTTCGGTACTCACACTGATTCGACCCTTTTTCGGTTCTCACTGAGACTGTTTTTCGATAGTCGCACGAATTCTAGCTTTTCCCGGTACTTGCCCGGATTCTACCGTTTTTCGGTACTGACATTGATTAGACCCTTTTTCGGTTCTCACCGAGACAGTTTTTCGATACTCGCACGAATTCTAGCTCTTCCCGGTACTCGCCCGGATTCTACCATTTTTCGGTACTCACACTGATTCGACCCTTTTTCGGTTCTCACTGAGACTGTTTTTCGATAGTCGCACGAATTCTAGCTTTTCCCGGTACTTGCCCGGATTCTACCGTTTTTCGGTACTGACATTGATTAGACCCTTTTTCGGTTCTCACCGACACAGTTTTTCGATACTCACATGAATTGTAGCTCTTCCCGGTACTCGCCAGGATTCTACCATTTTTCGGTACTCACACTGATTCGACCCTTTTTCGGTTCTCACTGAGACTGTTTTTCGATACTCGCACGAATTCTAGCTTTTCCCTGTACTTGCCCGGATTCTACCGTTTTTCGGTACTGACATTGATTAGACCCTTTTTCGGTTCTCACCGAGACAGTTTTTCGATACTCGCATGAATTCTAGCTCTTCCCGGTACTCGCCAGGATTCTACCATTTTTCGGTACTCACACTGATTCGACCCTTTTTCGGTTCTCACTGAGACTGTTTTTCGATACTCGTACGAATTCTAGCTTTTCCCGGTACTCACCCGGATTCTACCATTTTTCAAGACTCACACTGATTCCACCCTTTTTCGGCACTCACCGCGACAGTTTTTCGATACTCGCACGAATTCTAGCTCTTCCCGGTACTCGCCAGGATTCTACCATTTTTCGGTACTCACACTGATTCGACCCTTTTTCGGTTCTCGCTGAGACTGTTTTTCGATACTCGCACGAATTCCAGCTTTTCCCGGTACTCACCCGGATTCTACCATTTTTCAAGACTCACACTGATTCCACCCTTTTTCGGCACTCACCGCGACAGTTTTTCGATACTCGCACGAATTCTAACTCTTCCCGGTACTCGCCCGGATTCTACCATTTTTCGGTACTCACACTGATTCGACCCTTTTTCGGTTCTCGCTGAGACTGTTTTTCGATACTCGCACGAATTCTAGCTTTTCCCGGTACTCACCCGGATTCTACCATTTTTCAAGACTCACACTGATTCCACCCTTTTTCGGCACTCACCGCGACAGTTTTTCGATACTCGCACGAATTCTAGCTCTTCCCGGTACTCGCCCGGATTCTACCATTTTTCGGTACTCACACTGATTCGACCCTTTTTCGGTTCTCACTGAGACTGTTTTTCGATACTCGCACGAATTCTAGCTTTTCCCGGTACTTGCCCGGATTCTACCGTTTTTCGGTACTGACATTGATTTGACCCTTTTTCGGTTCTCACCGAGACAGTTTTTCGATACTCGCACGAATTCTAGCTCTTCCCGATACTCGCCAGGATTCTACCATTTTTCGGTACTCACACTGATTCGACCCTTTTTCGGTTCTCGCTGAGACTGTTTTTCGATACTCGCACGAATTCCAGCTTTTCCCGGTACTCACCCGGATTCTACCATTTTTCAAGACTCACACTAATTCCACCCTTTTTCGGCACTCACCGCGACAGTTTTTCGATACTCGCACGAATTCTAGCTCTTCCCGGTACTCGCCCGGATTCTACCATTTTTCGGTACTCACACTGATTCGACCCTTTTTCGGTTCTCGCTGAGACTGTTTTTTGATACTCGCACGAATTCTAGCTTTTCCCGGTACTTGCCCGGATTCTACCGTTTTTCGGTACTGACATTGATTAGACCCTTTTTCGGTTCTCACCGAGACAGTTTTTCGATACTCGCATGAATTCTAGCTCTTCCCGGTACTCGCCAGGATTCTACCATTTTTCGGTACTCACACTGATTCGACCCTTTTTCGGTTCTCACTGAGACTGTTTTTCGATACTCGCACGAATTCTAGCTTTTCCCGGTACTCACCCGGATTCTACCATTTTTCAAGACTCTCACTGATTCCACCCTTTTTCGGCACTCACCCCGACAGTTTTTCGATACTCGCACGAATTCTAGCTCTTCCCGGTACTCTCCCGGATTCTACCATTTTTCGGTACTCACACTGATTCGACCCTTTTTCGGTTCTCACTGAGACTGTTTTTCGATTCTCGCACGAATTCTAGCTTTTCCCGGTACTTGCCCGGATTCTACCGTTTTTCGGTACTGACATTGATTAGACCCTTTTTCGGTTCTCACCGAGACAGTTTTTCGATACTCGCACGAATTCTAGCTCTTCCCGATACTCGCCAGGATTCTACCATTTTTCGGTACTCACACTGATTCGACCCTTTTTCGGTTCTCGCTGAGACTGTTTTTCGATACTCGCACGAATTCCAGCTTTTCCCGGTACTCACCCGGATTCTACCATTTTTCAAGACTCACACTGATTCCACCCTTTTTCGGCACTCACCGCGACAGTTTTTCGATACTCGCACGAATTCTAGCTTTTCCCGGTACTCGCCCGGATTCTACCATTTTTCGGTACTCACACTGATTCGACCCTTTTTCGGTTCTCGCTGAGACTGTTTTTCGATACTCGCACGAATTCTAACTTTTCCCGGTACTCACCCGGATTCTACCATTTTTCAAGACTCACACTGATTCCACCCTTTTTCGGCACTCACCGCGACAGTTTTTCGATACTCGCACGAATTCTAGCTCTTCCCGGTACTCGCCCGGATTCTACCATTTTTCGGTACTCACACTGATTCGACCCTTTTTCGTTTCTCACTGAGACTGTTTTTCGATACTCGCACGAATTCTAGCTTTTCCCGGTACTTGCCCGGATTCTACCGTTTTTCGGTACTGACATTGATTAGACCCTTTTTCGGTTCTCACCGAGACAGTTTTTCGATACTCGCACGAATTTTAGCTTTTCCCGGTACTCGCCCGGATTCTACCATTTTTCGGTACTCACACTGATTCGACCCTTTTTCGGTTCTCGCTGAGACTGTTTTTCGATACTCGCACGAATTCCAGCTTTTCCCGGTACTCACCCGGATTCTACCATTTTTCAAGACTCACACTGATTCCACCCTTTTTCGGCACTCACCGCGACAGTTTTTCGATACTCGCACGAATTCTAGCTCTTCCCGGTACTCGCCCGGATTCTACCATTTTTCGGTACTCACACTGATTCGACCCTTTTTCGGTTCTCGCTGAGACTGTTTTTCGATACTCGCACGAATTCTAGCTTTTCCCGGTACTCACCCGGATTCTACCATTTTTCAAGACTCACACTGATTCCACCCTTTTTCGGCACTCACCGCGACAGTTTTTCGATACTCGCACGAATTCTAGCTCTTCCCGGTACTCGCCCGGATTCTACCATTTTTCGGTACTCACACTGATTCGACCCTTTTTCGGTTCTCACTGAGACTGTTTTTCGATACTCGCACGAATTCTAGCTTTTCCCGGTACTTGCCCGGATTCTACCGTTTTTCGGTACTGACATTGATTTGACCCTTTTTCGGTTCTCACCGAGACAGTTTTTCGATACTCGCACGAATTCTAGCTCTTCCCGATACTCGCCAGGATTCTACCATTTTTCGGTACTCACACTGATTCGACCCTTTTTCGGTTCTCGCTGAGACTGTTTTTCGATACTCGCACGAATTCCAGCTTTTCCCGGTACTCACCCGGATTCTACCATTTTTCAAGACTCACACTAATTCCACCCTTTTTCGGCACTCACCGCGACAGTTTTTCGATACTCGCACGAATTCTAGCTCTTCCCGGTACTCGCCCGGATTCTACCATTTTTCGGTACTCACACTGATTCGACCCTTTTTCGTTTCTCACTGAGACTGTTTTTCGATACTCGCACGAATTCTAGCTTTTCCCGGTACTTGCCCGGATTCTACCGTTTTTCGGTACTGACATTGATTAGACCCTTTTTCGGTTCTCACCGAGACAGTTTTTCGATACTCGCACGAATTTTAGCTTTTCCCGGTACTCGCCCGGATTCTACCATTTTTCGGTACTCACACTGATTCGACCCTTTTTCGGTTCTCGCTGAGACTGTTTTTCGATACTCGCACGAATTCCAGCTTTTCCCGGTACTCACCCGGATTCTACCATTTTTCAAGACTCACACTGATTCCACCCTTTTTCGGCACTCACCGCGACAGTTTTTCGATACTCGCACGAATTCTAGCTCTTCCCGGTACTCGCCCGGATTCTACCATTTCTCGGTACTCACACTGATTCGACCCTTTTTCGGTTCTCGCTGAGACTGTTTTTCGATACTCGCACGAATTCTAGCTTTTCCCGGTACTCACCCGGATTCTACCATTTTTCAAGACTCACACTGATTCCACCCTTTTTCGGCACTCACCGCGACAGTTTTTCGATACTCGCACGAATTCTAGCTCTTCCCGGTACTCGCCCGGATTCTACCATTTTTCGGTACTCACACTGATTCGACCCTTTTTCGGTTCTCACTGAGACTGTTTTTCGATACTCGCACGAATTCTAGCTTTTCCCGGTACTTGCCCGGATTCTACCGTTTTTCGGTACTGACATTGATTTGACCCTTTTTCGGTTCTCACCGAGACAGTTTTTCGATACTCGCACGAATTCTAGCTCTTCCCGATACTCGCCAGGATTCTACCATTTTTCGGTACTCACACTGATTCGACCCTTTTTCGGTTCTCGCTGAGACTGTTTTTCGATACTCGCACGAATTCCAGCTTTTCCCGGTACTCACCCGGATTCTACCATTTTTCAAGACTCACACTAATTCCACCCTTTTTCGGCACTCACCGCGACAGTTTTTCGATACTCGCACGAATTCTAGCTCTTCCCGGTACTCGCCCGGATTCTACCATTTTTCGGTACTCACACTGATTCGACCCTTTTTCGGTTCTCGCTGAGACTGTTTTTCGATACTCGCACGAATTCTAGCTTTTCCCGGTACTCACCCGGATTCTACCATTTTTCAAGACTCACACTGATTCCACCCTTTTTCGGCACTCACCGCGACAGATTTTCGATACTCGCACGAATTCTAGCTCTTCCCGGTACTCGCCCGGATTCTACCATTTTTCGGTACTCACACTGATTCGACCCTTTTTCGGTTCTCACTGAGACTGTTTTTCGATACTCGCACGAATTCTAGCTTTTCCCGGTACTTGCCCGGATTCTACCGTTTTTCGGTACTGACATTGATTAGACCCTTTTTCGGTTCTCACCGAGACAGTTTTTCGATACTCGCACGAATTCTAGCTCTTCCCGATACTCGCCAGGATTCTACCATTTTTCGGTACTCACACTGATTCGACCCTTTTTCGGTTCTCGCTGAGACTGTTTTTTGATACTCGCACGAATTCTAGCTTTTCCCGGTACTTGCCCGGATTCTACCGTTTTTCGGTACTGACATTGATTAGACCCTTTTTCGGTTCTCACCGAGACAGTTTTTCGATACTCGCATGAATTCTAGCTCTTCCCGGTACTCGCCAGGATTCTACCATTTTTCGGTACTCACACTGATTCGACCCTTTTTCGGTTCTCACTGAGACTGTTTTTCGATACTCGCACGAATTCTAGCTTTTCCCGGTACTCACCCGGATTCTACCATTTTTCAAGACTCTCACTGATTCCACCCTTTTTCGGCACTCACCCCGACAGTTTTTCGATACTCGCACGAATTCTAGCTCTTCCCGGTACTCTCCCGGATTCTACCATTTTTCGGTACTCACACTGATTCGACCCTTTTTCGGTTCTCACTGAGACTGTTTTTCGATTCTCGCACGAATTCTAGCTTTTCCCGGTACTTGCCCGGATTCTACCGTTTTTCGGTACTGACATTGATTAGACCCTTTTTCGGTTCTCACCGAGACAGTTTTTCGATACTCGCACGAATTCTAGCTCTTCCCGATACTCGCCAGGATTCTACCATTTTTCGGTACTCACACTGATTCGACCCTTTTTCGGTTCTCGCTGAGACTGTTTTTCGATACTCGCACGAATTCCAGCTTTTCCCGGTACTCACCCGGATTCTACCATTTTTCAAGACTCACACTGATTCCACCCTTTTTCGGCACTCACCGCGACAGTTTTTCGATACTCGCACGAATTCTAGCTTTTCCCGGTACTCGCCCGGATTCTACCATTTTTCGGTACTCACACTGATTCGACCCTTTTTCGGTTCTCGCTGAGACTGTTTTTCGATACTCGCACGAATTCTAACTTTTCCCGGTACTCACCCGGATTCTACCATTTTTCAAGACTCACACTGATTCCACCCTTTTTCGGCACTCACCGCGACAGTTTTTCGATACTCGCACGAATTCTAGCTCTTCCCGGTACTCGCCCGGATTCTACCATTTTTCGGTACTCACACTGATTCGACCCTTTTTCGTTTCTCACTGAGACTGTTTTTCGATACTCGCACGAATTCTAGCTTTTCCCGGTACTTGCCCGGATTCTACCGTTTTTCGGTACTGACATTGATTAGACCCTTTTTCGGTTCTCACCGAGACAGTTTTTCGATACTCGCACGAATTTTAGCTTTTCCCGGTACTCGCCCGGATTCTACCATTTTTCGGTACTCACACTGATTCGACCCTTTTTCGGTTCTCGCTGAGACTGTTTTTCGATACTCGCACGAATTCCAGCTTTTCCCGGTACTCACCCGGATTCTACCATTTTTCAAGACTCACACTGATTCCACCCTTTTTCGGCACTCACCGCGACAGTTTTTCGATACTCGCACGAATTCTAGCTCTTCCCGGTACTCGCCCGGATTCTACCATTTTTCGGTACTCACACTGATTCGACCCTTTTTCGGTTCTCACTGAGACTGTTTTTCGATACTCGCACGAATTCTAGCTTTTCCCGGTACTTGCCCGGATTCTACCGTTTTTCGGTACTGACATTGATTAGACCCTTTTTCGGTTCTCACCGAGACAGTTTTTCGATACTCGCACGAATTCTAGCTCTTCCCGGTACTCGCCCGGATTCTACCATTTTTCGGTACTCACACTGATTCGACCCTTTTTCGGTTCTCACTGAGACTGTTTTTCGATAGTCGCACGAATTCTAGCTTTTCCCGGTACTTGCCCGGATTCTACCGTTTTTCGGTACTGACATTGATTAGACCCTTTTTCGGTTCTCACCGACACAGTTTTTCGATACTCACATGAATTTTAGCTCTTCCCGGTACTCGCCAGGATTCTACCATTTTTCGGTACTCACACTGATTCGACCCTTTTTCGGTTCTCACTGAGACTGTTTTTCGATACTCGCACGAATTCTAGCTTTTCCCTGTACTTGCCCGGATTCTACCGTTTTTCGGTACTGACATTGATTAAACCCTTTTTCGGTTCTCACCGAGAAAGTTTTTCGATACTCGCATGAATTCTAGCTCTTCCCGGTACTCGCCAGGATTCTACCATTTTTCGGTACTCACACTGATTCGACCCTTTTTCGGTTCTCACTGAGACTGTTTTTCGATACTCGTACGAATTCTAGCTTTTCCCGGTACTCACCCGGATTCTACCATTTTTCAAGACTCACACTGATTCCACCCTTTTTCGGCACTCACCGCGACAGTTTTTCGATACTCGCACGAATTCTAGCTCTTCCCGGTACTCGCCAGGATTCTACCATTTTTCGGTACTCACACTGATTCGACCCTTTTTCGGTTCTCGCTGAGACTGTTTTTCGATACTCGCACGAATTCCAGCTTTTCCCGGTACTCACCCGGATTCTACCATTTTTCAAGACTCACACTGATTCCACCCTTTTTCGGCACTCACCGCGACAGTTTTTCGATACTCGCACGAATTCTAACTCTTCCCGGTACTCGCCCGGATTCTACCATTTTTCGGTACTCACACTGATTCGACCCTTTTTCGGTTCTCGCTGAGACTGTTTTTCGATACTCGCACGAATTTTAGCTTTTCCCGGTACTCACCCGGATTCTACCATTTTTCAAGACTCACACTGATTCCACCCTTTTTCGGCACTCACCGCGACAGTTTTTCGATACTCGCACGAATTCTAGCTCTTCCCGGTACTCGCCCGGATTCTACCATTTTTCGGTACTCACACTGATTCGACCCTTTTTCGGTTCTCACTGAGACTGTTTTTCGATACTCGCACGAATTCTAGCTTTTCCCGGTACTTGCCCGGATTCTACCGTTTTTCGGTACTGACATTGATTTGACCCTTTTTCGGTTCTCACCGAGACAGTTTTTCGATACTCGCACGAATTCTAGCTCTTCCCGATACTCGCCAGGATTCTACCATTTTTCGGTACTCACACTGATTCGACCCTTTTTCGGTTCTCGCTGAGACTGTTTTTCGATACTCGCACAAATTCCAGCTTTTCCCGGTACTCACCCGGATTCTACCATTTTTCAAGACTCACACTAATTCCACCCTTTTTCGGCACTCACCGCGACAGTTTTTCGATACTCGCACGAATTCTAGCTCTTCCCGGTACTCGCCCGGATTCTACCATTTTTCGGTACTCACACTGATTCGACCCTTTTTCGGTTCTCACTGAGACTGTTTTTCGATACTCGCACGAATTCTAGCTTTTCCCGGTACTTGCCCGGATTCTACCGTTTTTCGGTACTGACATTGATTAGACCCTTTTTCGGTTCTCACCGACACAGTTTTTCGATACTCACATGAATTTTAGCTCTTCCCGGTACTCGCCAGGATTCTACCATTTTTCGGTACTCACACTGATTCGACCCTTTTTCGGTTCTCACTGAGACTGTTTTTCGATACTCGCACGAATTCTAGCTTTTCCCTGTACTTGCCCGGATTCTACCGTTTTTCGGTACTGACATTGATTAGACCCTTTTTCGGTTCTCACCGAGACAGTTTTTCGATACTCGCATGAATTCTAGCTCTTCCCGTTACTCGCCAGGATTCTACCATTTTTCGGTACTCACACTGATTCGACCCTTTTTCGGTTCTCACTGAGACTGTTTTTCGATACTCGCACGAATTCTAGCTTTTGCCGGTACTCACCCGGATTCTACCATTTTTCAAGACTCACACTGATGCCACCCTTTTTCGGCACTCACCGCGACAGTTTTTCGATAGTCGCACGAATTCTAGCTCTTCCCGGTACTCGCCAGGATTCTACCATTTTTCGGTACTCACACTAATTCGACCCTTTTTCGGTTCTCGCTGAGACTGTTTTTCGATACTCGCACGAATTCCAGCTTTTCCCGGTACTCACCCGGATTCTACCATTTTTCAAGACTCACACTGATTCCACCCTTTTTCGGCACTCACCGCGACAGTTTTTCGATACTCGCACGAATTCTAGCTCTTCCCGGTACTCGCCCGGATTCTACCATTTTTCGGTACTCACACTGATTCGACCCTTTTTCGGTTCTCGCTGAGACTGTTTTTCGATACTCGCACGAATTCTAGCTTTTCCCGGTACTCACCCGGATTCTACCATTTTTCAAGACTCACACTGATTCCACCCTTTTTCGGCACTCACCGCGACAGTTTTTCGATACTCGCACGAATTCTAGCTCTTCCCGGTACTCGCCCGGATTCTACCATTTTTCGGTACTCACACTGATTCGACCCTTTTTCGGTTCTCACTGAGACTGTTTTTCGATACTCGCACGAATTCCAGCTTTTCCCGGTACTCACCCGGATTCTACCATTTTTCAAGACTCACACTGATTCCACCCTTTTTCGGCACTCACCGCGACAGTTTTTCGATACTCGCACGAATTCTAGCTCTTCCCGGTACTCGCCCGGATTCTACCATTTTTCGGTACTCACACTGATTCGACCCTTTTTCGGTTCTCACTGAGACTGTTTTTCGATACTCGCACGAATTCTAGCTTTTCCCGGTACTTGCCCGGATTCTACCGTTTTTCGGTACTGACATTGATTAGACACTTTTTCGGTTCTCACCGAGACAGTTTTTCGATACTCGCACGAATTCTAGCTCTTCCCGATACTCGCCAGGATTCTACCATTTTTCGGTACTCACACTGATTCGACCCTTTTTCGGTTCTCGCTGAGACTGTTTTTCGATACTCGCACGAATTCCAGCTTTTCCCGGTACTCACCCGGATTCTACCATTTTTCAAGACTCACACTGATTCCACCCTTTTTCGGCACTCACCGCGACAGTTTTTCGATACTCGCACGAATTCTAACTCTTCCCGATACTCGCCAGGATTCTACCATTTTTCGGTACTCACACTGATTCGACCCTTTTTCGGTTCTCACTGAGACTGTTTTTCGATACTCGCACGAATTCTAGCTTTTCCCGGTACTTGCCCGGATTCTACCGTTTTTCGGTACTGACATTGATTAGACACTTTTTCGGTTCTCACCGAGACAGTTTTTCGATACTCGCACGAATTCTAGCTCTTCCCGGTACTCGCCCGGATTCTACCATTTTTCGGTACTCACACTGATTCGACCCTTTTTCGGTTCTCACTGAGACTGTTTTTCGATACTCGCACGAATTCTAGCTTTTCCCGGTACTTGCCCGGATTCTACCGTTTTTCGGTACTGACATTGATTAGACCCTTTTTCGGTTCTCACCGACACAGTTTTTCGATACTCACATGAATTTTAGCTCTTCCCGGTACTCGCCAGGATTCTACCATTTTTCGGTACTCACACTGATTCGACCCTTTTTCGGTTCTCACTGAGACTGTTTTTCGATACTCGCACGAATTCTAGCTTTTCCCTGTACTTGCCCGGATTCTACCGTTTTTCGGTACTGACATTGATTAGACCCTTTTTCGGTTCTCACCGAGACAGTTTTTCGATACTCGCATGAATTCTAGCTTTTCCCGGTACTCGCCAGGATTCTACCATTTTTCGGTACTCACACTGATTCGACCCCTTTTCGGTTCTCACTGAGACTGTTTTTCGATACTCGTACGAATTCTAGCTTTTCCCGGTACTCACCCGGATTCTACCATTTTTCAAGACTCACACTGATTCCACCCTTTTTCGGTACTCACCCCGACAGTTTTTCGATACTCGCACGAATTCTAGCTCTTCCCGATACTCGCCAGGATTCTACCATTTTTCGGTACTCACACTGATTCGACCATTTTTCGGTTCTCGCTGAGACTGTTTTTCGATACTCGCACGAATTCCAGCTTTTCCCGGTACTCACCCGGATTCTACCATTTTTCAAGACTCACACTGATTCCACCCTTTTTCGGCACTCACCGCGACAGTTTTTCGATACTCGCACGAATTCTAGTTCTTCCCGGTACTCGCCCGGATTCTACCATTTTTCGGTACTCACACTGATTCGACCCTTTTTCGGTTCTCGCTAAGACTGTTTTTCGATACTCGCACGAATTCTAGCTTTTCCCGGTACTCACCCGGATTCTACCATTTTTCAAGACTCACACTGATTCCACCCTTTTTCGGCACTCACCGCGACAGTTTTTCGATACTCGCACGAATTCTAGCTCTTCCCGGTACTCGCCAGGATTCTACCATTTTTCGGTACTCACACTGATTCGACCCTTTTTCGGTTCTCACTGAGACTGTTTTTCGATACTCGCACGAATTCTAGCTTTTCCCGGTACTTGCCCGGATTCTACCGATTTTCGGTACTAACATTGATTAGACCCTTTTTCGGTTCTTACCGAGACAGTTTTTCGATACTCGCATGAATTCTAGCTCTTCCCGGTACTCGCCCGGATTCTACCATTTTTCGGTACTCACACTGATTCGACCCTTTTTCGGTTCTCACTGAGACTGTTTTTCGATACTCGCACGAATTCTAGCTTTTCCCGGTACTTGCCCGGATTCTACCGTTTTTCGGTACTGACATTGATTAGACCCTTTTTCGGTTCTCACCGACACAGTTTTTCGATACTCGCATGAATTTTAGCTCTTCCCGGTACTCGCCAGGATTCTACCATTTTTCGGTACTCACACTGATTCGACCCTTTTTCGGTTCTCACTGAGACTGTTTTTCGATACTCGCACGAATTCTAGCTTTTCCCGGTACTTGCCCGGATTCTACCGTTTTTCAGTACTGACATTGATTAGACCCTTTTTCGGTTCTCACCGAGACAGTTTTTCGATACTCGCATGAATTCTAGCTCTTCCCGGTACTCGCCAAGATTCTACCATTTTTCGGTACTCACACTGATTCGACCCTTTTTCGGTTCTCACTGAGACTGTTTTTCGATACTCGCACGAATTCTAGCTTTTCCCGGTACTCACCCGGATTCTACCATTTTTCAAGACTCACACTGATTCCACCCTTTTTCGGTACGCACCCCGACAGTTTTTCGATACTCGCACGAATTCTAGCTCTTCCCGATACTCGCCAGGATTCTAACATTTTTCGGTACTCACACTGATTCGACCCTTTTTCGGTTCTCGCTGAGACTGTTTTTCGATACTCGCACGAATTCCAGCTTTTCCCGGTACTCACCCGGATTCTACCATTTTTCAAGACTCACACTGATTCCACCCTTTTTCGGCACTCACCGCGACAGTTTTTCGATACTCGCACGAATTCTAGTTCTTCCCGGTACTCGCCCGGATTCTACCATTTTTCGGTACTCACACTGATTCGACCCTTTTTCGGTTCTCGCTAAGACTGTTTTTCGATACTCGCACGAATTCTAGCTTTTCCCGGTACTCACCCGGATTCTACCATTTTTCAAGACTCACACTGATTCCACCCTTTTTCGGCACTCACCGCGACAGTTTTTCGATACTCGCACGAATTCTAGCTCTTCCCGGTACTCGCCAGGATTCTACCATTTTTCGGTACTCACACTGATTCGACCCTTTTTCGGTTCTCGCTGAGACTGTTTTTCGATACTCGCACGAATTCCAGCTTTTCCCGGTACTCACCCGGATTCTACCATTTTTCAAGACTCACACTAATTCCACCCTTTTTCGGCACTCACCGCGACAGTTTTTCGATACTCGCACGAATTCTAGCTTTTCCCGGTACTTGCCCTGATTCTAACGATTTTCGGTACTAACATTGATTAGACCCTTTTTCGGTTCTTACCGAGACAGTTTTTCGATACTCGCATGAATTCTAGCTCTTCCCGGTACTCGCCCGGATTCTACCATTTTTCGGTACTCACACTGATTCGACCCTTTTTCGGTTCTCACTGAGACTGTTTTTTGATACTCGCACGAATTCTAGCTTTTCCCGGTACTTGCCCGGATTCTACCGTTTTTCGGTACTGACATTGATTAGACCCTTTTTCGGTTCTCACCGACACAGTTTTTCGATACTCGCATGAATTTTAGCTCTTCCCGGTACTCGCCAGGATTCTACCATTTTTCGGTACTCACACTGATTCGACCCTTTTTCGGTTCTCACTGAGACTGTTTTTCGATACTCGCACGAATTCTAGCTGTTCCCGGTACTTGCCCGGATTCTACCGTTTTTCGGTACTGACATTGATTAGACCCTTTTTCGGTTCTCACTGAGACTGTTTTTCGATACTCGCACGAATTCTAGCTTTTCCCGGTACTTGCCCGGATTCTACCGATTTTCGGTACTAACATTGATTAGACCCTTTTTCGGTTCTTACCGAGACAAATTTTCGATACTCGCATGAATTCTAGCTCTTCCCGGTACTCGCCCGGATTCTACCATTTTTCGGTACTCACACTGATTCGACCCTTTTTCGGTTCTCACTGAGACTGTTTTTCGATACTCGCACGAATTCTAGCTTTTCCCGGTACTTGCCCGGATTCTACCGTTTTTCGGTACTGACATTGATTAGACCCTTTTTCGGTTCTCACCGACACAGTTTTTCGATACTCGCATGAATTTTAGCTCTTCCCGGTACTCGCCAGGATTCTACCATTTTTCGGTACTCACACTGATTCGACCCTTTTTCGGTTCTCACTGAGACTGTTTTTCGATACTCGCACGAATTCTAGCTGTTCCCGGTACTTGCCCGGATTCTACCGTTTTTCGGTACTGACATTGATTAGACCCTTTTTCGGTTCTCACTGAGACTGTTTTTCGATACTCGCACGAATTCTAGCTTTTCCCGGTACTTGCCCGGATTCTACCGTTTTTCGGTACTGACATTGATTAGACCCTTTTTCGGTTCTCACCGACACAGTTTTTCGATACTCGCATGAATTTTAGCTCTTCCCGGTACTCGCCAGGATTCTACCATTTTTCGGTACTCACACTGATTCGACCCTTTTTCGGTTCTCACTGAGACTGTTTTTCGATACTCGCACGAATTCTAGCTTTTCCCGGTACTTGCCCGGATTCTACCGTTTTTCGGTACTGACATTG
Source organism: Vitis cinerea var. helleri x Vitis riparia (assembly GCA_946000715.1). Classification (NCBI taxonomy): domain Eukaryota; kingdom Viridiplantae; phylum Streptophyta; class Magnoliopsida; order Vitales; family Vitaceae; genus Vitis; species Vitis cinerea var. helleri x Vitis riparia. The sequence goes on from OX254000.1 coordinate 16,118,178, forward strand.
ATTAGACCCTTTTTTCGGTTCTCACCGAGACAGTTTTTCGATACTCGCATGAATTCTAGCTCTTCCCGGTACTCGCCAAGATTCTACCATTTTTCGGTACTCACACTGATTCGACCCTTTTTCGGTTCTCACTGAGACTGTTTTTCGATACTCGCACGAATTCTAGCTTTTCCCGGTACTCACCCGGATTCTACCATTTTTCAAGACTCACACTGATTCCACCCTTTTTCGGTACTCACCCCGACAGTTTTTCGATACTCGCACGAATTCTAGCTCTTCCCGATACTCACCAGGATTCTACCATTTTTCGGTACTCACACTGATTCGACCCTTTTTCGGTTCTCGCTGAGACTGTTTTTCGATACTCGCACGAATTCCAGCTTTTCCCGGTACTCACCCGGATTCTACCATTTTTCAAGACTCACACTGATTCCACCCTTTTTCGGCACTCACCGCGACAGTTTTTCGATACTCGCACGAATTCTAGCTCTTCCCGATACTCGCCAGGATTCTACCATTTTTCGGTACTCACACTGATTCGACCCTTTTTCGGTTCTCGCTGTGACTGTTTTTCGATACTCGCACGAATTCCAGCTTTTCCCGGTACTCACCCGGATTCTATCATTTTTCAAGACTCACACTGATTCCACCCTTTTTCGGCACTCACCGCGACAGTTTTTCGATACTCGCACGAATTCTAGTTCTTCCCGGTACTAGCCCGGATTCTACCATTTTTCGGTACTCACACTGATTCGACCCTTTTTCGGTTCTCGCTAAGACTGTTTTTCGATACTCGCACGAATTCTAGCTTTTCCCGGTACTCACCCGGATTCTACCATTTTTCAAGACTCACACTGATTCCACCCTTTTTCGGCACTCACCGCGACAGTTTTTCGATACTCGCACGAATTCTAGCTCTTCCCGGTACTCGCCAGGATTCTACCATTTTTCGGTACTCACACTGATTCGACCCTTTTTCGGTTCTAACTGAGACTGTTTTTCGATACTCGCACGAATTCTAGCTTTTCCCGGTACTTGCCCGGATTCTACCGTTTTTCGGTACTAACATTGATTAGACCCTTTTTCGGTTCTTACCGAGACAGTTTTTCGATACTCGCAAGAATTCTAGCTCTTCCCGGTACTCGCCCGGATTCTACCATTTTTCGGTACTCACACTGATTCGACCCTTTTTCGGTTCTCACTGAGACTGTTTTTCGATACTCGCACGAATTCTAGCTTTTCCCGGTACTTGCCCGGATTCTACCGTTTTTCGGTACTGACATTGATTAGACCCTTTTTCGGTTCTCACCGACACAGTTTTTCGATACTCGCATGAATTTTAGCTCTTCCCGGTACTCGCCAGGATTCTACCATTTTTCGGTACTCACACTGATTCGACCCTTTTTCGGTTCTCACTGATACTGTTTTTCGATACTCGCACGAATTCTAGCTTTTCCCGGTACTTGCCCGGATTCTACCGTTTTTCGGTACTGACATTGATTAGACCCTTTTTCGGTTCTCACCGAGACAGTTTTTCGATACTCGCATGAATTCTAGCTCTTCCCGGTACTCGCCAAGATTCTACCATTTTTCGGTACTCACACTGATTCGACCCTTTTTCGGTTCTCATTGAGACTGTTTTTCGATACTCGCACGAATTCTAGCTTTTCCCGGTACTCACCCGGATTCTACCATTTTTCAAGACTCACACTGATTCCACCCTTTTTCGGTACTCACCCCGACAGTTTTTCGATACTCGCACGAATTCTAGCTCTTCCCGATACTCGCCAGGATTCTACCATTTTTCGGTTCTCGCTGAGACTGTTTTTCGATACTCGCACAAATTCCAGCTTTTCCCGGTACTCACCCGGATTCTACCATTTTTCAAGACTCACACTGATTCCACCCTTTTTCGGCACTCACCGCGACAGTTTTTCGATACTCGCACGAATTCTAGTTCTTCCCGGTACTCGCCCGGATTCTACCATTTTTCGGTACTCACATTGATTCGACCCTTTTTCGGTTCTCGCTAAGACTGTTTTTCGATACTCGCACGAATTCTAGCTTTTCCCGGTACTCACCCGGATTCTACCATTTTTCAAGACTCACACTGATTCCACCCTTTTTCGGCACTCACCGCGACAGTTTTTCGATACTCGCACGAATTCTAGCTCTTCCCGGTACTCGCCAGGATTCTACCATTTTTCGGTACTCACACTGATTCGACCCTTTTTCGGTTCTCACTGAGACTGTTTTTCGATACTCGCACGAATTCTAGCTTTTCCCGGTACTTGCCCGGATTCTACCGTTTTTCGGTACTGACATTGATTAAACCCTTTTTCGGTTCTCACCGACACAGTTTTTTGATACTCGCATGAATTTTAGCTCTTCCCGGTACTCGCCAGGATTCTACCATTTTTCGGAACTCACACTGATTCGACCCTTTTTCGGTTCTCACTGAGACTGTTTTTCGATACTCGCACGAATTCTAGCTTTTCCCGGTACTTGCCCGGATTCTACCGTTTTTAGGTACTGACATTGATTAGACCCTTTTTCGGTTTTCACCGAGACAGTTTTTCGATACTCGCATGAATTCTAGCTCTTCCCGGTACTCGCCAAGATTCTACCATTTTTCGGTACTCACACTGATTCGACCCTTTTTCGGTTCTCACTGAGACTGTTTTTCGATACTCGCACGAATTCTAGCTTTTCCCGGTACTCACCCGGATTCTACCATTTTTCAAGACTCACACTGATTCCACCCTTTTTCGGTACTCACCCCGACAGTTTTTCGATACTCGCACGAATTCTAGCTCTTCCCGATACTCGCCAGGATTCTACCATTTTTCGGTACTCACACTGATTCGACCCTTTTTTGGTTCTCGCTGAGACTGTTTTTCGATACTCGCACGAATTCCAGCTTTTCCCGGTACTCACCCGGATTCTACCATTTTTCAAGACTCACACTGATTCCACCCTTTTTCGGCACTCACCGCGACAGTTTTTCGATACTCGCACGAATTCTAGCTCTTCCCGGTACTCGCCAGGATTCTACCATTTTTCGGTACTCACACTGATTCGACCCTTTTTCGGTTCTCACTGAGACTGTTTTTCGATACTCGCACGAATTCTAGCTTTTCCCGGTACTTGCCCGGATTCTACCGTTTTTCGGTACTGACATTGATTAAACCCTTTTTCGGTTCTCACCGACACAGTTTTTTGATACTCGCATGAATTTTAGCTCTTCCCGGTACTCGCCAGGATTCTACCATTTTTCGGAACTCACACTGATTCGACCCTTTTTCGGTTCTCACTGAGACTGTTTTTCGATACTCGCACGAATTCTAGCTTTTCCCGGTACTTGCCCGGATTCTACCGTTTTTAGGTACTGACATTGATTAGACCCTTTTTCGGTTTTCACCGAGACAGTTTTTCGATACTCGCATGAATTCTAGCTCTTCCCGGTACTCGCCAAGATTCTACCATTTTTCGGTACTCACACTGATTCGACCCTTTTTCGGTTCTCACTGAGACTGTTTTTCGATACTCGCACGAATTCTAGCTTTTCCCGGTACTCACCCGGATTCTACCATTTTTCAAGACTCACACTGATTCCACCCTTTTTCGGTACTCACCCCGACAGTTTTTCGATACTCGCACGAATTCTAGCTCTTCCCGATACTCGCCAGGATTCTACCATTTTTCGGTACTCACACTGATTCGACCCTTTTTTGGTTCTCGCTGAGACTGTTTTTCGATACTCGCACGAATTCCAGCTTTTCCCGGTACTCACCCGGATTCTACCATTTTTCAAGACTCACACTGATTCCACCCTTTTTCGGCACTCACCGCGACAGTTTTTCGATACTCGCACGAATTCTAGCACTTCCCGGTACTCGCCCGGATTCTACCATTTTTCGATACTCACACTGATTCGACCCTTTTTCGGTTCTCGCTAAGACTGTTTTTCGATACTCGCACGAATTCTAGCTTTTCCCGGTACTCACCCGGATTCTACCATTTTTCAAGACTCACACTGATTCCACCCTTTTTCGGCACTCACCGCGACAGTTTTTCGATACTCGCACGAATTCTAGCTCTTCCCGGTACTCGCCAGGATTCTACCATTTTTCGGTACTCACACTGATTCGACCCTTTTTCGGTTCTCACTGAGACTGTTTTTCGATACTCGCACGAATTCTAGCTTTTCCCGGTACTTGCCCGGATTCTACCGTTTTTCGGTACTAACATTGATTAGACCCTTTTTCGGTTCTTACCGAGACAGTTTTTCGATACTCGCATGAATTCTAGCTCTTCCCGGTACTCGCCAGGATTCTACCATTTTTCGGTACTCACACTGATTCGACCCTTTTTCGGTTCCCACTAAGACTGTTTTTCGATACTCGCACGAATTCTAGCTTTTCCCGGTACTCACCCGGATTCTACCATTTTTCAAGACTCACACTGATTCCACCCTTTTTCGGTACTCACCCCGACAGTTTTTCGATACTCGCACGAATTCTAGCTCTTCCCGATACTCGCCAGGATTCTACCATTTTTCGGTTCTCGCTGAGACTGTTTTTCGATACTCGCACGAATTCCAGCTTTTCCCGGTACTCACCCGGATTCTACCATTTTTCAAGACTCACACTGATTCCACCCTTTTTCGGCACGCACCGCGACAGTTTTTCGATACTCGCACGAATTCTAGCTCTTCCCGGTACTCGCCCGGATTCTACCATTTTTCGGTACTCACAGTGATTCGACCCTTTTTCGGTTCTCACTGAGACTGTTTTTCGATACTCGCACGAATTCTAGCTTTTCCCGGTACTTGCCCGGATTCTACCGTTTTTCGGTACTAACATTGATTAGACCCTTTTTCGGTTCTTACCGAGACAGTTTTTCGATACTCGCATGAATTCTAGCTCTTCCCGGTACTCGCCAGGATTCTACCATTTTTCGGTACTCACACTGATTCGACCCTTTTTCGGTTCCCACTAAGACTGTTTTTCGATACTCGCACGAATTCTAGCTTTTCCCGGTACTCACCCGGATTCTACCATTTTTCAAGACTCACACTGATTCCACCCTTTTTCGGTACTCACCCCGACAGTTTTTCGATACTCGCACGAATTCTAGCTCTTCCCGATACTCGCCAGGATTCTACCATTTTTCGGTTCTCGCTGAGACTGTTTTTCGATACTCGCACGAATTCCAGCTTTTCCCGGTACTCACCCGGATTCTACTATTTTTCAAGACTCACACTGATTCCACCCTTTTTCGGCACTCACCGCGACAGTTTTTCGATACTCGCACGAATTCTAGCTCTTCCCGGTACTCGCCCGGATTCTACCATTTTTCGGTACTCACACTGATTCGACCCTTTTTCGGTTCTCACTGAGACTGTTTTTCGATACTCGCACGAATTCTAGCTTTCCCGGTACTTGCCCGGATTCTACCGTTTTTCGGTACTGACATTGATTAGACCATTTTTCGGTTCTCACCGAGACAGTTTTTCGATACTCGCATGAATTCTAGCTCTTCCCGGTACTCGCCAGGATTCTACCATTTTTCGGTACTCACACTTATTCGACCCTTTTTCGGTTCCCACTAAGACTGTTTTTCGATACTCGCACGAATTCTAGCTTTTCCCGGTACTCACCCGGATTCTACCATTTTTCAAGACTCACACTGATTCCACCCTTTTTCGGTACTCACCCCGACAGTTTTTCGATACTCGCACGAATTCTAGCTCTTCCCGATACTCGCCCGGATTCTACCATTTTTCGGTACTCACACTGATTCGACCCTTTTTCGGTACTCACCCGGATTCTACCATTTTTCAAGACTCACACTGATTCCACCCTTTTTCGGTACTCACCGCGCTTCTACCATTTTTCAAGACTCACACTGATTCCACCCTTTTTCGGTACTCACCGCGACAGTTTTTCGATACTCGCACGAATTCTAGCTCTTCCCGATACTCGCCAGGATTCTACCATTTTTCGGTACTCACACTGATTCGACCCTTTTTCGGTTCTCACTGAGACAGTTTTTCGATACTCGCACGAATTCTAGCGTTTCCCGGTACTCACCCGGATTCTACCATTTTTCAAGACTCACACTGATTCCACCCTTTTTCGGTACTCACCGCGACAATTTTTCGATACTCGCACGAATTCTAGCTCTTCCCGATACTCGCCAGGATTCTACCATTTTTCGGTACTCACACTGATTCGACCCTTTTTCGGTTCTCGTTGAGACTTTTTTTCGATACTCGCACGAATTCCAGCTTTTCCCGGTACTCACCCGGATTCTACCATTTTTCAAGACTCACACTGATTCCACCCTTTTTCGGCACTCACCGCGACAGTTTTTCGATACTCGCACGAATTCTAGCTCTTCCCGGTACTCGACCGGATTCTACCATTTTTCGGTACTCACACTGATTCAACCCTTTTTCGGTGCTCACTGAGACTGTTTTTCGATACTCGCACGAATTCTAGCTCTTCCCGGTACTCGCCCGGATTCTACCATTTTTCGGTACTCACACTGATTCGACCCTTTTTCGGTTCTCACTGAGACTGTTTTTCGATACTCGCACGAATTCTAGCTTTTCCCGGTACTTGCCCGGATTCTACCGTTTTTCGGTACTGACATTGATTAGACCCTTTTTCGGTTCTCACCGAGACAGTTTTTCGATACTCGCATGAATTCTAGCTCTTCCCGATACTCGCCAGGATTCTACCATTTTTCGGTACTCACACTGATTCGACCCTTTTTCGGTTCTCACTGAGACTGTTTTTCGATACTCGCACGAATTCTAGCTTTTCCCGGTACTCACCCGGATTCTACCATTTTTCAAGACTCACACTGATTCCACCCTTTTTCGGTACTCACCGCCACAGTTTTCCGATACTCGCACGAATTCTAGCTCTTCCCGATACTCGCCAGGATTCTACCATTTTTCGTTACTCACACTGATTCGACCCTTTTTCGGTTCTCACTGAGACAGTTTTTCGATACTCGCACGAATTCTAGCGTTTCCCGGTACTCACCCGGATTCTACCATTTTTCAAGACTCACACTGATTCCACCCTTTTTCGGTACTCACCGCGACAATTTTTCGATACTCGCACGAATTCTAGCTCTTCCCGACACTCGACAGGATTCTACCATTTTTCGGTACTCACACTGATTCGACCCTTTTTCGGTTCTCGTTGAGACTTTTTTTCGATACTCGCACGAATTCCAGCTTTTCCCGGTACTCACCCGGATTCTACCATTTTTCAAGACTCACACTGATTCCACCCTTTTTCGGCACTCACCGCGACAGTTTTTCGATACTCGCACGAATTCTAGCTCTTCCCGGTACTCGCCCGGATTCTACCATTTTTCGGTACTCACACTGATTCAACCCTTTTTCGGTGCTCACTGAGACTATTTTTCGATACTCGCACGAATTCTAGCTCTTCCCGGTACTCGCCCGGATTCTACCATTTTTCGGTACTCACACTGATTCGACCCTTTTTCGGTTCTCACTGAGACTGTTTTTCGATACTCGCACGAATTCTAGCTTTTCCCGGTACTTGCCCGGATTCTACCGTTTTTCGGTACTGACGTTGATTAGACCCTTTTTCGGTTCTCACCGAGACAGTTTTTCGATACTCGCATGAATTCTAGCTCTTCCCGGTACTCGCCAGGATTCTACCATTTTTCGGTACTCACACTGATTCGACCCTTTTTCGGTTCTTACTGAGACTGTTTTTCGATACTCGCACGAATTCTAGCTTTTCCCGGTACTTGCCCGGATTCTACCGTTTTTCGGTACTGACATTGATTAGACCCTTTTTCGGTTCTCACCGAGACAGTTTTTCGATACTCGCATGAATTCTAGCTCTTCCCGGTACTCGCCAGGATTCTACCATTTTTCGGTACTGACACTGATTCGACCCTTTTTCGGTTCTCACTGAGACTGTTTTTCGATACTCGCACGAATTCTAGCTTTTCCCGGTACTCACCCGGATTTTACCATTTTTCAAGACTCACACTGATTCCACCCTTTTTCGGTACTCACCGCGACAGTTTTTCGATACTCGCACGAATTCTAGCTCTTCCCGATACTCGCCAGGATTCTACCATTTTTCGGTACTCACACTGATTCGACCCTTTTTCGGTTCTCACTGAGACTGTTTTTCGATACTCGCATGAATTCTAGCGTTTCCCGGTACTCACCCGGATTCTACCATTTTTCAAGACTCACACTGATTCGACCCTTTTTCGGTACTCACGGCGACAGTGTTTCGATACTCGCACGAATTCTAGCTCTTCCCGATACTCGCCAGGATTCTACCATTTTTCGGTACTCACACTGATTCGACCCTTTTTCGGTTCTCACTGAGACTGTTTTTCGATACTCGCACGAATTCTAGCGTTTCCCGGTACTCACCCGGATTCTACCATTTTTCAAGACTCACACTGATTCCACCCTTTTTCGGTACTCACCGCGACAGTTTTTCGATACTCGCACGAATTCTAGCTCTTCCCGATACTCGCCAGGATTCTACCATTTTTCGGTACTGACACTGATTCGACCCTTTTTCGGTTCTCACTGAGACTGTTTTTCGATACTCGCACGAATTCTAGCTTTTCCCGGTACTCACCCGGATTTTACCATTTTTCAAGACTCACACTGATTCCACCCTTTTTCGGTACTCACCGCGACAGTTTTTCGATACTCGCACGAATTCTAGCTCTTCCCGATACTCGCCAGGATTCTACCATTTTTCGGTACTCACACTGATTCGACCCTTTTTCGGTTCTCACTGAGACTGTTTTTCGATACTCGCATGAATTCTAGCGTTTCCCGGTACTCACCCGGATTCTACCATTTTTCAAGACTCACACTGATTCCACCCTTTTTCGGTACTCACGGCGACAGTGTTTCGATACTCGCACGAATTCTAGCTCTTCCCGATACTCGCCAGGATTCTACCATTTTTCGGTACTCACACTGATTCGACCCTTTTTCGGTTCTCACTGAGACAGTTTTTCGATACTCGCACGAATTCTAGCGTTTCCCGGTACTCACCCGGATTCTACCATTTTTCAAGACTCACACTGATTCCACCCTTTTTCGGTACTCACCGCGACAGTTTTCGATACTCGCACGAATTCTAGCTCTTCCCGATACTCGCCAGGATTCTACCATTTTTCGGTACTCACACTGATTCGACCCTTTTTCGGTTCTCACTGAGACAGTTTTTCGATACTCGCACGAATTCTAGCGTTTCCCGGTACTCACCCGGATTCTACCATTTTTCAAGACTCACACTGATTCCACCCTTTTTCGGTACTCACCGCGACAGTTTTCGATACTCGCACGAATTCTAGCTCTTCCCGATACTCGCCAGGATTCTACCATTTTTCGGTACTCACACTGATTCGACCCTTTTTCGGTTCTCGCTGAGACTGTTTTTCGATACTCGCACGAATTCCAGCTTTTCCCGGTACTCACCCGGATTCTACCATTTTTCAAGACTCACACTGATTCCACCCTTTTTCGGCACTCACCGCGACAGTTTTTCGATACTCGCACGAATTCTAGCTCTTCCCGGTACTCGCCCGGATTCTACCATTTTTCGGTACTCACACTGATTCGACCCTTTTTCGGTTCTCACTGAGACTGTTTTTCGATACTCGCACGAATTCTAGCTTTTCCCGGTACTTGCCCGGATTCTACCGTTTTTCGGTACTGACATTGATTAGACCCTTTTTCGGTTCTCACCGAGACAGTTTTTCGATACTCGCATGAATTCTAGCTCTTCCCGGTACTCGCCAGGATTCTACCATTTTTCGGTACTCACACTGATTCGACCCTTTTTCGGTTCTCACTGAGACTGTTTTTCGATACTCGCGCGAATTCTAGCTTTTCCCGGTACTTGCCCGGATTCTACCGTTTTTCGGTACTGACATTGATTAGACCCTTTTTCGGTTCTCACCGACACAGTTTTTCGATACTCGCATGAATTCTAGCTCTTCCCGATACTCGCCAGGATTCTACCATTTTTCGGTACTCACACTGATTCGACCCTTTTTCGGTTCTCACTGAGACTGTTTTTCGATACTCGCACGAATTCTAGCTTTTCCCGGTACTCACCCGGATTCTACCATTTTTCAAGACTCACACTGATTCCACCCTTTTTCGGTACTCACCGCGACAGTTTTTCGATACTCGCACGAATTCTAGCTCTTCCCGATACTCGCCAGGATTCTACCATTTTTCGGTACTCACACTGATTCGAGCCTTTTTCGGTTCTCACTGACACAGTTTTTCGATACTCGCACGAATTCTAGCGTTTCCCGGTACTCACCCGGATTCTACCATTTTTCAACACTCACACTGATTCCACCCTTTTTCGGTACTCACCGCGACAGTTTTTCGATACTCGCACGAATTCTAGCTCTTCCCGATACTCGCCAGGATTCTACCATTTTTCGGTACTCACACTGATTCGACCCTTTTTCGGTTCTCGTTGAGACTTTTTTTCGATACTCGCACGAATTCCAGCTTTTCCCGCTACTCACCCGGATTCTACCATTTTTCAAGACTCACACTGATTCCACCCTTTTTCGGCACTCACCGCGACAGTTTTTCGATACTCGCACGAATTCTAGCTCTTCCCGGTACTCGCCCGGATTCTACCATTTTTCGGTACTCACACTGATTCAACCCTTTTTCGGTGCTCACTGAGACTGTTTTTCGATACTCGCACGAATTCTAGCTCTTCCCGGTACTCGCCCGGATTCTACCATTTTTCGGTACTCACACTGATTCGACCCTTTTTCGGTTCTCACTGAGACAGTTTTTCGATACTCGCACGAATTCTAGCTTTTCCCGGTACTTGCCCGGATTCTACCGTTTTTCGGTACTGACATTGATTAGACCCTTTTTCGGTTCTCACCGAGACAGTTTTTCGATACTCGCATGAATTCTAGCTCTTCCCGGTACTCGCCAGGATTCTACCATTTTTCGGTACTCACACTGATTCGACCCTTTTTCGGTTCTCACTGAGACTGTTTGTCGATACTCGCACGAATTCTAGCTTTTCCCGGTACTTGCCCGGATTCTACCGTTTTTCGGTACTGACATTGATTAGACCCTTTTTCGGTTCTCACCGAGACAGTTTTTCGATACTCGCATGAATTCTAGCTCTTCCCGGTACTCGCCAGGATTCTACCATTTTTCGGTACTGACATTGATTTGACCCTTTTTCGGTTCTCACTGAGACTGTTTTTCGATACTCGCACGAATTCTAGCTTTTCCCGGTACTCACCCGGATTCTACCATTTTTCAAGACTCACACTGATTCCACCCTTTTTCGGTACTCACCGCGACAGTTTTTCGATACTCGCACGAATTCTAGCTCTTCCCGATACTCGCCAGGATTCTACCATTTTTCGGTACTCACACTGATTCGACCCTTTTTCGGTTCTCACTGAGACTGTTTTTCGATACTCGCATGAATTCTAGCGTTTCCCGGTACTCACCCGGATTCTACCATTTTTCAAGACTCACACTGATTCCACCCTTTTTCGGTACTCACTGCGACAGTGTTTCGATACTCGCACGAATTCTAGCTCTTCCCGATACTCGCCAGGATTCTACCATTTTTCGGTACTCACACTGATTCGACCCTTTTTCGGTTCTCGCTGAGACTGTTTTTCGATACTCGCACGAATTCCAGCTTTTCCCGGTACTCACCCCGATTCTACCATTTTTCAAGACTCACACTGATTCCACCCTTTTTCGGCACTCACCGCGACAGTTTTTCGATACTCGCACGAATTCTAGCTCTTCCCGGTACTCGCCCGGATTCTACCATTTTTTCGGTACTCACACTGATTCGACCCTTTTTCGGTTCTCACTGAGACTGTTTTTCGATACTCGCACGAATTCTAGCTTTTCCCGGTACTTGCCCGGATTCTACCGTTTTTCGGTACTGACATTGATTAGACCCTTTTTCGGTTCTCACCGAGACAGTTTTTCGATACTCGCATGAATTCTAGCTCTTCCCGGTACTCGCCAGGATTCTACCATTTTTCGGTACTCACACTGATTCGACCCTTTTTCGGTTCTCACTGAGACTGTTTTTCGATACTCGCGCGAATTCTAGCTTTTCCCGGTACTTGCCCGGATTCTACCGTTTTTCGGTACTGACATTGATTAGACCCTTTTTCGGTTCTCACCGACACAGTTTTTCGATACTCGCATGAATTCTAGCTCTTCCCGATACTCGCCAGGATTCTACCATTTTTCGGTACTCACACTGATTCGACCCTTTTTCGGTTCTCACTGAGACTGTTTTTCGATACTCGCACGAATTCTAGCTTTTCCCGGTACTCACCCGGATTCTACCATTTTTCAAGACTCACACTGATTCCACCCTTTTTCGGTACTCACCGCGACAGTTTTTCGATACTCGCACGAATTCTAGCTCTTCCCGATACTCGCCAGGATTCTACCATTTTTCGGTACTCACACTGATTCGACCCTTTTTCGGTTCTCACTGAGACAGTTTTTCGATACTCGCACGAATTCTAGCGTTTCCCGGTACTCACCCGGATTCTACCATTTTTCAAGACTCACACTGATTCCACCCTTTTTCGGTACTCACCGCGACAGTTTTTCGATACTCGCACGAATTCTAGCTCTTCCCGATACTCGCCAGGATTCTACCATTTTTCGGTACTCACACTGATTCGACCCTTTTTCGGTTCTAGTTGAGACTTTTTTTCGATACTCGCACGAATTCCAGCTTTTCCCGCTACTCACCCGGATTCTACCATTTTTCAAGACTCACACTGATTCCACCCTTTTTCGGCACTCACCGCGACAGTTTTTCGATACTCGCACGAATTCTAGCTCTTCCCGGTACTCGCCCGGATTCTACCATTTTTCGGAACTCACACTGATTCAACCCTTTTTCGGTGCTCACTGAGACTTTTTTTCGATACTCGCACGAATTCTAGCTCTTCCCGGTACTCGCCCGGATTCTAACATTTTTCGGTACTCACACTGATTCGACCCTTTTTCGGTTCTCACTGAGACTGTTTTTCGATACTCGCACGAATTCTAGCTTTTCCCGGTACTTGCCCGGATTCTACCGTTTTTCGGTACTGACATTGATTAGACCCTTTTTCGGTTCTCACCGAGACAGTTTTTCGATACTCGCATGAATTCTAGCTCTTCCTGGTACTCGCCAGGATTCTACCATTTTTCGGTACTCACACTGATTCGACCCTTTTTCGGTTCTCACTGAGACTGTTTTTCGATACTCGCACGAATTCTAGCTTTTCCCGGTACTTGCCCGGATTCTACCGTTTTTCGGTACTGACATTGATTAGACCCTTTTTCGGTTCTCACCGAGACAGTTTTTCGATACTCGCATGAATTCTAGCTCTTCCCGGTACTCGCCAGGATTCTACCATTTTTCGGTACTCACACTGATTCGACCCTTTTTCGGTTCTCACTGAGACTGTTTTTCGATACTCGCACGAATCCTAGCGTTTCCCGGTACTCACCCAGATTCTACCATTTTTCAAGACTCACACTGATTCCACCCTTTTTCGGTACTCACCGCGGCAGTTTTTCGATACTCGCACGAATTCTAGCTCTTCCCGATACTCGCCAGGATTCTACCATTTTTCGGTACTCACACTGATTCGACCCTTTTTCGGTTCTCGTTGAGACTGTTTTTCGATACTCGCACGAATTCCAGCTTTTCTCGGTACTCACCCGGATTCTACCATTTTTCAAGACTCACACTGATTCCACCCTTTTTCGGCACTCACCGCGACAGTTTTTCGATACTCGCACGAATTCTAGCTCTTCCCGGTACTCGCCCGGATTCTACCATTTTTCGGTACTCACACTGATTCAACCCTTTTTCGGTGCTCACTGAGACTGTTTTTCGATACTCACACGAATTCTAGCTCTTCCCGGTACTCGCCCGGATTCTACCATTTTTCGGTACTCACACTGATTCGACTCTTTTTCGGTTCTCATTGAGACTGTTTTTCGATACTCGCATGAATTCTAGCTCTTCCCGGTACTCGCCAGGATTCTACCATTTTTCGGTACTCACACTGATTCGACCCTTTTTCGGTTCTCACTGAGACTGTTTTTCGATACTCGCACGAATTCTAGCTTTTCCCGGTACTTGCCCGGATTCTACCGTTTTTCGGTACTGACATTGATTAGACCCTTTTTCGGTTCTCACCGAGACAGTTTTTCGATACTCGCATGAATTCTAGCTCTTCCCGGTACTCGCCAGGATTCTACCATTTTTCGGTACTCACACTGATTCGACCCTTTTTCGGTTCTCACTGAGACTGTTTTTCGATACTCGCGCGAATTCTAGCTTTTCCCGGTACTTGCCCGGATTCTACCGTTTTTCGGTACTGACATTGATTAGACCCTTTTTCGGTTCTCACCGACACAGTTTTTCGATACTCGCATGAATTCTAGCTCTTCCCGATACTCGCCAGGATTCTACCATTTTTCGGTACTCACACTGATTCGACCCTTTTTCGGTTCTCACTGAGACTGTTTTTCGATACTCGCACGAATTCTAGCTTTTCCCGGTACTCACCCGGATTCTACCATTTTTCAAGACTCACACTGATTCCACCCTTTTTCGGTACTCACCGCGACAGTTTTTCGATACTCGCACGAATTCTAGCTCTTCCCGATACTCGCCAGGATTCTACCATTTTTCGGTACTCACACTGATTCGACCCTTTTTCGGTTCTCACTGAGACAGTTTTTCGATACTCGCACGAATTCTAGCGTTTCCCGGTACTCACCCGGATTCTACCATTTTTCAAGACTCACACTGATTCCACCCTTTTTCGGTACTCACCGCGACAGTTTTTCGATACTCGCACGAATTCTAGCTCTTCCCGATACTCGCCAGGATTCTACCATTTTTCGGTACTCACACTGATTCGACCCTTTTTCGGTTCTCGTTGAGACTTTTTTTCGATACTCGCACGAATTCCAGCTTTTCCCGCTACTCACCCGGATTCTACCATTTTTCAAGACTCACACTGATTCCACCCTTTTTCGGCACTCACCGCGACAGTTTTTCGATACTCGCACGAATTCTAGCTCTTCCCGGTACTCGCCCGGATTCTACCAACTTTCGGTACTCACACTGATTCAACCCTTTTTCGGTGCTCACTGAGACTTTTTTTCGATACTCGCACGAATTCTAGCTCTTCCCGGTACTCGCCCGGATTCTAACATTTTTCGGTACTCACACTGATTCGACCATTTTTCGGTTCTCACTGAGACTGTTTTTCGATACTCGCACGAATTCTAGCTTTTCCCGGTACTTGCCCGGATTCTACCGTTTTTCGGTACTGACATTGATTAGACCCTTTTTCGGTTCTCACCGAGACAGTTTTTCGATACTCGCATGAATTCTAGCTCTTCCCGGTACTCGCCAGGATTCTACCATTTTTCGGTACTCACACTGATTCGACCCTTTTTCGGTTCTCACTGAGACTGTTTTTCGATACTCGCACGAATTCTAGCTTTTCCCGGTACTTGCCCGGATTCTACCGTTTTTCGGTACTGACATTGATTAGACCCTTTTTCGGTTCTCACCGAGACAGTTTTTCGATACTCGCATGAATTCTAGCTCTTCCCGGTACTCGCCAGGATTCTACCTTTTTTCGGTACTCACACTGATTCGACCCTTTTTCGGTTCTCACTGAGACTGTTTTTCGATACTCGCACGAATCCTAGCGTTTCCCGGTACTCACCCAGATTCTACCATTTTTCAAGACTCACACTGATTCCACCCTTTTTCGGTACTCACCGCGGCAGTTTTTCGATACTCGCACGAATTCTAGCTCTTCCCGATACTCGCCAGGATTCTACCATTTTTCGGTACTCACACTGATTCGACCCTTTTTCGGTTCTCGTTGAGACTGTTTTTCGATACTCGCACGAATTCCAGCTTTTCTCGGTACTCACCCGGATTCTACCATTTTTCAAGACTCACACTGATTCCACCCTTTTTCGGCACTCACCGCGACAGTTTTTCGATACTCGCACGAATTCTAGCTCTTCCCGGTACTCGCCCGGATTCTACCATTTTTCGGTACTCACACTGATTCAACCCTTTTTCGGTGCTCACTGAGACTGTTTTTCGATACTCACACGAATTCTAGCTCTTCCCGGTACTCGCCCGGATTCTACCATTTTTCGGTACTCACACTGATTCGACTCTTTTTCGGTTCTCATTGAGACTGTTTTTCGATACTCGCATGAATTCTAGCTCTTCCCGGTACTCGCCAGGATTCTACCATTTTTCGGTACTCACACTGATTCGACCCTTTTTCGGTTCTCACTGAGACTGTTTTTCGATACTCGCACGAATTCTAGCTTTTCCCGGTACTCACCCGGATTCTACCATTTTTCAAGACTCACACTGATTCCACCCTTTTTCGGTACTCACCGCGACAGTTTTTCGATACTCGCACGAATTCTAGCTCTTCCCGATACTCGCCAGGATTCTACCATTTTTCGGTACTCACACTGATTCGACCCTTTTTCGGTTCTCGTTGAGACTGTTTTTCGATACTCGCACGAATTCCAGCTTTTCCCGGTACTCACCCGGATTCTACCATTTTTCAAGACTCACACTGATTCCACCCATTTTCGGCACTCACCGCGACAGTTTTTCGATACTCGCACGAATTCTAGCTCATCCCGGTACTCGCCCGGATTCTACCATTTTTCGGTACTCACACTGATTCAACCCTTTTTCGATGCTCACTGAGACTGTTTTTCGATACTCGCACGAATTCTAGCTCTTCCCGGTACTCCCCCGGATTCTACCATTTTTCGGTACTCACACTGATTCGACCTTTTTTCGGTTCTCACTGAGACTGTTTTTCGATACTCGCACGAATTCTAGCTTTTCCCGGTACTTGCCCGGATTCTACCGTTTTTCGGTACTGACATTGATTAGACCCTTTTTCGGTTCTCACCGAGACAGTTTTTCGATACTCGCATGAATTCTAGCTCTTCCCGGTACTCGCCAAGATTCCACCATTTTTCGGTACTCACACTGAATCGACCCTTTTTCGGTTCTCACTGAGACTGTTTTTCGATACTCGCACGAATTCTAGCTTTTCCCGGTACTTGCCCGGATTCTACCGTTTTTCGGTACTGACATTGATTAGACCCTTTTTCGGTTCTCACCGAGACAGTTTTTCGATACTCGCATGAATTCTAGCTCTTCCCGGTACTCGCCAGGATTCTACCATTTTTCGGTACTCACACTGATTCGACCCTTTTTCGGTTCTCACTGAGACTGTTTGTCGATACTCGCACGAATTCTAGCTTTTCCCGGTACTTGCCCGGATTCTACCGTTTTTCGGTACTGACATTGATTAGACCCTTTTTCGGTTCTCACCGACACAGTTTTTCGATACTCGCATGAATTCTAGCTCTTCCCGGTACTCGCCAGGATTCTACCATTTTTCGGTACTCACACTGATTCGACCCTTTTTCGGTTCTCACTGAGACTGTTTTTCGATACTCGCACGAATTCTAGCGTTTCCCGGTACTCACCCGGATTCTACCATTTTTCAAGACTCACACTGATTCCACCCTTTTTCGGCACTCACCGCGACAGTTTTTCGATACTCGCACGAATTCTAGCTCTTCCCGGTACTCACCCGGATTCTACCATTTTTCGGTACTCACACTGATTCAACCCTTTTTCGGTGCTAACTGAGACTGTTTTTCGATACTCGCACGAATTCTAGCTCTTCCCGGTACTCGCCCGGATTCTACCATTTTTCGGTACTCACACTGATTCGACCCTTTTTCGGTTCTCACTGAGACTGTTTTTCGATACTCGCACGAATTCTAGCTTTTCCCGGTACTTGCCCGGATTCTACCGTTTTTCGGTACTGACATTGATTAGACCCTTTTTCGGTTCTCACCGAGACAGTTTTTCGATACTCGCATGAATTCTAGCTCTTCCCGATACTCGCCAGGATTCTACCATTTTTCGGTACTCACACTGATTCGACCCTTTTTCGGTTCTCACTAAGACTGTTTTTCGATACTCGCACAAATTCTAGCTTTTCCCGGTACTTGCCCGGATTCTACCGTTTTTCGGTACTGACATTGATTAGACCCTTTTTCGGTTCTCACCGACACAGTTTTTCGATACTCGCATGAATTCTAGCTCTTCCCGGTACTCGCCAAGATTCCACCATTTTTCGGTACTCACACTGAGTCGACCCTTTTTCGGTTCTCACTGAGACTGTTTTTCGATACTCGCACGAATTCTAGCGTTTCCCGGTACTCACCCGGATTCTACCATTTTTCAAGACTCACACTGATTCCACCCTTTTTCGGCACTCACCGCAACAGTTTTTCGATACTCGCACGAATTCTAGCTCTTCCCGATACTCGCCAGGATTCTACCATTTTTCGGTACTCACACTGATTCGACCCTTTTTCGGTTCTCGCTGAGACTGTTTTTCGATACTCGCACGAGTTCCAGCTTTTCCCGGTACTCGCCCGGATTCTACCATTTTTCGGTACTCACACTGATTCAACCCTTTTTCGGTGCTCACTGAGACAGTTTTTCGATACTCGCACGAATTCTAGCTCTTCCCTGTACTCGCCCGGATTCTACCATTTTTCGGTACTCACACTGATTCGACCCTTTTTCGGTTCTCACTGAGACTGTTTTTCGATACTCGCACGAATTCTAGCTTTTCCCGGTACTTGCCCGGATTCTACCGTTTTTCGGTACTGACATTGATGAGACCCTTTTTCGGTTCTCACCGAGACAGTTTTTCGATACTCGCATGAATTCTAGCTCTTCCCGGTACTCGCCAGGATTCTACTATTTTTCGGTACTCACACTGATTCGACCCTTTTTCGGTTCTTACTGAGACTGTTTTTCGATACTCGCACGAATTCTAGCTTTTCCCGGTACTTGCCCGGATTCTACCGTTTTTCGGTACTGACATTGATTAGACCCTTTTTCGGTTCTCACCGACACAGTTTTTCGATACTCGCATGAATTCTAGCTCTTCCCGGTACTCGCCAAGATTCCACCATTTTTCGGTACTCACACTGACTCGACCCTTTTTCGGTTCTCACTGAGACTGGTTTTCGATACTCGTACGAATTCTAGCGTTTCCCGGTACTCACTCTCGGATTCTACCATTTTTCAAGACTCACACTGATTCCACCCATTTTCGGTACTCACCGCGACAGTTTTTCGATACTCGCACGAATTCTAGCTCTTCCCGGTACTCGCCCGGATTCTACCATTTTTCGGTACTCACACTGATTCAACCCTTTTTCGGTGCTCACTGAGACAGTTTTTCGATACTCGCACGAATTCTAGCTCTTCCCGGTACTCGCCCGGATTCTACCATTTTTCGGTACTGACATTGATTAGACCCTTTTTTGGTTCTCACCGACACAGTTTTTCGATACTCGCATGAATTCTAGCTCTTCCCGGTACTCGCCAAGATTCCACCATTTTTCGGTACTCACACTGATTCGACCCTTTTTCGGTTCTCGCTGAGACTGTTTTTCGATACTCGCACGAATTCCAGCTTTTCCCGGTACTCACCCGGATTCTACCATTTTTCAAGACTCACACTGATTCCACCCTTTTTCGGCACTCACCGCGACAGTTTTTCGATACTCGCACGAATTCTAGCTCTTCCCGATACTCGCCCGGATTCTACCATTTTTCGGTACTCACACTGATTCGACCCTTTTTCGGTTCTCACTGAGACTGTTTTTCGATACTCGCACGAATTCTAGCTTTTCCCGGTACTTGCCCGGATTCTACCGTTTTTCGGTACTGACATTGATTAGACCCTTTTTCGGTTCTCACCGAGACAGTTTTTCGATACTCGCATGAATTCTAGCTCTTCCCGGTACTCGCCAGGATTCTACCATTTTTCGGTACTCACACTGATTCGACCCTTTTTCGGTTCTCACTGAGACTGTATGTCGATACTCGCACGAATTCTAGCTTTTCCCGGTACTTGCCCGGATTCTACCGTTTTTCGGTACTGACATTGATTAGACCCTTTTTCGGTTCTCACCGACACAGTTTTTCGATACTCGCATGAATTCTAGCTCTTCCCGGTACTCGCCAGGATTCTACCATTTTTCGGTACTCACACTGATTCGACCCTTTTTCGGTTCTCACTGAGACTGTTTTTCGATACTCGCACGAATTCTAGCGTTTCCCGGTACTCACCCGGATTCTACCATTTTTCAAGACTCACACTGATTCCACCCTTTTTCGGCACTCACCGCGACAGTTTTTCGATACTCGCACGAATTCTAGCTCTTCCCGGTACTCACCCGGATTCTACCATTTTTCGGTACTCACACTGATTCAACCCTTTTTCGGTGCTAACTGAGACTGTTTTTCGATACTCGCACGAATTCTAGCTCTTCCCGGTACTCGCCCGGATTCTACCATTTTTCGGTACTCACACTGATTCGACCCTTTTTCGGTTCTCACTGAGACTGTTTTTCGATACTCGCACGAATTCTAGCTTTTCCCGGTACTTGCCCGGATTCTACCGTTTTTCGGTACTGACATTGATTAGACCCTTTTTCGGTTCTCACCGAGACAGTTTTTCGATACTCGCATGAATTCTAGCTCTTCCCGATACTCGCCAGGATTCTACCATTTTTCGGTACTCACACTGATTCGACCCTTTTTCGGTTCTCACTAAGACTGTTTTTCGATACTCGCACGAATTCTAGCTTTTCCCGGTACTTGCCCGGATTCTACCGTTTTTCGGTACTGACATTGATTAGACCCTTTTTCGGTTCTCACCGACACAGTTTTTCGATACTCGCATGAATTCTAGCTCTTCCCGGTACTCGCCAAGATTCCACCATTTTTCGGTACTCACACTGAGTCGACCCTTTTTCGGTTCTCACTGAGACTGTTTTTCGATACTCGCACGAATTCTAGCGTTTCCCGGTACTCACCCGGATTCTACCATTTTTCAAGACTCACACTGATTCCACCCTTTTTCGGCACTCACCGCAACAGTTTTTCGATACTCGCACGAATTCTAGCTCTTCCCGATACTCGCCAGGATTCTACCATTTTTCGGTACTCACACTGATTCGACCCTTTTTCGGTTCTCGCTGAGACTGTTTTTCGATACTCGCACGAATTCCAGCTTTTCCCGGTACTCGCCCGGATTCTACCATTTTTCGGTACTCACACTGATTCAACCCTTTTTCGGTGCTCACTGAGACAGTTTTTCGATACTCGCACGAATTCTAGCTCTTCCCTGTACTCGCCCGGATTCTACCATTTTTCGGTACTCACACTGATTCGACCCTTTTTCGGTTCTCACTGAGACTGTTTTTCGATACTCGCACGAATTCTAGCTTTTCCCGGTACTTGCCCGGATTCTACCGTTTTTCGGTACTGACATTGATGAGACCCTTTTTCGGTTCTCACCGAGACAGTTTTTCGATACTCGCATGAATTCTAGCTCTTCCCGGTACTCGCCAGGATTCTACTATTTTTCGGTACTCACACTGATTCGACCCTTTTTCGGTTCTTACTGAGACTGTTTTTCGATACTCGCACGAATTCTAGCTTTTCCCGGTACTTGCCCGGATTCTACCGTTTTTCGGTACTGACATTGATTAGACCCTTTTTCGGTTCTCACCGACACAGTTTTTCGATACTCGCATGAATTCTAGCTCTTCCCGGTACTCGCCAAGATTCCACCATTTTTCGGTACTCACACTGACTCGACCCTTTTTCGGTTCTCACTGAGACTGGTTTTTGATACTCGTACGAATTCTAGCGTTTCCCGGTACTCACTCTCGGATTCTACCATTTTTCAAGACTCACACTGATTCCACCCATTTTCGGTACTCACCGCGACAGTTTTTCGATACTCGCACGAATTCTAGCTCTTCCCGGTACTCGCCCGGATTCTACCATTTTTCGGTACTCACACTGATTCAACCCTTTTTCGGTGCTCACTGAGACAGTTTTTCGATACTCGCACGAATTCTAGCTCTTCCCGGTACTCGCCCGGATTCTACCATTTTTCGGTACTGACATTGATTAGACCCTTTTTTGGTTCTCACCGACACAGTTTTTCGATACTCGCATGAATTCTAGCTCTTCCCGGTACTCGCCAAGATTCCACCATTTTTCGGTACTCACACTGATTCGACCCTTTTTCGGTTCTCGCTGAGACTGTTTTTCGATACTCGCACGAATTCCAGCTTTTCCCGGTACTCACCCGGATTCTACCATTTTTCAAGACTCACACTGATTCCACCCTTTTTCGGCACTCACCGCGACAGTTTTTCGATACTCGCACGAATTCTAGCTCTTCCCGATACTCGCCCGGATTCTACCATTTTTCGGTACTCACACTGATTCGACCCTTTTTCGGTTCTCACTGAGACTGTTTTTCGATACTCGCACGAATTCTAACTTTTCCCGGTACTTGCCCGGATTCTACCGTTTTTCGGTACTGACATTGATTAGACCCTTTTTCGGTTCTCACCGAGACAGTTTTTCGATACTCGCAAGAATTCTAGCTCTTCCCGGTACTCGCCAGGATTCTACCATTTTTCGGTACTGACATTGATTAGACCCTTTTTCGGTTCTCACCGAGACAGTTTTTCGATACTCGCATGAATTCTAGCTCTTCCCGGTACTCGCCAGGATTCTACCATTTTTCGGTACTCATTCTGATTCGACCCTTTTTCGGTTCTCACTGAGACTCTTTTTCGATACTCGCACGAATTCTAGCGTTTCCCGGTACTCACCCGGATTCTACCATTTTTCAAGACTCACACTGATTCCACCCTTTTTCGGTACTCACCGCGACAGTTTTTCGATACTCGCACGAATTCTAGCTCTTCCCGATACTCGCCAGGATTATTCCATTTTTCGGTACTCACACTGATTCGACCCTTTTTCGGTTCTCGCTGAGACTGTTTTTCGATACTCGCACGAATTCCAGCTTTTCCCGGTACTCACCCGGATTCTACCATTTTTCAAGACTCACACTGATTCCACCCTTTTTCGGCACTCACCGCGACAGTTTTTCGATACTCGCACGAATTCTAGCTCTTCCCGGTACTCGCCCGGATTCTACCATTTTTCGGTACTCACACTTATTCGACCCTTTTTCGGTGCTCACTGAGACTGTTTTTCGATACTCGCACGAATTCTAGCTTTTCCCGGTACTTGCCCGGATTCTACCGTTTTTCGGTACTGACATTGATTAGACCCTTTTTCGGTTCTCATCGACACAGTTTTCGATACTCGCAAGAATTCTAGCTCTTCCCGGTACTCGCCAGGATTCTACCATTTTTCGGTACTGACATTGATTAGACCCTTTTTCGGTTCTCACCGACACAGTTTTTCGATACTCGCAGGAATTCTAGCTCTTCCCGGTACTCGCCAGGATTCTACCATTTTTCGGTACTCACACTGATTCGACTCTTTTTCGGTTCTCACTGAGACTGTTTTTCGATACTCGCACGAATTCTAGCGTTTCCCGGTACTCACCCGGATTCTACCATTTTTCAAGACTCACACTGATTCCACCCTTTTTCGGCACTCACCGCGACAGTTTTTCGATACTCGCACGAATTCTAGCTCTTCCCGGTACTCACCCGGATTCTACCATTTTTCGGTACTCACACTGATTCAACCCTTTTTCGGTGCTCACTGAGACTGTTTTTCGATACTCGCACGAATTCTAGCTCTTCCCGGTACTCGCCCGGATTCTACCATTTTTCGGTACTCACACTGATTCGACCCTTTTTCGGTTCTCACTGAGACTGTTTTTCGATACTCGCACGAATTCTAGCTTTTCCCGGTACTTGCCCGGATTCTACCGTTTTTCGGTACTGACATTGATTAGACCCTTTTTCGGTTCTCACTGAGACAGTTTTTCGATACTCGCATGAATTCTAGCTCTTCCCGATACTCGCCAGGATTCTACCATTTTTCGGTACTCACACTGATTCGACCCTTTTTCGGTTCTCACTGAGACTGTTTTTCGATACTCGCACGAATTCTAGCTTTTCCCGGTACTTGCCCGGATTCTACCGTTTTTCGGTACTGACATTGATTAGACCCTTTTTCGGTTCTCACCGACACAGTTTTTCGATACTCGCATGAATTCTAGCTCTTCCCGGTACTCGCCAAGATTCCACCATTTTTCGGTACTCACATTGAGTCGACCCTTTTTCGGTTCTCACGGAGACTGTTTTTCGATACTCGCACGAATTCTAGCGTTTCCCGGTACTCACCCGGATTCTACCATTTTTCAAGACTCACACTGATTCCACCCTTTTTCGGCACTCACCGCAACAGTTTTTCGATACTCGCACGAATTCTAGCTCTTCCCGATACTCGCCAGGATTCTACCATTTTTCGGTACTCACACTGATTCGACCCTTTTTCAGTTCTCGCTGAGACTGTTCTTCGATACTCGCACGAATTCCAGCTTTTCCCGGTACTCGCCCGGATTCTACCATTTTTCGGTACTCACACTGATTCAACCCTTTTTCGGTGCTCACTGAGACTGTTTTTCGATACTCGCATGAATTCTAGCTCTTCCCTGTACTCGCCCGGATTCTACCATTTTTTGGTACTCACACTGATTCGACCCTTTTTCGGTTCTCACTGAGACTGTTTTTCGATACTCGCACGAATTCTAGCTTTTCCCGGTACTTGCCCGGATTCTACCGTTTTTCGGTACTGACATTGATGAGACCCTTTTTCGGTTCTCACCGAGACAGTTTTTCGATACTCGCATGAATTCTAGCTCTTCCCGGTACTCGCCAGGATTCTACTATTTTTCGGTACTCACACTGATTCGACCCTTTTTCGGTTCTTACTGAGACTGTTTTTCGATACTCGCACGAATTCTAGCTTTTCCCGGTACTTGCCCGGATTCTACCGTTTTTCGGTACTGACATTGATTAGACCCTTTTTCGGTTCTCACCGACACAGTTTTTCGATACTCGCATGAATTCTAGCTCTTCCCGGTACTCGCCAAGATTCCACCATTTTTCGGTACTCACACTGACTCGACCCTTTTTCGGTTCTCACTGAGACTGGTTTTCGATACTCGCACGAATTCTAGCGTTTCCCGGTACTCACTCTCGGATTCTACCATTTTTCAAGACTCACACTGATTCCACCCATTTTCGGTACTCACCGCGACAGTTTTTCGATACTCGCACGAATTCTAGCTCTTCCCGGTACTCGCCCGGATTCTACCATTTTTCGGTACTCACACTGATTCAACCCTTTTTCGGTGCTCACTGAGACAGTTTTTCGATACTCGCACGAATTCTAGCTCTTCCCGGTACTCGCCCGGATTCTACCATTTTTCGGTACTCACACTGATTCGACCCTTTTTCGGTTCTCACTGAGACTGTTTTTCGATACTCGCACGAATTCTAGCTTTTCCCGGTACTTGCCCGGATTCTACCGTTTTACGGTATTGACATTGATTAGACCCTTTTTCGGTTCTCACCGACACAGTTTTTCGATACTCGCAAGAATTCTAGCTCTTCCCGGTACTCGCCAGGATTCTACCATTTTTCGGTACTGACATTGATTAGACCCTTTTTCGGTTCTCACCGACACAGTTTTTCGATACTCGCATGAATTCTAGCTCTTTCCGGTACTCGCCAGGATTCTACCATTTTTCGGTACTCATACTGATTCGACCCTTTTTCGGTTCTCACTGAGACTGTTTTTCGATACTCGCACGAATTCTAGCTTTTCCCGGTACTTGCCCGGATTCTACTGTTTTTCGGTACTGACATTGATTAGACCCTTTTTCGGTTCTCACCGACACAGTTTTTCGATACTCGCATGAATTCTAGCTCTTCCCGGTACTCGCCAAGATTCCACCATTTTTCGGTACTCACACTGATTCGACCCTTTTTCGGTTCTCGCTGAGACTGTTTTTCGATACTCGCACGAATTCCAGCTTTTCCCGGTACTCACCCGGATTCTACCATTTTTCAAGACTCACACTGATTCCACCCTTTTTCGGCACTCACCGCGACAGTTTTTCGATACTCGCACGAATTCTAGCTCTTCCCGATACTCGCCCGGATTCTACCATTTTTCGGTACTCACACTGATTCGACCCTTTTTCGGTTCTCACTGAGACTGTTTTTCGATACTCGCACGAATTCTAACTTTTCCCGGTACTTGCCCGGATTCTACCGTTTTTCGGTACTGACATTGATTAGACCCTTTTTCGGTTCTCACCGAGACAGTTTTTCGATACTCGCAAGAATTCTAGCTCTTCCCGGTACTCGCCAGGATTCTACCATTTTTCGGTACTGACATTGATTAGACCCTTTTTCGGTTCTCACCGAGACAGTTTTTCGATACTCGCATGAATTCTAGCTCTTCCCGGTACTCGCCAGGATTCTACCATTTTTCGGTACTCATTCTGATTCGACCCTTTTTCGGTTCTCACTGAGACTCTTTTTCGATACTCGCACGAATTCTAACGTTTCCCGGTACTCACCCGGATTCTACCATTTTTCAAGACTCACACTGATTCCACCCTTTTTCGGTACTCACCGCGACAGTTTTTCGATACTCGCACGAATTCTAGCTCTTCCCGATACTCGCCAGGATTATTCCATTTTTCGGTACTCACACTGATTCGACCCTTTTTCGGTTCTCGCAGAGACTGTTTTTCGATACTCGCACGAATTCCAGCTTTTCCCGGTACTCACCCGGATTCTACCATTTTTCAAGACTCACACTGATTCCACCCTTTTTCGGCACTCACCGCGACAGTTTTTCGATACTCGCACGAATTCTAGCTCTTCCCGGTACTCGCCCGGATTCTACCATTTTTCGGTACTCACACTTATTCGACCCTTTTTCGGTGCTCACTGAGACTGTTTTTCGATACTCGCACGAATTCTAGCTTTTCCCGGTACTTGCCCGGATTCTACCGTTTTTCGGTACTGACATTGATTAGACCCTTTTTCGGTTCTCACCGACACAGCTTTTCGATACTCGCATGAATTCTAGCTCTTCCCGGTACTCGCCAGGATTCTACCATTTTTCGGTACTCACACTGATTTGACCCTTTTTCGGTTCTCACTGAGACTGTTTTTCGATACTCGCACGAATTCTAGCTTTTCCCGGTACTTGCCCGGATTCTACCGTTTTTCGGTACTGACATTGATTAGACCCTTTTTCGGTTCTCATCGACACAGTTTTCGATACTCGCAAGAATTCTAGCTCTTCCCGGTACTCGCCAGGATTCTACCATTTTTCGGTACTGACATTGATTAGACCCTTTTTCGGTTCTCACCGACACAGTTTTTCGATACTCGCAGGAATTCTAGCTCTTCCCGGTACTCGCCAGGATTCTACCATTTTTCGGTACTCACACTGATTCGACTCTTTTTCGGTTCTCACTGAGACTGTTTTTCGATACTCGCACGAATTCTAGCGTTTCCCGGTACTCACCCGGATTCTACCATTTTTCAAGACTCACACTGATTCCACCCTTTTTCGGCACTCACCGCGACAGTTTTTCGATACTCGCACGAATTCTAGCTCTTCCCGGTACTCACCCGGATTCTACCATTTTTCGGTACTCACACTGATTCAACCCTTTTTCGGTGCTCACCGAGACTGTTTTTCGATACTCGCACGAATTCTAGCTCTTCCCGATACTCGCCAGGATTCTACCATTTTTCGGTACTCACACTGATTCGACCCTTTTTCGGTTCTCACTGAGACTGTTTTTCGATACTCGCACGAATTCTAGCTTTTCCCGGTACTTGCCCGGATTCTACCGTTTTTCGGTACTGACATTGATTAGACCCTTTTTCGGTTCTCACCGACACAGTTTTTCGATACTCGCATGAATTCTAGCTCTTCCCGGTACTCGCCAAGATTCCACCATTTTTCGGTACTCACATTGAGTCGACCCTTTTTCGGTTCTCACGGAGACTGTTTTTCGATACTCGCACGAATTCTAGCGTTTCCCGGTACTCACCCGGATTCTACCATTTTTCAAGACTCACACTGATTCCACCCTTTTTCGGCACTCACCGCAACAGTTTTTCGATACTCGCACGAATTCTAGCTCTTCCCGATACTCGCCAGGATTCTACCATTTTTCGGTACTCACACTGATTCGACCCTTTTTCAGTTCTCGCTGAGACTGTTCTTCGATACTCGCACGAATTCCAGCTTTTCCCGGTACTCGCCCGGATTCTACCATTTTTCGGTACTCACACTGATTCAACCCTTTTTCGGTGCTCACTGAGACTGTTTTTCGATACTCGCATGAATTCTAGCTCTTCCCTGTACTCGCCCGGATTCTACCATTTTTTGGTACTCACACTGATTCGACCCTTTTTCGGTTCTCACTGAGACTGTTTTTCGATACTCGCACGAATTCTAGCTTTTCCCGGTACTTGCCCGGATTCTACCGTTTTTCGGTACTGACATTGATGAGACCCTTTTTCGGTTCTCACCGAGACAGTTTTTCGATACTCGCATGAATTCTAGCTCTTCCCGGTACTCGCCAGGATTCTACTATTTTTCGGTACTCACACTGATTCGACCCTTTTTCGGTTCTTACTGAGACTGTTTTTCGATACTCGCACGAATTCTAGCTTTTCCCGGTACTTGCCCGGATTCTACCGTTTTTCGGTACTGACATTGATTAGACCCTTTTTCGGTTCTCACCGACACAGTTTTTCGATACTCGCATGAATTCTAGCTCTTCCCGGTACTCGCCAAGATTCCACCATTTTTCGGTACTCACACTGACTCGACCCTTTTTCGGTTCTCACTGAGACTGGTTTTCGATACTCGCACGAATTCTAGCGTTTCCCGGTACTCACTCTCGGATTCTACCATTTTTCAAGACTCACACTGATTCCACCCATTTTCGGTACTCACCGCGACAGTTTTTCGATACTCGCACGAATTCTAGCTCTTCCCGGTACTCGCCCGGATTCTACCATTTTTCGGTACTCACACTGATTCAACCCTTTTTCGGTGCTCACTGAGACAGTTTTTCGATACTCGCACGAATTCTAGCTCTTCCCGGTACTCGCCCGGATTCTACCATTTTTCGGTACTCACACTGATTCGACCCTTTTTCGGTTCTCACTGAGACTGTTTTTCGATACTCGCACGAATTCTAGCTTTTCCCGGTACTTGCCCGGATTCTACCGTTTTACGGTATTGACATTGATTAGACCCTTTTTCGGTTCTCACCGACACAGTTTTTCGATACTCGCAAGAATTCTAGCTCTTCCCGGTACTCGCCAGGATTCTACCATTTTTCGGTACTGACATTGATTAGACCCTTTTTCGGTTCTCACCGACACAGTTTTTCGATACTCGCATGAATTCTAGCTCTTTCCGGTACTCGCCAGGATTCTACCATTTTTCGGTACTCATACTGATTCGACCCTTTTTCGGTTCTCACTGAGACTGTTTTTCGATACTCGCACGAATTCTAGCTTTTCCCGGTACTTGCCCGGATTCTACTGTTTTTCGGTACTGACATTGATTAGACCCTTTTTCGGTTCTCACCGACACAGTTTTTCGATACTCGCATGAATTCTAGCTCTTCCCGGTACTCGCCAAGATTCCACCATTTTTCGGTACTCACACTGATTCGACCCTTTTTCGGTTCTCGCTGAGACTGTTTTTCGATACTCGCACGAATTCCAGCTTTTCCCGGTACTCACCCGGATTCTACCATTTTTCAAGACTCACACTGATTCCACCCTTTTTCGGCACTCACCGCGACAGTTTTTCGATACTCGCACGAATTCTAGCTCTTCCCGATACTCGCCCGGATTCTACCATTTTTCGGTACTCACACTGATTCGACCCTTTTTCGGTTCTCACTGAGACTGTTTTTCGATACTCGCACGAATTCTAACTTTTCCCGGTACTTGCCCGGATTCTACCGTTTTTCGGTACTGACATTGATTAGACCCTTTTTCGGTTCTCACCGAGACAGTTTTTCGATACTCGCAAGAATTCTAGCTCTTCCCGGTACTCGCCAGGATTCTACCATTTTTCGGTACTGACATTGATTAGACCCTTTTTCGGTTCTCACCGAGACAGTTTTTCGATACTCGCATGAATTCTAGCTCTTCCCGGTACTCGCCAGGATTCTACCATTTTTCGGTACTCATTCTGATTCGACCCTTTTTCGGTTCTCACTGAGACTCTTTTTCGATACTCGCACGAATTCTAGCGTTTCCCGGTACTCACCCGGATTCTACCATTTTTCAAGACTCACACTGATTCCACCCTTTTTCGGTACTCACCGCGACAGTTTTTCGATACTCGCACGAATTCTAGCTCTTCCCGATACTCGCCAGGATTATTCCATTTTTCGGTACTCACACTGATTCGACCCTTTTTCGGTTCTCGCTGAGACTGTTTTTCGATACTCGCACGAATTCCAGCTTTTCCCGGTACTCACCCGGATTCTACCATTTTTCAAGACTCACACTGATTCCACCCTTTTTCGGCACTCACCGCGACAGTTTTTCGATACTCGCACGAATTCTAGCTCTTCCCGGTACTCGCCCGGATTCTACCATTTTTCGGTACTCACACTTATTCGACCCTTTTTCGGTGCTCACTGAGACTGTTTTTCGATACTCGCACGAATTCTAGCTTTTCCCGGTACTTGCCCGGATTCTACCGTTTTTCGGTACTGACATTGATTAGACCCTTTTTCGGTTCTCACCGACACAGCTTTTCGATACTCGCATGAATTCTAGCTCTTCCCGGTACTCGCCAGGATTCTACCATTTTTCGGTACTCACACTGATTTGACCCTTTTTCGGTTCTCACTGAGACTGTTTTTCGATACTCGCACGAATTCTAGCTTTTCCCGGTACTTGCCCGGATTCTACCGTTTTTCGGTACTGACATTGATTAGACCCTTTTTCGGTTCTCATCGACACAGTTTTCGATACTCGCAAGAATTCTAGCTCTTCCCGGTACTCGCCAGGATTCTACCATTTTTCGGTACTGACATTGATTAGACCCTTTTTCGGTTCTCACCGACACAGTTTTTCGATACTCGCAGGAATTCTAGCTCTTCCCGGTACTCGCCAGGATTCTACCATTTTTCGGTACTCACACTGATTCGACTCTTTTTCGGTTCTCACTGAGACTGTTTTTCGATACTCGCACGAATTCTAGCGTTTCCCGGTACTCACCCGGATTCTACCATTTTTCAAGACTCACACTGATTCCACCCTTTTTCGGCACTCACCGCGACAGTTTTTCGATACTCGCACGAATTCTAGCTCTTCCCGGTACTCACCCGGATTCTACCATTTTTCGGTACTCACACTGATTCAACCCTTTTTCGGTGCTCACTGAGACTGTTTTTCGATACTCGCACGAATTCTAGCTCTTCCCGGTACTCGCCCGGATTCTACCATTTTTCGGTACTCACACTGATTCGACCCTTTTTCGGTTCTCACTGAGACTGTTTTTCGATACTCGCACGAATTCTAGCTTTTCCCGGTACTTGCCCGGATTCTACCGTTTTTCGGTACTGACATTGATTAGACCCTTTTTCGGTTCTCACCGAGACAGTTTTTCGATACTCGCATGAATTCTAGCTCTTCCCGATACTCGCCAGGATTCTACCATTTTTCGGTACTCACACTGATTCGACCCTTTTTCGGTTCTCACTGAGACTGTTTTTCGATACTCGCACGAATTCTAGCGTTTCCCGGTACTCACCCGGATTCTACCATTTTTCAAGACTCACACTGATTCCACCCTTTTTCGGCACTCACCGCAACAGTTTTTCGATACTCGCACGAATTCTAGCTCTTCCCGATACTCGCCAGGATTCTACCATTTTTCGGTACTCACACTGATTCGACCCTTTTTCAGTTCTCGCTGAGACTGTTCTTCGATACTCGCACGAATTCCAGCTTTTCCCGGTACTCGCCCGGATTCTACCATTTTTCGGTACTCACACTGATTCAACCCTTTTTCGGTGCTCACTGAGACTGTTTTTCGATACTCGCATGAATTCTAGCTCTTCCCTGTACTCGCCCGGATTCTACCATTTTTTGGTACTCACACTGATTCGACCCTTTTTCGGTTCTCACTGAGACTGTTTTTCGATACTCGCACGAATTCTAGCTTTTCCCGGTACTTGCCCGGATTCTACCGTTTTTCGGTACTGACATTGATGAGACCCTTTTTCGGTTCTCACCGAGACAGTTTTTCGATACTCGCATGAATTCTAGCTCTTCCCGGTACTCGCCAGGATTCTACTATTTTTCGGTACTCACACTGATTCGACCCTTTTTCGGTTCTTACTGAGACTGTTTTTCGATACTCGCACGAATTCTAGCTTTTCCCGGTACTTGCCCGGATTCTACCGTTTTTCGGTACTGACATTGATTAGACCCTTTTTCGGTTCTCACCGACACAGTTTTTCGATACTCGCATGAATTCTAGCTCTTCCCGGTACTCGCCAAGATTCCACCATTTTTCGGTACTCACACTGACTCGACCCTTTTTCGGTTCTCACTGAGACTGGTTTTCGATACTCGCACGAATTCTAGCGTTTCCCGGTACTCACTCTCGGATTCTACCATTTTTCAAGACTCACACTGATTCCACCCATTTTCGGTACTCACCGCGACAGTTTTTCGATACTCGCACGAATTCTAGCTCTTCCCGGTACTCGCCCGGATTCTACCATTTTTCGGTACTCACACTGATTCAACCCTTTTTCGGTGCTCACTGAGACAGTTTTTCGATACTCGCACGAATTCTAGCTCTTCCCGGTACTCGCCCGGATTCTACCATTTTTCGGTACTCACACTGATTCGACCCTTTTTCGGTTCTCACTGAGACTGTTTTTCGATACTCGCACGAATTCTAGCTTTTCCCGGTACTTGCCCGGATTCTACCGTTTTACGGTATTGACATTGATTAGACCCTTTTTCGGTTCTCACCGACACAGTTTTTCGATACTCGCAAGAATTCTAGCTCTTCCCGGTACTCGCCAGGATTCTACCATTTTTCGGTACTGACATTGATTAGACCCTTTTTCGGTTCTCACCGACACAGTTTTTCGATACTCGCATGAATTCTAGCTCTTCCCGGTACTCGCCAGGATTCTACCATTTTTCGGTACTCATACTGATTCGACCCTTTTTCGGTTCTCACTGAGACTGTTTTTCGATACTCGCACGAATTCTAGCTTTTCCCGGTACTTGCCCGGATTCTACTGTTTTTCGGTACTGACATTGATTAGACCCTTTTTCGGTTCTCACCGACACAGTTTTTCGATACTCGCATGAATTCTAGCTCTTCCCGGTACTCGCCAAGATTCCACCATTTTTCGGTACTCACACTGATTCGACCCTTTTTCGGTTCTCGCTGAGACTGTTTTTCGATACTCGCACGAATTCCAGCTTTTCCCGGTACTCACCCGGATTCTACCATTTTTCAAGACTCACACTGATTCCACCCTTTTTCGGCACTCACCGCGACAGTTTTTCGATACTCGCACGAATTCTAGCTCTTCCCGATACTCGCCCGGATTCTACCATTTTTCGGTACTCACACTGATTCGACCCTTTTTCGGTTCTCACTGAGACTGTTTTTCGATACTCGCACGAATTCTAACTTTTCCCGGTACTTGCCCGGATTCTACCGTTTTACGGTACTGACATTGATTAGACCCTTTTTCGGTTCTCACCGACACAGTTTTTCGATACTCGCAAGAATTCTAGCTCTTCCCGGTACTCGCCAGGATTCTACCATTTTTCGGTACTGACATTGATTAGACCCTTTTTCGGTTCTCACCGAGACAGTTTTTCGATACTCGCATGAATTCTAGCTCTTCCCGGTACTCGCCAGGATTCTACCATTTTTCGGTACTCATTCTGATTCGACACTTTTTCGGTTCTCACTGAGACTGTTTTTCGATACTCGCACGAATTCTAGCGTTTCCCGGTACTCACCCGATTCTACCATTTTTCAAGACTCACACTGATTCCACCCTTTTTCGGTACTCACCGCGACAGTTTTTCGATACTCGCACGAATTCTAGCTCTTCCCGATACTCGCCAGGATTCTACCATTTTTCGGTACTCACACTGATTCGACCCTTTTTCGGTTCTCGCTGAGACTGTTTTTCGATACTCGCACGAATTCCAGCTTTTCCCGGTACTCACCCGGATTCTACCATTTTTCAAGACTCACACTGATTCCACCCTTTTTCGGCACTCACCGCGACAGTTTTTCGATACTCGCACGAATTCTAGCTCTTCCCGGTACTCACCCGGATTCTACCATTTTTCAAGACTCACACTGATTCCACCCTTTTTCGGTACTCACCGCGACAGTTTTTCGATACTCGCACGAATTCTAGCTCTTCCCGATACTCGCCAGGATTATTCCATTTTTCGGTACTCACACTGATTCGACCCTTTTTCGGTTCTCGCTGAGACTGTTTTTCGATACTCGCACGAATTCCAGCTTTTCCCGGTACTCACCCGGATTCTACCATTTTTCAAGACTCACACTGATTCCACCCTTTTTCGGCACTCACCGCGACAGTTTTTCGATACTCGCACGAATTCTAGCTCTTCCCGGTACTCGCCCGGATTCTACCATTTTTCGGTACTCACACTTATTCGACCCTTTTTCGGTGCTCACTGAGACTGTTTTTCGATACTCGCACGAATTCTAGCTTTTCCCGGTACTTGCCCGGATTCTACCGTTTTTCGGTACTGACATTGATTAGACCCTTTTTCGGTTCTCACCGACACAGTTTTTCGATACTCGCATGAATTCTAGCTCTTCCCGGTACTCGCCAGGATTCTACCATTTTTCGGTACTCAAACTGATTTGACCCTTTTTCGGTTCTCACTGAGACTGTTTTTCGATACTCGCACGAATTCTAGCTTTTCCCGGTACTTGCCCGGATTCTACCGTTTTTCGGTACTGACATTGATTAGACCCTTTTTCGGTTCTCATCGACACAGTTTTCGATACTCGCAAGAATTCTAGCTCTTCCCGGTACTCGCCAGGATTCTACCATTTTTCGGTACTGACATTGATTAGACCCTTTTTCGGTTCTCACCGAGACAGTTTTTCGATACTCGCACGAATTCTAGCGCTTCCCGGTACTCGCCCGGATTCTACCCTTTTTCGGTACTCACACTGATTCGACCCTTTTTCGGTGCTCACTGAGACTGTTTTTCGATACTCGCACGAATTCTAGCTTTTCCCGGTACTTGCCCGGATTCTACCGTTTTTCGGTACTGACATTGATTAGACCCTTTTTCGGTTCTCACCGACACAGTTTTTCGATACTCGCATGAATTCTAGCTCTTCCCGGTACTCGCCAGGATTCTACCATTTTTCGGTACTCATACTGATTCGACCCTTTTTCGGTTCTCACTGAGACTGGTTTTCGATACTCGCACGAATTCTAGCGTTTCCCGGTACTCACCCGGATTCTACCATTTTTCAAGACTCACACTGATTCCACCCATTTTCGGTACTCACCGCGACAGTTTTTCGATACTCGCACGAATTCTAGCTCTTCCCGATACTCGCCAGGATTCTACCATTTTTCGGTACTCACACTGATTCGACCCTTTTTCGGTTCTCGCTGAGACTGTTTTTCGATACTCGCACGAATTCCAGCTTTTCCCGGTACTCACCCGGATTCTACCATTTTTCAAGACTCACACTGATTCCACCCTTTTTCGGCACTCACCGCGACAGTTTTTCGATACTCGCACGAATTCTAGCTCTTCCCGATACTCGCCCGGATTCTACCATTTTTCGGTACTCACACTGATTCGACCCTTTTTCGGTTTTCACTGAGACTGTTTTTCGATACTCGCACGAATTCTAACTTTTCCCGGTACTTGCCCGGATTCTACCGTTTTACGGTACTGACATTGATTAGACCCTTTTTCGGTTCTCACCGACACAGTTTTTCGATACTCGCAAGAATTCTAGCTCTTCCCGGTACTCGCCAGGATTCTACCATTTTTCGGTACTGACATTGATTAGACCCTTTTTCGGTTCTCACCGAGACAGTTTTTCGATACTCGCATGAATTCTAGCTCTTCCCGGTACTCGCCAGGATTCTACCATTTTTCGGTACTCATTCTGATTCGACCCTTTTTCGGTTCTCACTGAGACTGTTTTTCGATACTCGCACGAATTCTAGCGTTTCCCGGTACTCACCCGGATTCTACCATTTTTCAAGACTCACACTCATTCCACCCTTTTTCGGTACTCACCGCGACAGTTTTTCGATACTCGCACGAATTCTAGCTCTTCCCGATACTCGCCAGGATTGTACCATTTTTCGGTACTCACACTGATTCGACCCTTTTTCGGTTCTCGCTGAGACTGTTTTTCGATACTCGCACGAATTCCAGCTTTTCCAGGTACTCACCCGGATTCTACCATTTTTCAAGACTCACACTGATTCCACCCTTTTTCGGCACTCACCGCGACAGTTTTTCGATACTCGCACGAATTCTAGCTCTTCCCGATACTCGCCCGGATTCTACCATTTTTCGGTACTCACACTTATTCGACCCTTTTTCGGTGCTCACTGAGACTGTTTTTCGATACTCGCACGAATTCTAGCTTTTCCCGGTACTTGCCCGGATTCTACCGTTTTTCGGTACTGACATTGATTAGACCCTTTTTCGGTTCTCATCGACACAGTTTTCGATACTCGCAAGAATTCTAGCTCTTCCCGGTACTCGCCAGGATTCTACCATTTTTCGGTACTGACATTGATTAGACCCTTTTTCGGTACTCACCGCGACAGTTTTTCGATACTCGCACGAATTCTAGCTCTTCCCGATACTCGCCAGGATACTACCATTTTTCGGTACTCACACTGATTCGACCCTTTTTCGGTTCTCGCTGAGACTGTTTTTCGATACTCGCACGAATTCCAGCTTTTCCCGGTACTCACCCGGATTCTACCATTTTTCAAGACTCACACTGATTCCACCCTTTTTCGGCACTCACCGCGACAGTTTTTCGATACTCGCACGAATTCTAGCTCTTCCCGGTACTCACCCGGATTCTACCATTTTTCAAGACTCACACTGATTCCACCCTTTTTCGGTACTCACCGCGACAGTTTTTCGATACTCGCACGAATTCTAGCTCTTCCCGATACTCGCCAGGATTATTCCATTTTTCGGTACTCACACTGATTCGACCCTTTTTCGGTTCTCGCTGAGACTGTTTCTCGATACTCGCACGAATTCCAGCTTTTCCCGGTACTCACCCGGATTCTACCATTTTTCAAGACTCACACTGATTCCACCCTTTTTCGGCACTCACCGCGACAGTTTTTCGATACTCGCACGAATTCTAGCTCTTCCCGGTACTCGCCCGGATTCTACCATTTTTCGGTACTCACACTTATTCGACCCTTTTTCGGTGCTCACTGAGACTGTTTTTCGATACTCGCACGAATTCTAGCTTTTCCCGGTACTTGCCCGGATTCTACCGTTTTTCGGTACTGACATTGATTAGACCCTTTTTCGGTTCTCACCGACACAGTTTTTCGATACTCGCATGAATTCTAGCTCTTCCCGGTACTCGCCAGGATTCTACCATTTTTCGGTACTCACACTGATTTGACCCTTTTTCGGTTCTCACTGAGACTGTTTTTCGATACTCGCACGAATTCTAGCTTTTCCCGGTACTTGCCCGGATTCTACCGTTTTTCGGTATTGACATTGATTAGACCCTTTTTCGGTTCTCATCGACACAGTTTTCGATACTCGCAAGAATTCTAGCTCTTCCCGGTACTCGCCAGGATTCTACCATTTTTCGGTACTGACATTGATTAGACCCTTTTTCGGTTCTCGCTGAGACTGTTTTTCGATACTCGCACGAATTCCAGCTTTTCCAGGTACTCACCCGGATTCTACCATTTTTCAAGACTCACACTGATTCCACCCTTTTTCGGCACTCACCGCGACAGTTTTTCGATACTCGCACGAATTCTAGCTCTTCCCGATACTCGCCCGGATTCTACCATTTTTCGGTACTCACACTTATTCGACCCTTTTTCGGTGCTCACTGAGACTGTTTTTCGATACTCGCACGAATTCTAGCTTTTCCCGGTACTTGCCCGGATTCTACCGTTTTTCGGTACTGACATTGATTAGACCCTTTTTCGGTTCTCATCGACACAGTTTTCGATACTCGCAAGAATTCTAGCTCTTCCCGGTACTCGCCAGGATTCTACCATTTTTCGGTACTGACATTGATTAGACCCTTTTTCGGTACTCACCGCGACAGTTTTTCGATACTCGCACGAATTCTAGCTCTTCCCGATACTCGCCAGGATACTACCATTTTTCGGTACTCACACTGATTCGACCCTTTTTCGGTTCTCGCTGAGACTGTTTTTCGATACTCGCACGAATTCCAGCTTTTCCCGGTACTCACCCGGATTCTACCATTTTTCAAGACTCACACTGATTCCACCCTTTTTCGGCACTCACCGCGACAGTTTTTCGATACTCGCACGAATTCTAGCTCTTCCCGGTACTCACCCGGATTCTACCATTTTTCAAGACTCACACTGATTCCACCCTTTTTCGGTACTCACCGCGACAGTTTTTCGATACTCGCACGAATTCTAGCTCTTCCCGATACTCGCCAGGATTATTCCATTTTTCGGTACTCACACTGATTCGACCCTTTTTCGGTTCTCGCTGAGACTGTTTCTCGATACTCGCACGAATTCCAGCTTTTCCCGGTACTCACCCGGATTCTACCATTTTTCAAGACTCACACTGATTCCACCCTTTTTCGGCACTCACCGCGACAGTTTTTCGATACTCGCACGAATTCTAGCTCTTCCCGGTACTCGCCCGGATTCTACCATTTTTCGGTACTCACACTTATTCGACCCTTTTTCGGTGCTCACTGAGACTGTTTTTCGATACTCGCACGAATTCTAGCTTTTCCCGGTACTTGCCCGGATTCTACCGTTTTTCGGTACTGACATTGATTAGACCCTTTTTCGGTTCTCACCGACACAGTTTTTCGATACTCGCATGAATTCTAGCTCTTCCCGGTACTCGCCAGGATTCTACCATTTTTCGGTACTCACACTGATTTGACCCTTTTTCGGTTCTCACTGAGACTGTTTTTCGATACTCGCACGAATTCTAGCTTTTCCCGGTACTTGCCCGGATTCTACCGTTTTTCGGTATTGACATTGATTAGACCCTTTTTCGGTTCTCATCGACACAGTTTTCGATACTCGCAAGAATTCTAGCTCTTCCCGGTACTCGCCAGGATTCTACCATTTTTCGGTACTGACATTGATTAGACCCTTTTTCGGTACTCACCGCGACAGTTTTTCGATACTCGCACGAATTCTAGCTCTTCCCGATACTCGCCAGGATTCTACCATTTTTCGGTACTCACACTGATTCGACCCTTTTTCGGTTCTCGCTGAGACTGTTTTTCGATACTCGCACGAATTCCAGCTTTTCCCGGTACTCACCCGGATTCTACCATTTTTCAAGACTCACACTGATTCCACCCTTTTTCGGCACTCACCGCGACAGTTTTTCGATACTCGCACGAATTCTAGCTCTTCCCGGTACTCACCCGGATTCTACCATTTTTCAAGACTCACACTGATTCCACCCTTTTTCGGTACTCACCGCGACAGTTTTTCGATACTCGCACGAATTCTAGCTCTTCCCGATACTCGCCAGGATTATTCCATTTTTCGGTACTCACACTGATTCGACCCTTTTTCGGTTCTCGCTGAGACTGTTTTTCAATACTCGCACGAATTCCAGCTTTTCCCGGTACTCACCCGGATTCTACCATTTTTCAAGACTCACACTGATTCCACCCTTTTTCGGCACTCACCGCGACAGTTTTTCGATACTCGCACGAATTCTAGCTCTTCCCGGTACTCGCCCGGATTCTACCATTTTTCGGTACTCACACTTATTCGACCCTTTTTCGGTCCTCACTGAGACTGTTTTTCGATACTCGCACGAATTCTAGCTTTTCCCGGTACTTGCCCGGATTCTACCGTTTTTCGGTACTGACATTGATTAGACCCTTTTTCGGTTCTCACCGACACAGTTTTTCGATACTCGCATGAATTCTAGCTCTTCCCGGTACTCGCCAGGATTCTACCATTTTTCGGTACTCACACTGATTTGACCCTTTTTCGGTTCTCACTGAGACTGTTTTTCGATACTCGCACGAATTCTAGCTTTTCCCGGTACTTGCCCGGATTCTACCGTTTTTCGGTACTGACATTGATTAGACCCTTTTTCGGTTCTCATCGACACAGTTTTCGATACTCGCAAGAATTCTAGCTCTTCCCGGTACTCGCCAGGATTCTACCATTTTTCGGTACTGACATTGATTAGACCCTTTTTCGGTTCTCACCGAGACAGTTTTTCGATACTCGCACGAATTCTAGCTCTTCCCGGTACTCGCCCGGATTCTACCCTTTTTCGGTACTCACACTGATTCGACCCTTTTTCGGTGCTCACTGAGACTGTTTTTCGATACTCGCACGAATTCTAGCTTTTCCCGGTACTTGCCCGGATTCTACCGTTTTTCGGTACTGACATTGATTAGACCCTTTTTCGGTTCTCACCGACACAGTTTTTCGATACTCGCATGAATTCTAGCTCTTCCCGGTACTCGCCAGGATTCTACCATTTTTCGGTACTCATACTGATTCGACCCTTTTTCGGTTCTCACTGAGACTGGTTTTCGATACTCGCACGAATTCTAGCGTTTCCCGGTACTCACCCGGATTCTACCATTTTTCAAGACTCACACTGATTCCACCCATTTTCGGTACTCACCGCGACAGTTTTTCGATACTCGCACGAATTCTAGCTCTTCCCGATACTCGCCAGGATTCTACCATTTTTCGGTACTCACACTGATTCGACCCTTTTTCGGTTCTCGCGAGACTGTTTTTCGATACTCGCACGAATTCCAGCTTTTCCCGGTACTCACCCGGATTCTACCATTTTTCAAGACTCACACTGATTCCACCCTTTTTCGGCACTCACCGCGACAGTTTTTCGATACTCGCACGAATTCTAGCTCTTCCCGATACTCGCCCGGATTCTACCATTTTTCGGTACTCACACTGATTCGACCCTTTTTCGGTTCTCACTGAGACTGTTTTTCGATACTCGCACGAATTCTAACTTTTCCCGGTACTTGCCCGGATTCTACCGTTTTACGGTACTGACATTGATTAGACCCTTTTTCGGTTCTCACCGACACAGTTTTTCGATACTCGCAAGAATTCTAGCTCTTCCCGGTACTCGCCAGGATTCTACCATTTTTCGGTACTGACATTGATTAGACCCTTTTTCGGTTCTCACCGAGACAGTTTTTCGATACTCGCATGAATTCTAGCTCTTCCCGGTACTCGCCAGGATTCTACCATTTTTCGGTACTCATTCTGATTCGACCCTTTTTCGGTTCTCACTGAGACTGTTTTTCGATACTCGCACGAATTCTAGCGTTTCCCGGTACTCACCCGGATTCTACCATTTTTCAAGACTCACACTGATTCCACCCTTTTTCGGTACTCACCGCGACAGTTTTTCGATACTCGCACGAATTCTAGCTCTTCCCGATACTCGCCAGGATTCTACCATTTTTCGGTACTCACACTGATTCGACCCTTTTTCGGTTCTCGCTGAGACTGTTTTTCGATACTCGCACGAATTCCAGCTTTTCCCGGTACTCACCCGGATTCTACCATTTTTCAAGACTCACACTGATTCCACCCTTTTTCGGCACTCACCGCGACAGTTTTTCGATACTCGCACGAATTCTAGCTCTTCCCGGTA
Organism: Vitis cinerea var. helleri x Vitis riparia; assembly: GCA_946000715.1. Classification (NCBI taxonomy): domain Eukaryota; kingdom Viridiplantae; phylum Streptophyta; class Magnoliopsida; order Vitales; family Vitaceae; genus Vitis; species Vitis cinerea var. helleri x Vitis riparia. The sequence goes on from OX254000.1 coordinate 16,160,218, forward strand.
CTCGCCCGGATTCTACCATTTTTCGGTACTCACACTTATTCGACCCTTTTTCGGTGCTCACTGAGACTGTTTTTCGATACTCGCACGAATTCTAGCTTTTCCCGGTACTTGCCCGGATTCTACCGTTTTTCGGTACTGACATTGATTAGACCCTTTTTCGGTTCTCACCGACACAGTTTTTCGATACTCGCATGAATTCTAGCTCTTCCCGGTACTCGCCAGGATTCTACCATTTTTCGGTACTCACACTGATTTGACCCTTTTTCGGTTCTCACTGAGACTGTTTTTCGATACTCGCACGAATTCTAGCTTTTCCCGGTACTTGCCCGGATTCTACCGTTTTTCGGTACTGACATTGATTAGACGCTTTTTCGGTTCTCCTCGACACAGTTTTCGATACTCGCAAGAATTCTAGCTCTTCCCGGTACTCGCCAGGATTCTACCATTTTTCGGTACTGACATTGATTAGACCCTTTTTCGGTTCTCACCGAGACAGTTTTTCGATACTCGCACGAATTCTAGCTCTTCCCGGTACTCGCCCGGATTCTACCATTTTTCGGTACTCACACTGATTCGACCCTTTTTCGGTGCTCACTGAGACTGTTTTTCGATACTCGCACGAATTCTAGCTTTTCCCGGTACTTGCCCGGATTCTACCGTTTTTCGGTACTGACATTGATTAGACCCTTTTTCGGTTCTCACCGACACAGTTTTTCGATACTCGCATGAATTCTAGCTCTTCCCGGTACTCGCCAGGATTCTACCATTTTTCGGTACTCATACTGATTCGACCCTTTTTCGGTTCTCACTGAGACTGGTTTTCGATACTCGCACGAATTCTAGCGTTTCCCGGTACTCACCCGGATTCTACCATTTTTCAAGACTCACACTGATTCCACCCATTTTCGGTACTCACCGCGACAGTTTTTCGATACTCGCACGAATTCTAGCTCTTCCCGATACTCGCCAGGATTCTACCATTTTTCGGTACTCACACTGATTCGACCCTTTTTCGGTTCTCGCTGAGACTGTTTTTCGATACTCGCACGAATTCCAGCTTTTCCCGGTACTCACCCGGATTCTACCATTTTTCAAGACTCACACTGATTCCACCCTTTTTCGGCACTCACCGCGACAGTTTTTCGATACTCGCACGAATTCTAGCTCTTCCCGATACTCGCCCGGATTCTACCATTTTTCGGTACTCACACTGATTCGATCCTTTTTCGGTTCTCACTGAGACTGTTTTTCGATACTCGCACGAATTCTAACTTTTCCCGGTACTTGCCCGGATTCTACCGTTTTACGGTACTGACATTGATTAGACCCTTTTTCGGTTCTCACCGACACAGTTTTTCGATACTCGCAAGAATTCTAGCTCTTCCCGGTACTCGCCAGGATTCTACCATTTTTCGGTACTGACATTGATTAGACCCTTTTTCGGTTCTCACCGAGACAGTTTTTCGATACTCGCATGAATTCTAGCTCTTCCCGGTACTCGCCAGGATTCTACCATTTTTCGGTACTCATTCTGATTCGACCCTTTTTCGGTTCTCACTGAGACTGTTTTTCGATACTCGCACGAATTCTAGCGTTTCCCGGTACTCACCCGGATTCTACCATTTTTCAAGACTCACACTGATTCCACCCTTTTTCGGTACTCACCGCGACAGTTTTTCGATACTCGCACGAATTCTAGCTCTTCCCGATACTCGCCAGGATTCTACCATTTTTCGGTACTCACACTGATTCGACCCTTTTTCGGTTCTCGCTGAGACTGTTTTTCGATACTCGCACGAATTCCAGCTTTTCCCGGTACTCACCCGGATTCTACCATTTTTCAAGACTCACACTGATTCCACCCTTTTTCGGCACTCACCGCGACAGTTTTTCGATACTCGCACGAATTCTAGCTCTTCCTGGTACTCGCCCGGATTCTACCATTTTTCGGTACTCACACTTATTCGACCCTTTTTCGGTGCTCACTGAGACTGTTTTTCGATACTCGCACGAATTCTAGCTTTTCCCGGTACTTGCCCGGATTCTACCGTTTTTCGGTACTGACATTGATTAGACCCTTTTTCGGTTCTCACCGACACAGTTTTTCGATACTCGCATGAATTCTAGCTCTTCCCGGTACTCGCCAGGATTCTACCATTTTTCGGTACTCACACTGATTTGACCCTTTTTCGGTTCTCACTGAGACTGTTTTTCGATACTCGCACGAATTCTAGCTTTTCCCGGTACTTGCCCGGATTCTACCGTTTTTCGGTACTGACATTGATTAGACGCTTTTTCGGTTCTCCTCGACACAGTTTTCGATACTCGCAAGAATTCTAGCTCTTCCCGGTACTCGCCAGGATTCTACCATTTTTCGGTACTGACATTGATTAGACCCTTTTTCGGTTCTCACCGAGACAGTTTTTCGATACTCGCACGAATTCTAGCTCTTCCCGGTACTCGCCCGGATTCTACCATTTTTCGGTACTCACACTGATTCGACCCTTTTTCGGTGCTCACTGAGACTGTTTTTCGATACTCGCACGAATTCTAGCTTTTCCCGGTACTTGCCCGGATTCTACCGTTTTTCGGTACTGACATTGATTAGACCCTTTTTCGGTTCTCACCGACACAGTTTTTCGATACTCGCATGAATTCTAGCTCTTCCCGGTACTCGCCAGGATTCTACCATTTTTCGGTACTCATACTGATTCGACCCTTTTTCGGTTCTCACTGAGACTGGTTTTCGATACTCGCACGAATTCTAGCGTTTCCCGGTACTCACCCGGATTCTACCATTTTTCAAGACTCACACTGATTCCACCCATTTTCGGTACTCACCGCGACAGTTTTTCGATACTCGCACGAATTCTAGCTCTTCCCGATACTCGCCAGGATTCTACCATTTTTCGGTACTCACACTGATTCGACCCTTTTTCGGTTCTCGCTGAGACTGTTTTTCGATACTCGCACGAATTCCAGCTTTTCCCGGTACTCACCCGGATTCTACCATTTTTCAAGACTCACACTGATTCCACCCTTTTTCGGCACTCACCGCGACAGTTTTTCGATACTCGCACGAATTCTAGCTCTTCCCGATACTCGCCCGGATTCTACCATTTTTCGGTACTCACACTGATTCGATCCTTTTTCGGTTCTCACTGAGACTGTTTTTCGATACTCGCACGAATTCTAACTTTTCCCGGTACTTGCCCGGATTCTACCGTTTTACGGTACTGACATTGATTAGACCCTTTTTCGGTTCTCACCGACACAGTTTTTCGATACTCGCAAGAATTCTAGCTCTTCCCGGTACTCGCCAGGATTCTACCATTTTTCGGTACTGACATTGATTAGACCCTTTTTCGGTTCTCACCGAGACAGTTTTTCGATACTCGCATGAATTCTAGCTCTTCCCGGTACTCGCCAGGATTCTACCATTTTTCGGTACTCATTCTGATTCGACCCTTTTTCGGTTCTCACTGAGACTGTTTTTCGATACTCGCACGAATTCTAGCGTTTCCCGGTACTCACCCGGATTCTACCATTTTTCAAGACTCACACTGATTCCACCCTTTTTCGGTACTCACCGCGACAGTTTTTCGATACTCGCACGAATTCTAGCTCTTCCCGATACTCGCCAGGATTCTACCATTTTTCGGTACTCACACTGATTCGACCCTTTTTCGATTCTCGCTGAGACTGTTTTTCGATACTCGCACGAATTCCAGCTTTTCCCGGTACTCACCCGGATTCTACCATTTTTCAAGACTCACACTGATTCCACCCTTTTTCGGCACTCACCGCGACAGTTTTTCGATACTCGCACGAATTCTAGCTCTTCCCGGTACTCGCCCGGATTCTACCATTTTTCGGTACTCACACTTATTCGACCCTTTTTCGGTGCTCACTGAGACTGTTTTTCGATACTCGCACGAATTCTAGCTTTTCCCGGTACTTGCCCGGATTCTACCGTTTTTCGGTACTGACATTGATTAGACCCTTTTTCGGTTCTCACCGACACAGTTTTTCGATACTCGCATGAATTCTAGCCCTTCCCGGTACTCGCAAGGATTCTACCATTTTTCGGTACTCACACTGATTTGACCCTTTTTCGGTTCTCACTGAGACTGTTTTTCGATACTCGCACGAATTCTAGCTTTTCCCGGTACTTTCCCGGATTCTACCGTTTTTCGGTACTGACATTGATTAGACCCTTTTTCGGTTCTCATCGACACAGTTTTCGATACTCGCAAGAATTCTAGCTCTTCCCGGTACTCGCCAGGATTCTACCATTTTTCGGTACTGACATTGATTAGACCCTTTTTCGGTTCTCACCGAGACAGTTTTTCGATACTCGCACGAATTCTAGCTCTTCCCGGTACTCGCCCGGATTCTACCATTTTTCGGTACCCACACTGATTCGACCCTTTTTCGGTGCTCACTGAGACTGTTTTTCGATACTCGCACGAATTCTAGCTTTTCCCGGTACTTGCCCGGATTCTACCGTTTTTCGGTACTGACATTGATTAGACCCTTTTTCGGTTCTCACCGACACAGTTTTTCGATACTCGCATGAATTCTAGCTCTTCCCGGTACTCGCCAAGATTCCACCATTTTTCGGTACTCACACTGATTCGACCCTTTTTCGGTTCTCACTGAGACTGGTTTTCGATACTCGCACGAATTCTAGCGTTTCCCGGTACTCACCCGGATTCTACCATTTTTCAAGACTCACACTGATTCCACCCATTTTCGGTACTCACCGCGACAGTTTTTCGATACTCGCACGAATTCTAGCTCTTCCCGATACTCGCCAGGATTCTACCATTTTTCGGTACTCACACTGATTCGACCCTTTTTCGGTTCTCGCTGAGACTGTTTTTCGATACTCGCACGAATTCCAGCTTTTCCCGGTACTCACCCGGATTCTACCATTTTTCAAGACTCACACTGATTCCACCCTTTTTCGGCACTCACCGCGACAGTTTTTCGATACTCGCACGAATTCTAGCTCTTCCCGATACTCGCCCGGATTCTACCATTTTTCGGTACTCACACTGATTCGACCCTTTTTCGGTTCTCACTGAGACTGTTTTTCGATACTCGCACGAATTCTAACTTTTCCCGGTACTTGCCCGGATTCTACCGTTTTACGGTACTGACATTGATTAGACCCTTTTTCGGTTCTCACCGACACAGTTTTTCGATACTCGCAAGAATTCTAGTTCTTCCCGGTACCCGCCAGGATTCTACCATTTTTCGGTACTGACATTGATTAGACCCTTTTTCGGTTCTCACCGAGACAGTTTTTCGATACTCGCATGAATTCTAGCTCTTCCCGGTACTCGCCAGGATTCTACCATTTTTCGGTACTCATTCTGATTCGACCCTTTTTCGGTTCTCACTGAGACTGTTTTTCGATACTCGCACGAATTCTAGCGTTTCCCGGTACTCACCCGGATTCTACCATTTTTCAAGACTCACACTGATTCCACCCTTTTTCGGTACTCACCGCGACAGTTTTTCGATACTCGCACGAATTCTAGCTCTTCCCGATACTCGCCAGGATTCTACCATTTTTCGGTACTCACACTGATTCGACCCTTTTTCGGTTCTCGCTGAGACTGTTTTTCGATACTCGCACGTATTCCAGCTTTTCCCGGTACTCACCCGGATTCTACCATTTTTCAAGACTCACACTGATTCCACCCTTTTTCGGCACTCACCGCGACAGTTTTTCGATACTCGCACGAATTCTAGCTCTTCCCGGTACTCGCCCGGATTCTACCATTTTTCGGTACTCACACTTATTCGACCCTTTTTCGGTGCTCACTGAGACTGTTTTTCGATACTCGCACGAATTCTAGCTTTTCCCGGTACTTGCCCGGATTCTACCGTTTTTCGGTACTGACATTGATTAGACCCTTTTTCGGTTCTCACCGACACAGTTTTTCGATACTCGCATGAATTCTAGCTCTTCCCGGTACTCGCAAGGATTCTACCATTTTTCGGTACTCACACTGATTTGACCCTTTTTCGGTTCTCACTGAGACTGTTTTTCGATACTCGCACGAATTCTAGCTTTTCCCGGTACTTGCCCGGATTCTACCGTTTTTCGGTACTGACATTGATTAGACCCTTTTTCGGTTCTCATCGACATAGTTTTTCGATACTCGCAAGAATTCTAGCTCTTCCCAGTACTCGCCCGGATTCTACCATTTTTCAAGACTCACACTGATTCCACCCTTTTTCGGCACTCACCGTGACAGTTTTTCGATACTCGCACGAATTCTAGCTCTTCCCGGTACTCGCCCGGATTCTACCATTTTTCGGTACTCACACTTATTCGACCCTTTTTCGGTGCTCACTGAGACTGTTTTTCGATACTCGCACGAATTCTAGCTTTTCCCGGTACTTGCCCGGATTCTACCGTTTTTCGGTACTGACATTGATTAGACCCTTTTTCGGTTCTCACCGACACAGTTTTTCGATACTCGCATGAATTCTAGCTCTTCCCGGTACTCGCCAGGATTCTACCATTTTTCGGTACTCATACTGATTCGACCCTTTTTCGGTTCTCACTGAGACTGGTTTTCGATACTCGCACGAATTCTAGCGTTTCCCGGTACTCACCCGGATTCTACCATTTTTCAAGACTCACACTGATTCCACCCATTTTCGGTACTCACCGCGACAGTTTTTCGATACTCGCACGAATTCTAGCTCTTCCCGATACTCGCCAGGATTCTACCATTTTTCGGTACTCACACTGATTCGACCCTTTTTCGGTTCTCGCTGAGACTGTTTTTCGATACTCGCACGAATTCCAGCTTTTCCCGGTACTCACCCGGATTCTACCATTTTTCAAGACTCACACTGATTCCACCCTTTTTCGGCACTCACCGCGACAGTTTTTCGATACTCGCACGAATTCTAGCTCTTCCCGATACTCGCCCGGATTCTACCATTTTTCGGTACTCACACTGATTCGATCCTTTTTCGGTTCTCACTGAGACTGTTTTTCGATACTCGCACGAATTCTAACTTTTCCCGGTACTTGCCCGGATTCTACCGTTTTACGGTACTGACATTGATTAGACCCTTTTTCGGTTCTCACCGACACAGTTTTTCGATACTCGCAAGAATTCTAGCTCTTCCCGGTACTCGCCAGGATTCTACCATTTTTCGGTACTGACATTGATTAGACCCTTTTTCGGTTCTCACCGAGACAGTTTTTCGATACTCGCATGAATTCTAGCTCTTCCCGGTACTCGCCAGGATTCTACCATTTTTCGGTACTCATTCTGATTCGACCCTTTTTCGGTTCTCACTGAGACTGTTTTTCGATACTCGCACGAATTCTAGCGTTTCCCGGTACTCACCCGGATTCTACCATTTTTCAAGACTCACACTGATTCCACCCTTTTTCGGTACTCACCGCGACAGTTTTTCGATACTCGCACGAATTCTAGCTCTTCCCGATACTCGCCAGGATTCTACCATTTTTCGGTACTCACACTGATTCGACCCTTTTTCGGTTCTCGCTGAGACTGTTTTTCGATACTCGCACGAATTCCAGCTTTTCCCGGTACTCACCCGGATTCTACCATTTTTCAAGACTCACACTGATTCCACCCTTTTTCGGCACTCACCGCGACAGTTTTTCGATACTCGCACGAATTCTAGCTCTTCCCGGTACTCGCCCGGATTCTACCATTTTTCGGTACTCACACTTATTCGACCCTTTTTCGGTGCTCACTGAGACTGTTTTTCGATACTCGCACGAATTCTAGCTTTTCCCGGTACTTGCCCGGATTCTACCGTTTTTCGGTACTGACATTGATTAGACCCTTTTTCGGTTCTCACCGACACAGTTTTTCGATACTCGCATGAATTCTAGCTCTTCCCGGTACTCGCCAGGATTCTACCATTTTTCGGTACTCACACTGATTTGACCCTTTTTCGGTTCTCACTGAGACTGTTTTTCGATACTCGCACGAATTCTAGCTTTTCCCGGTACTTGCCCGGATTCTACCGTTTTTCGGTACTGACATTGATTAGACCCTTTTTCGGTTCTCATCGACACAGTTTTCGATACTCGCAAGAATTCTAGCTCTTCCCGGTACTCGCCAGGATTCTACCATTTTTCGGTACTGACATTGATTAGACCCTTTTTCGGTTCTCACCGAGACAGTTTTTCGATACTCGCACGAATTCTAGCTCTTCCCGGTACTCGCCCGGATTCTACCATTTTTCGGTACCCACACTGATTCGACCCTTTTTCGGTGCTCACTGAGACTGTTTTTCGATACTCGCACGAATTCTAGCTTTTCCCGGTACTTGCCCGGATTCTACCGTTTTTCGGTACTGACATTGATTAGACCCTTTTTCGGTTCTCACCGACACAGTTTTTCGATACTCGCATGAATTCTAGCTCTTCCCGGTACTCGCCAAGATTCCACCATTTTTCGGTACTCACACTGATTCGACCCTTTTTCGGTTCTCACTGAGACTGGTTTTCGATACTCGCACGAATTCTAGCGTTTCCCGGTACTCACCCGGATTCTACCATTTTTCAAGACTCACACTGATTCCACCCATTTTCGGTACTCACCGCGACAGTTTTTCGATACTCGCACGAATTCTAGCTCTTCCCGATACTCGCCAGGATTCTACCATTTTTCGGTACTCACACTGATTCGACCCTTTTTCGGTTCTCGCTGAGACTGTTTTTCGATACTCGCACGAATTCCAGCTTTTCCCGGTACTCACCCGGATTCTACCATTTTTCAAGACTCACACTGATTCCACCCTTTTTCGGCACTCACCGCGACAGTTTTTCGATACTCGCACGAATTCTAGCTCTTCCCGATACTCGCCCGGATTCTACCATTTTTCGGTACTCACACTGATTCGACCCTTTTTCGGTTCTCACTGAGACTGTTTTTCGATACTCGCACGAATTCTAACTTTTCCCGGTACTTGCCCGGATTCTACCGTTTTACGGTACTGACATTGATTAGACCCTTTTTCGGTTCTCACCGACACAGTTTTTCGATACTCGCAAGAATTCTAGCTCTTCCCGGTACTCGCCAGGATTCTACCATTTTTCGGTACTGACATTGATTAGACCCTTTTTTGGTTCTCACCGAGACAGTTTTTCGATACTCGCATGAATTCTAGCTCTTCCCGGTACTCGCCAGGATTCTACCATTTTTCGGTACTCATTCTGATTCGACCCTTTTTCGGTTCTCACTGAGACTGTTTTTCGATACTCGCACGAATTCTAGCGTTTCCCGGTACTCACCCGGATTCTACCATTTTTCAAGACTCACACTGATTCCACCCTTTTTCGGTACTCACCGTGACAGTTTTTCGATACTCGCACGAATTCTAGCTCTTCCCGATACTCGCCAGTATTCTACCATTTTTCGGTACTCACACTGATTCGACCCTTTTTCGGTTCTCGCTGAGACTGTTTTTCGATACTCGCACGTATTCCAGCTTTTCCCGGTACTCACCCGGATTCTACCATTTTTCAAGACTCACACTGATTCCACCCTTTTTCGGCACTCACCGCGACAGTTTTTCGATACTCGCACGAATTCTAGCTCTTCCCGGTACTCGCCCGGATTCTACCATTTTTCGGTACTCACACTTATTCGACCCTTTTTCGGTGCTCACTGAGACTGTTTTTCGATACTCGCACGAATTCTAGCTTTTCCCGGTACTTGCCCGGATTCTACCGTTTTTCGGTACTGACATTGATTAGACCCTTTTTCGGTTCTCACCGACACAGTTTTTCGATACTCGCATGAATTCTAGCTCTTCCCGGTACTCGCCAGGATTCTACCATTTTTCGGTACTCACACTGATTTGACCCTTTTTCGGTTCTCACTGAGACTGTTTTTCGATACTCGCACGAATTCTAGCTTTTCCCGGTACTTGCCCGGATTCTACCGTTTTTCGGTACTGACATTGATTAGACCCTTTTTCGGTTCTCATCGACACAGTTTTTCGATACTCGCAAGAATTCTAGCTCTTCCCAGTACTCGCCCGGATTCTACCATTTTTCAAGACTCACACTGATTCCACCCTTTTTCGGCACTCACCGTGACAGTTTTTCGATACTCGCACGAATTCTAGCTCTTCCCGGTACTCGCCCGGATTCTACCATTTTTCGGTACTCACACTGATTCAACCCTTTTTCGGTGCTCACTGAGACTGTTTTTCGATACTCGCACGAATTCTAGCTCTTCCCGGTACTCGCCCGGATTCTACCATTTTTCGGTACTCACACTGATTCGACCCTTTTTCGGTTCTCACTGAGACTGTTTTTCGATACTCGCACGAATTCTAGCTTTTCCCGGTACTTGCCCGGATTCTACCGTTTTTCGGTACTGACATTGATTAGACCCTTTTTCGGTTCTCACCGACACAGTTTTTCGATACTCGCATGAATTCTAGCTCTTCCCGGTACTCGCCAGGATTCTACCATTTTTCGGTACTCACACTGATTCGACCCTTTTTCGGTTCTCTCTGAGACTGTTTTTCGATACTCGCACGAATTCTAGCTTTTCCCGGTACTCACCCGGATTCTACCATTTTTCAAGACTCACACTGATTCCACCCTTTTTCGGTACTCACCGCGACAGTTTTTCGATACTCGCACGAATTCTAGCTCTTCCCGATACTCGCCAGGATTCTACCATTTTTCGGTACTCACACTGATTCGACCCTTTTTCGGTTCTCGCTGAGACTGTTTTTCGATACCCGCACGAATTCCAGCTTTTCCCGGTAATCACCCGGATTCTACAATTTTTCAAGACTCACACTGATTCCACCCTTTTTCGGCACTCACCGCGACAGTTTTTCGATACTCGCACGAATTCTAGCTCTTCCCGGTACTCGCCCGGATTCTACCATTTTTCGGTACCCACACTGATTCGACCCTTTTTCGGTGCTCACTGAGACTGTTTTTCGAAACTCGCACGAATTCTAGCTTTTCCCGGTACTCACCCGGATTCTACCATTTTTCAAGACTCACACTGATTCCACCCTTTTTCGATACTCACCGCGACAGTTTTTCGATACTCGCACGAATTCTAGCTCATCCCGATACTCGCCAGGATTCTACCATTTTTCGGTACTCACACTGATTCGACCCTTTTTCGGTTCTCGCTGAGACTGTTTTTCGATACCCGCACGAATTCCAGCTTTTCCCGGTAATCACCCGGATTCTACCATTTTTCAAGACTCACACTGATTCCACCCTTTTTCGGCACTCACCGCGACAGTTTTTCGATACTCGCACGAATTCTAGCTCTTCCCGGTACTCGCCCGGATTCTACCATTTTTCGGTACTCACACTGATTCGACCCTTTTTCGGTTCTCACTGAGACTGTTTTTCGATACTCGCACAAATTCTAGCTTTTCCCAGTGCTTGCCCGGATTCTACCGTTTTTCGGTACTGACATTGATTAGACCCTTTTTCGGTTCTCACCGAGACAGTTTTTCGATACTCGCATGAATTCTAGCTCTTCCCGGTACTCGCCAGGATTCTACCATTTTTCGGTACTCACACTGATTCGACCCTTTTTCGGTTCTCACTGAGACTGTTTTTCGATACTCGCACGAATTCTAGCGTTTCCCGGTACTCACCCGGATTCTACCATTTTTCAAGACTCACACTGATTCCACCCTTTTTCGGTACTCACCGCGAATGTTTTTCGATACTCGCACGAATTCTAGCTCTTCCCGATACTCGCCAGGATTCTACCATATTTCTGTACTACCACTGATTCGACCCTTTTTCGGTTCTCGCTGAGACTGTTTTTTGATACTCGCACGAATTCCAGCTTTTCCCGGTACTCACCCGGATTCTACCATTTTTCAAGACTCACACTGATTCCACCCTTTTTGGGCACTCACCGCGACAGTTTTTCGATACTCGCACGAATTCTAGCTCTTCCCGGTACTCGCCAGGATTCTACCATTTTTCGGTACTCACACTGATTCGACCCTTTTTCGGTTCTCTCTGAGACTGTTTTTCGATACTCGCACGAATTCTAGCTTTTCCCGGTACTCACCCGGATTCTACCATTTTTCAAGACTCACACTGATTCCACCCTTTTTCGGTACTCACCGCGACAGTTTTTCGATACTCGCACGAATTCTAGCTCTTCCCGGTACTCGCCAGGATTCTACCATTTTTCGGTACTCACACTGATTCGACCCTTTTTCGGTTCTCTCTGAGACTGTTTTTCGATACTCGCACGAATTCTAGCTTTTCCCGGTACTCACCCGGATTCTACCATTTTTCAAGACTCACACTGATTCCACCCTTTTTCGGCACTCACTGCGACAGTTTTTCGATACTCGCACGAATTCTAGCTCTTCCCGGTACTCGCCCGGATTCTACCATTTTTCGGTACTCACACTGATTCGACCCTTTTTCGGTTCTCACTGAGACTGTTTTTCGATACTCGCACGAATTCTAGCTTTTCCCGGTACTCACCCGGATTCTACCATTTTTCAAGACTCACACTGATTCCACCCTTTTTCGATACTCACTGCGACAGTTTTTCGATACTCGCACGAATTCTAGCTCATCCCGATACTCGCCAGGATTCTACCATTTTTCGGTACTCACACTGATTCGACCCTTTTTCGGTTCTCGCTGAGACTGTTTTTCGATACCCGCACGAATTCCAGCTTTTCCCGGTAATCACCCGGATTCTACCATTTTTCAAGACTCACACTGATTCCACCCTTTTTCGGCACTCACCGCGACAGTTTTTCGATACTCGCACGAATTCTAGCTCTTCCCGGTACTCGCCCGGATTCTACCATTTTTCGGTACTCACACTGATTCGACCCTTTTTCGGTTCTCACTGAGACTGTTTTTCGATACTCGCACAAATTCTAGCTTTTCCCAGTGCTTGCCCGGATTCTACCGTTTTTCGGTACTGACATTGATTAGACCCTTTTTCGGTTCTCACCGAGACAGTTTTTCGATACTCGCATGAATTCTAGCTCTTCCCGGTACTCGCCAGGATTCTACCATTTTTCGGTACTCACACTGATTCGACCCTTTTTCGGTTCTCACTGAGACTGTTTTTCGATACTCGCACGAATTCTAGCGTTTCCCGGTACTCACCCGGATTCTACCATTTTTCAAGACTCACACTGATTCCACCCTTTTTCGGTACTAACCGCGAATGTTTTTCGATACTCGCACGAATTCTAGCTCTTCCCGATACTCGCCAGGATTCTACCATATTTCGGTACTCACACTGATTCGACCCTTTTTCGGTTCTCGCTGAGACTGTTTTTCGATACTCGCACGAATTCCAGCTTTTCCCGGTACTAACCCGGATTCTACCATTTTTCAAGACTCACACTGATTCCACCCTTTTTGGGCACTCACCGCGACAGTTTTTCGATACTCGCACGAATTCTAGCTCTTCCCGGTACTCGCCCGGATTCTACCATTTTTCGGTCTCACACTGATTCGACCCTTTTTCGGTTCTCACTGAGACTGTTTTTCGATACTCGCACGAATTCTAGCTTTTCCCGGTACTTGCCCGGATTCTAACGTTTTTCGGTACTGACATTGATTAGACCCTTTTTCGGTTCTCACCGAGACAGTTTTTCGATACTCGCATGAATTCTAGCTCTGCCCGGTACTCGCCAGGATTCTACCATTTTTCGGTACTCACACTGATTCGACCCTTTTTCGGTTCTCACTGAGACTGTTTTTCGGTACTCACACTGATTCGACCCTTTTTCGGTTCTCACTGAGACTGTTTTTCGATACTCGCACGAATTCTAGCTTTTCCCGGTACTCACCCGGATTCTTCCATTTTTCAAGACTCACACTGATTCCACCCTTTTTCGGTACTCACCCCGACAGTTTTTCGATACTCGGACGAATTCTAGCTCTTCCCGATACTCGCCAGGATTCTACCATTTTTCGGTACTCACACTGATTCGACCCTTTTTCGGTTCTCGCTGAGACTGTTTTTCGATACTCGGACGAATTCCAGCTTTTCCCGGTACTCACCCGGATTCTACCATTTTTCAAGACTCACACTGATTCCACCCTTTTTCGGCACTCACCGTGACAGTTTTTCGATACTCGCACGAATTCTAGCTCTTCCCGGTACTCGCCCGGATTCTACCATTTTTCGGTACTCACACTGATTCGACCCTTTTTCGGTTCTCACTGAGACTGTTTTTCGATACTCGCACGAATTCTAGCTTTTCCCGGTACTTGCCCGGATTCTACCGTTTTTCGGTACTGACATTGATTAGACCCTTTTTCGGTTCTCACCGACACAGTTTTTCGATACTCGCATGAATTCTAGCTCTTCCCGGTACTCGCCAAGATTCCACCATTTTTCGGTACTCACACTTATTCGACCCTTTTTCGGTTCTCACTGAGACTGGTTTTCGATACTCGCACGAATTCTAGCGTTTCCCGGTACTCACCTGGATTCTACCATTTTTCAAGACTCACACTGATTCCACCCATTTTCGGTACTCACCGCGACAGTTTTTCGATACTCGCACGAATTCTAGCTCTTCCCGGTACTCGCCCGGATTCTACCATTTTTCGGTACTCACACTGATTCGACCCTTTTTCGGTTCTCACTGAGACTGTTTTTCGATACTCGCACGAATTCCAGCTTTTCCCGGTACTCACCCGGATTCTACCATTTTTCAAGACTCACACTGATTCCACCCTTTTTGGGCACTCACCGCGACAGTTTTTCGATACGCGCACGAATTCTAGCTCTTCCCGGTACTCGCCCGGATTCTACCATTTTTCGGCACTCACACTGATTCGACCCTTTTTCGGTTCTCACTGAGACTGTTTTTCGATACTCGCACGAATTCTAGCTTTTCCCGGTACTTGCCCGGATTCTAACGTTTTTCGGTACTGACATTGATTAGACCCTTTTTCGGTTCTCACCGAGACAGTTTTTCGATACTCGCATGAATTCTAGCTCTGCCCGGTACTCGCCAGGATTCTACCATTTTTCGGTACTCACACTGATTCGACCCTTTTTCGGTTCTCACTGAGACTGTTTTTCGATACTCGCACGAATTCTAGCTTTTCCCGGTACTCACCCGGATTCTACCATTTTTCAAGACTCACACTGATTCCACCCTTTTTCGGTACTCACCCCGACAGTTTTTCGATACTCGCACGAATTCTAGCTCTTCCCGATACTCGCCAGGATTCTACCATTTTTCGGTACTCACACTGATTCGACCCTTTTTCGGTTCTCGCTGAGACTGTTTTTCGATACTCGGACGAATTCCAGCTTTTCCCGGTACTCACCCGGATTCTACCATTTTTCAAGACTCACACTGATTCCACCCTTTTTCGGCACTCACCGTAACAGTTTTTCGATACTCGCACGAATTCTAGCTCTTCCCGGTACTCGCCCGGATTCTACCATTTTTCGGTACTCACACTGATTCGACCCTTTTTCGGTTCTCACTGAGACTGTTTTTCGATACTCGCACGAATTCTAGCTTTTCCCGGTACTTGCCCGGATTCTACCGTTTTTCGGTACTGACATTGATTAGACCCTTTTTCGGTTCTCACCGACACAGTTTTTCGATACTCGCATGAATTCTAGCTCTTCCCGGTACACGCCAGGATTCTACCATTTTTCTGTACTCACACTGATTCGACCCTTTTTCGGTTCTCACTGAGACTGTTTTTCGATACTCGCACGAATTCTAGCTTTTCCCGGTACTTGCCCGGATTCTACCGTTTTTCGGTACTGACATTGATTAGACCCTTTTTCGGTTCTCACCGAGACAGTTTTTCGATACTCGCATGAATTCTAGCTCTTCCCGGTACTCGCCAGGATTCTACCATTTTTCGGTACTCACACTGAGTCGACCCTTTTTCGGTTCTCACTGAGACTGTTTTTCGGTACTCACACTAATTCGACCCTTTTTCGGTTCTCACTGAGACTGTTTTTCGATACTCGCACGAATTCTAGCTTTTCCCGGTACTCACCCGGATTCTACCATTTTTCAAGACTCACACTGATTCCACCCTTTTTCGGTACTCACCCCGACAGTTTTTCGATACTCGCACGAATTCTAGCTCTTCCCGATACTCGCCAGGATTCTACCATTTTTCGGTACTCACACTGATTCGACCCTTTTTCGGTTCTCGCTGAGACTGTTTTTCGATACTCGGACGAATTCCAGCTTTTCCCGGTACTCACCCGGATTCTACCATTTTTCAATACTCATACTGATTCCACCCTTTTTCGGCACTCACCGTGACAGTTTTTCGATACTCGCACAAATTCTAGCTCTTCCCAGTACTCGCCCGGATTCTACCATTTTTCGGTACTCACACTGATTCGACCCTTTTTCGGTTCTCACTGAGACTGTTTTTCGATACTCGCACGAATTCTAGCTTTTCCCGGTACTCGCCCGTATTTTACCATTTTTGGTACTCACAATCATTCGACCCTTTTTCGGTTCTCACTGAGACTGTTTTTCGATACTCGCACGAATTCTAGCGTTTCCCGGTACTCACCCGGATTCTACCATTTTTCAAGACTCACACTGATTCCACCTTTTTTCGGTACTCACCGCGACAGTTTTTCGATACTCGCACGAATTCTAGCTCTTCCTGATACTCGCCAGGATTTTACCATTTTTCGGTACTCACACTGATTCGACCCTTTTTCGGTTCTCGCTGAGACTGTTTTTCGATACTCGCACGAATTCCAGCTTTTCCCGGTACTCACCCGGATTCTACCATTTTTCAAGACTCACACTGATTCCACCCTTTTTCGGCACTCACCGCGACAGTTTTTCGATACTCGCACGAATTCTAGCTCTTCCCGGTACTCGCCCGGATTCTACCATTTTTCGGTACTCACACTGATTCGACCCTTTTTCGGTTCTCACTGAGACTATTTTTCGATACTCGCACGAATTCTAGCTTTTCCCGGTACTTGCCCGGATTCTAACGTTTTTCGGTATTGACATTGATTAGACCCTTTTTCGGTTCTCACCGAGACAGTTTTTCGATACTCGCATGAATTCTAGCTCTGCCCGGTACTCGCCAGGATTCTACCATTTTTCGGTACTCACACTGATTCGACCCTTTTTCGGTTCTCACTGAGACTGTTTTTCGGTACTCACACTGATTCGACCCTTTTTCGGTTCTCACTGAGACTGTTTTTCGATACTCGCACGAATTCTAGCTTTTCCCGGTACTCACCCGGATTCTTCCATTTTTCAAGACTCACACTGATTCCACCCTTTTTCGGTACTCACCCCGACAGTTTTTCGATACTCGCACGAATTCTAGCTCTTCCCGATACTCGCCAGGATTCTACCATTTTTCGGTACTCACACTGATTCGACCCTTTTTCGGTTCTCGCTGAGACTGTTTTTCGATACTCGGACGAATTCCAGCTTTTCCCGGTACTCACCCGGATTCTACCATTTTTCAAGACTCACACTGATTCCACCCTTTTTCGGCACTCACCGTAACAGTTTTTCGATACTCGCACGAATTCTAGCTCTTCCCGGTACTCGCCCGGATTCTACCATTTTTCGGTACTCACACTGATTCGACCCTTTTTCGGTTCTCACTGAGACTGTTTTTCGATACTCGCACGAATTCTAGCTTTTCCCGGTACTTGCCCGGATTCTACCATTTTTCGGTACTGACATTGATTAGACCCTTTTTCGGTTCTCACCGACACAGTTTTTCGATACTCGCATGAATTCTAGCTCTTCCCGGTACTCGCCAAGATTCCACCATTTTTCGGTACTCACACTTATTCGACCCTTTTTCGGTTCTCACTGAGACTGGTTTTCGATACTCGCACGAATTCTAGCGTTTCCCGGTACTCACCTGGATTCTACCATTTTTCAAGACTCAAACTGATTCCACCCATTTTCGGTACTCACCGCGACAGTTTTTCGATACTCGCACGAATTCTAGCTCTTCCCGGTACTCGCCCGGATTCTACCATTTTTCGGTACTCACACTGATTCGACCCTTTTTCGGTTCTCGCTGAGACTGTTTTTCGATACTCGGACGAATTCCAGCTTTTCCCGGTACTCACCCGGATTCTACCATTTTTCAATACTCATACTGATTCCACCCTTTTTCGGCACTCACCGTGACAGTTTTTCGATACTCGCACGAATTCTAGCTCTTCCCGGTACTCGCCCGGATTCTACCATTTTTCGGTACTCACACTGATTCGACCCTTTTTCGGTTCTCACTGAGACTGTTTTTCGATACTCGCACGAATTCTAGCTTTTCCCGGTACTCGCCCGTATTTTACCATTTTTGGTACTCACAATCATTCGACCCTTTTTCGGTTCTCACTGAGACTGTTTTTCGATACTCGCACGAATTCTAGCGTTTCCCGGTACTCACCCGGATTCTACCATTTTTCAAGACTCACACTGATTCCACCCTTTTTCGGTACTCACCGCGACAGTTTTTCGATACTCGCACGAATTCTAGCTCTTCCTGATACTCGCCAGGATTTTACCATTTTTCGGTACTCACACTGATTCGACCCTTTTTCGGTTCTCGCTGAGACTGTTTTTCGATACCCGCACGAATTCCAGCTTTTCCCGGTAATCACCCGGATTCTACCATTTTTCAAGACTCACACTGATTCCACCCTTTTTCGGCACTCACCGCGACAGTTTTTCGATACTCGCACGAATTCTAGCTCTTCCCGGTACTCGCCCGGATTCTACCATTTTTCGGTACTCACACTGATTCGACCCTTTTTCGGTTCTCACTGAGACTGTTTTTCGATACTCGCACGAATTCTAGCTTTTCCCGGTACTTGCCCGGATTCTAACGTTTTTCGGTACTGACATTGATTAGACCCTTTTTCGGTTCTCACCGAGACAGTTTTTCGATACTCGCATGAATTCTAGCTCTGCCCGGTACTCGCCAGGATTCTACCATTTTTCGGTACTCACACTGATTCGACCCTTTTTCGGTTCTCACTGAGACTGTTTTTCGATACTCGCACGAATTCTAGCTTTTCCTGGTACTTGCCCGGATTCTACCATTTTTCGGTACTGACATTGATTAGACCCTTTTTCGGTTCTCACCGAGACAGTTTTTCGATACTCGCATGAATTCTAGCTCTTCCCGGTACTCGCCAGGATTCTACCATTTTTCGGTACTCACACTGATTCGACCCTTTTTCGGTTCTCACTGAGACTGTTTTTCGATACTCGCACGAATTCTAGCGTTTCCCGGTACTCACCCGGATTCTACCATTTTTCAAGACTCACACTGATTCCACCCTTTTTCGGTACTCACCGCGACAGTTTTTCGATACTCGCACGAATTCTAGCTCTTCCCGGTACTCGCCCGGATTCTACCATTTTTCGGTACTCACACTGATTCGACCCTTTTTCGGTGCTCACTGAGACTGTTTTTCGATACTCGCACGAATTCTAGCTTTTCCCGGTACTTGCCCGGATTCTACCGTTTTTCGGTACTGACATTGATTAGACCCTTTTTCGGTTCTCACCGACACAGTTTTTCGATACTCGCATGAATTCTAGCTCTTCCCGGTACTCGCCAGGATTCTACCATTTTTCGGTACTCACACTGATTTGACCCTTTTTCGGTTCTCACTGAGACTGTTTTTCGATACTCGCACGAATTCTAGCTTTTCCCGGTACTTGCCCGGATTCTACCGTTTTTCGGTACTGACATTGATTAGACCCTTCTTCGGTTCTCACCGAGACAGTTTTTCGATACTCGCATGAATTCTAGCTCTTCCCGGTACTCGCCAGGATTCTACCATTTTTCGGTACTCACACTGAGTCGACCCTTTTTCGGTTCTCACTGAGACTGTTTTTCGGTACTCACACTGATTCGACCCTTTTTCGGTTCTCACTGAGACTGTTTTTCGATACTCGCACGAATTCTAGCTTTTCCCGGTACTCACCCGGATTCTACCATTTTTCAAGACTCACACTGATTCCACCCTTTTTCGGCACTCACTGCGACAGTTTTTCGATACTCGCACGAATTCTAGCTCTTCCCGGTACTCGCCCGGATTCTACCATTTTTCGGTACTCACACTGATTCGACCCTTTTTCGGTTCTCACTGAGACTATTTTTCGATACTCGCACGAATTCTAGCTTTTCCCGGTACTTGCCCGGATTCTACCGTTTTTCGGTACTGACATTGATTAGACCCTTTTTCGGTTCTCACCGAGACAGTTTTTCGATACTCGCATGAATTCTAGCTCTTCCCGGTACACGCCAGGATTCTACCATTTTTCGGTACTCACACTGATTCGACCCTTTTTCGGTTCTCACTGAGACTGTTTTTCGATACTCGCACGAATTCTAGCTTTTCCCGGTACTTGCCCGGATTCTACCGTTTTTCGGTACTGACATTGATTAGACCCTTTTTCGGTTCTCACCGTGACAGTTTTTCGATACTCGCATGAATTCTAGCTCTTCCCGGTACTCGCCAGGATTCTACCATTTTTCGGTACTCACACTGAGTCGACCCTTTTTCGGTTCTCACTGAGACTGTTTTTCGGTACTCACACTGATTCGACCCTTTTTCGGTTCTCACTGAGACTGTTCTTCGATACTCGCACGAATTCTAGCTTTTCCCGGTACTTGCCCGGATTCTACCATTTTTCGGTACTGACATTGAGTAGACCCTTTTTCGGTTCTCACCGAGACAGTTTTTCGATACTCGCATGAATTCTAGCTCTTCCCGGTACTCGCCAGGATTCTACCATTTTTCGGTACTCACACTGATTCGACCCTTTTTCGGTTCTCACTGAGACTGTTTTTCGATACTCGCACGAATTCTAGCGTTTCCCGGTACTCACCCGGATTCTACCATTTTTCAAGACTCACACTGATTCCACCCTTTTTCGGTACTCACCGCGACAGTTTTTCGATACTCGCACGAATTCTAGCTCTTCCCGATACTCGCCAGGATTCTACCATTTTTCGGTACTCACACTGATTCGACCCTTTTTCGGTTCTCGCTGAGACTGTTTTTCGATACTCGCACGAATTCCAGCTTTTCCCGGTACTCACCCGGATTCTACCATTTTTCAAGACTCACACTGATTCCACCCTTTTTCGGCACTCACCGCGACAGTTTTTCGATACTCGCACGAATTCTAGCTCTTACCGGTACTCGCCCGGATTCTACCATTTTTCGGTACTCACACTAATTCGACCCTTTTTCGGTTCTCACTGAGACTGTTTTTCGATACTCGCACGAATTCTAGCTTTTCCCGGTACTTGCCCGGATTCTACCGTTTTTCGGTACTGACATTGATTAGACCCTTCTTCGGTTCTCACCGAGACAGTTTTTCGATACTCGCATGAATTCTAGCTCTTCCCGGTACTCGCCAGGATTCTACCATTTTTCGGTACTCACACTGAGTCGACCCTTTTTCGGTTCTCACTGAGACTGTTTTTCGGTACTCACACTGATTCGACCCTTTTTCGGTTCTCACTGAGACTGTTTTTCGATACTCGCACGAATTCTAGCTTTTCCCGGTACTCACCCGGATTCTACCATTTTTCAAGACTCACACTGATTCCACCCTTTTTCGGTACTCACCCCGACAGTTTTTCGATACTCGCACGAATTCTAGCTCTTCCCGATACTCGCCAGGATTCTACCATTTTTCGGTACTCACACTGATTCGACCCTTTTTCGGTTCTCGCTGAGACTGTTTTTCGATACTCGGACGAATTCCAGCTTTTCCCGGTACTCACCCGGATTCTACCATTTTTCAAGACTCACACTGATTCCACCCTTTTTCGGCACTCACCGCGACAGTTTTTCGATACTCGCACGAATTCTAGCTCTTACCGGTACTCGCCCGGATTCTACCATTTTTCGGTACTCACACTGATTCGACCCTTTTTCGGTTCTCCCTGAGACTGTTTTTCGATACTCGCACGAATTCTAGCTTTTCCCGGTACTCACCCGGATTCTACCATTTTTCAAGACTCACACTGATTCCACCCTTTTTCGGTACTCACCGCGACAGTTTTTCGATACTCGCACGAATTCTAGCTCTTCCCGATACTCGCCAGGATTCTACCATTTTTCGGTACTCACACTGATTCGACCCTTTTTCGGTTCTCGCTTAGACTGTTTTTCGATACTCGGACGAACTCCAGCTTTTCCCGGTACTCACCCGGATTCTACCATTTTTCAAGACTCACACTGATTCCACCCTTTTTCGGCACTCACCGTGACAGTTTTTCGATACTCGCACGAATTCTAGCTCTTCCCGGTACTCGCCCGGATTCTACCATTTTTCGGTACTCACACTGATTCGACCCTTTTTCGGTTCTCACTGAGACTGTTTTTCGATACTCGCACGAATTCTAGCTTTTCCCGGTACTCGCCCGTATTTTACCATTTTTGGTACTCACAATCATTCGACCCTTTTTCGGTTCTCACTGAGACTGTTTTTCGATACTCGCACGAATTCTAGCGTTTCCCGGTACTCACCCGGATTCTTCCATTTTTTAAGACTCACACTGATTCCACCCTTTTTCGGTACTCACCGCGACAGTTTTTCGATACTCGCACGAATTCTAGCTCTTCCTGATACTCGCCAGGATTCTACCATTTTTCGGTACTCACACTGATTCGACCCTTTTTCGGTTCTCACTGAGACTGTTTTTCGATACTCGCACGAATTCTAGCTTTTCCCGGTACTTGCCCGGATTCTACCATTTTTCGGTACTGACATTGAGTAGACCCTTTTTCGGTTCTCACCGAGACAGTTTTTCGATACTCGCATGAATTCTAGCTCTTCCCGGTACTCGCCAGGATTCTAGCATTTTTCGGTACTCACACTGATTCGACCCTTTTTCGGTTCTCACTGAGACTGTTTTTCGATACTCGCACGAATTCTAGCGTTTCCCGGTACTCACCCGGATTCTACCATTTTTCAAGACTCACACTGATTCCACCCTTTTTCGGTACTCACCGCGACAGTTTTTCGATACTCGCACGAATTCTAGCTCTTCCCGATACTCGCCAGGATTCTACCATTTTTCGGTACTCACACTGATTCGACCCTTTTTCGGTTCTCGCTGAGACTGTTTTTCGATACTCGCACGAATTCCAGCTTTTCCCGGTACTCACCCGGATTCTACCATTTTTCAAGACTCACACTGATTCCACCCTTTTTCGGCACTCACCGCGACAGTTTTTCGATACTCGCACGAATTCTAGCTCTTCCCGGTACTCGCCCGGATTCTACCATTTCTCGGTACTCACACTGATTCGGCCCTTTTTCGGTTCTCACTGAGACTGTTTTTCGATACTCGCACGAATTCTAGATTTTCCCGGTACTTGCCCGGATTCTACCGTTTTTCGGTACTGACATTGATTAGACCCTTCTTCGGTTCTCACCGAGACAGTTTTTCGATACTCGCATGAATTCTAGCTCTTCCCGGTACTCGCCAGGATTCTACCATTTTTCGGTACTCACACTGAGTCGACCCTTTTTCGGTTCTCACTGAGACTGTTTTTCGGTACTCGCACTGATTCGACCCTTTTTCGGTTCTCACTGAGACTGTTTTTCGATACTCGCACGAATTCTAGCTTTTCCCGGTACTCACCCGGATTCTACCATTTTTCAAGACTCACACTGATTCCACCCTTTTTCGGCACTCACTGCGACAGTTTTTCGATACTCGCACGAATTCTAGCTCTTCCCGGTACTCGCCCGGATTCTACCATTTTTCGGTACTCACACTGATTCGACCCTTTTTCGGTTCTCACTGAGACTGTTTTTCGATACTCGCACGAATTCTAGCTTTTCCCGGTACTTGCCCGGATTCTACCGTTTTTCGGTACTGACATTGATTAGACCCTTTTTCGGTTCTCACCGAGACAGTTTTTCGATACTCGCATGAATTCTAGCTCTTCCCGGTACACGCCAGGATTCTACCATTTTTCGGTACTCACACTGATTCGACCCTTTTTCGGTTCTCACTGAGACTGTATTTCGATACTCGCACGAATTCTAGCTTTTCCCGGTACTCGCCCGTATTTTACCATTTTTGGTACTCAAAATCATTCGACCCTTTTTCGGTTCTCACTGAGACTGTTTTTCGATACTCGCACGAATTCCAGCTTTTCCCGGTACTCACCCGGATTCTACCATTTTTCAAGACTCACACTGATTCCACCCTTTTTCGGCACTCACCGCGACAGTTTTTCGATACTCGCACGAATTCTAGCTCTTCCCGGTACTCGCCCGGATTCTACCATTTTTCGGTACTCACACTGATTCGACCCTTTTTCGGTTCTCACTGAGACTGTTTTTCGATACTCGCACGAATTCTAGCTTTTCCCGGTACTTGCCCGGATTCTACCGTTTTTCGGTACTGACATTGATTAGACCCTTTTTCGGTTCTCACCGAGACAGTTTTTCGATACTCGCATGAATTCTAGCTCTTCCCGGTACTCGCCAGGATTCTACCATTTTTCGGTACTCACACTGAGTCGACCCTTTTTCGGTTCTCACTGAGACTGTTTTTCGGTACTCACACTGATTCGACCCTTTTTCGGTTCTCACTGAGACTGTTTTTCGATACTCGCACGAATTCTAGCTTTTCCCGGTACTTGCCCGGATTCTACCATTTTTCGGTACTGACATTGAGTAGACCCTTTTTCGGTTCTCACCGAGACAGTTTTTCGATACTCGCATGAATTCTAGCTCTTCCCGGTACTCGCCAGGATTCTACCATTTTTCGGTACTCACACTGATTCGACCCTTTTTCGGTTCTCGCTGAGACTGTTTTTCGATACTCGCACGAATTCCAGCTTTTCCCGGTACTCACCCGGATTCTACCATTTTTCAAGACTCACACTGATTCCACCCTTTTTCGGCACTCACCGCGACAATTTTTCGATACTCGCACGAATTCTAGCTCTTCCCGGTACTCGCCCGGATTCTACCATTTCTCGGTACTCACACTGATTCGACCCTTTTTCGGTTCTCACTGAGACTGTTTTTCGATACTCGCACGAATTCTAGATTTTCCCGGTACTTGCCCGGATTCTACCGTTTTTCGGTACTGACATTGATTAGACCCTTCTTCGGTTCTCACCGAGACAGTTTTTCGATACTCGCATGAATTCTAGCTCTTCCCGGTACTCGCCAGGATTCTACCATTTTTCGGTACTCACACTGAGTCGACCCTTTTTCGGTTCTCACTGAGACTGTTTTTCGGTACTCCCACTGATTCGACCCTTTTTCGGTTCTCACTGAGACTGTTTTTCGATACTCGCACGAATTCTAGCTTTTCCCGGTACTCACCCGGATTCTACCATTTTTCAAGACTCACACTGATTCCACCCTTTTTCGGCACTCACTGCGACAGTTTTTCGATACTCGCACGAATTCTAGCACTTCCCGGTACTCGCCCGGATTCTACCATTTTTCGGTACTCACACTGATTCGACCTTTTTTCGGTTCTCACTGAGACTGTTTTTCGATACTCGCACGAATTCTAGCTTTTCCCGGTACTTGCCCGGATTCTACCGTTTTTCGGTACTGACATTGATTAGACCCTTTTTCGGTTCTCACCGAGACAGTTTTTCGATACTCGCATGAATTCTAGCTCTTCCCGGTACACGCCAGGATTCTACCATTTTTCGGTACTCACACTGATTCGACCCTTTTTCGGTTCTCACTGAGACTGTTTTTCGATACTCGCACGAATTCTAGCTTTTCCCGGTACTTGCCCGGATTCTACCGTTTTTCGGTACTGACATTGATTAGACCCTTTTTCGGTTCTCACCGAGACAGTTTTTCGATACTCGCATGAATTCTAGCTCTTCCCGGTACTCGCCAGGATTCTACCATTTTTCGGTACTCACACTGAGTCGACCCTTTTTCGGTTCTCACTGAGACTGTTTTTCGGTACTCACACTGATTCGACCCTTTTTCGGTTCTCACTGAGACTGTTTTTCGATACTCGCACGAATTCTAGCTTTTCCCGGTACTTGCCCGGATTCTACCATTTTTCGGTACTGACATTGAGTAGACCCTTTTTCGGTTCTCACCGAGACAGTTTTTCGATACTCGCATGAATTCTAGCTCTTCCCGGTACTCACCCGGATTCTACCATTTTTCAAGACTCACACTGATTCCACCCTTTTTCGGCACTCACCGCGACAGTTTTTCGATACTCGCACGAATTCTAGCTCTTACCGGTACTCGCCCGGATTCTACCATTTTTCGGTACTCACACTAATTCGACTCTTTTTCGGTTCTCACTGAGACTGTTTTTCGATACTCGCACGAATTCTAGCTTTTCCCGGTACTTGCCCGGATTCTACCATTTTTCGGTACTGACATTGAGTAGACCCTTTTTCGGTTCTCACCGAGACAGTTTTTCGATACTCGCATGAATTCTAGCTCTTCCCGGTACTCGCCAGGATTCTAGCATTTTTCGGTACTCACACTGATTCGACCCTTTTTCGGTTCTCACTGAGACTGTTTTTCGATACTCGCACGAATTCTAGCGTTTCCCGGTACTCACCCGGATTCTACCATTTTTCAAGACTCACACTGATTCCACCCTTTTTCGGTACTCACCGCGACAGTTTTTCGATACTCGCACGAATTCTAGCTCTTCCCGATACTCGCCAGGATTCTACCATTTTTCGGTACTCACACAGATTCGACCCTTTTTCGGTTCTCGCTGAGACTGTTTTTCGATACTCGCACGAATTCCAGCTTTTCCCGGTACTCACCCGGATTCTACCATTTTTCAAGACTCACACTGATTCCACCCTTTTTCGGCACTCACCGCGACAGTTTTTCGATACTCGCACGAATTCTAGCTCTTCCCGGTACTCGCCCGGATTCTACCATTTCTCGGTACTCACACTGATTCGACCCTTTTTCGGTTCTCACTGAGACTGTTTTTCGATACTCGCACGAATTCTAGCTTTTCCCGGTACTTGCCCGGATTCTACCGTTTTTCGGTACTGACATTGATTAGACCCTTTTTCGGTTCTCACCGAGACAGTTTTTCGATACTCGCATGAATTCTAGCTCTTCCCGGTACACGCCAGGATTCTACCATTTTTCGGTACTCACACTGATTCGACCCTTTTTCGGTTCTCACTGAGACTGTTTTTCGATACTCGCACGAATTCTAGCTTTTCCCGGTACTTGCCCGGATTCTACCGTTTTTCGGTACTGACATTGATTAGACCCTTTTTCGGTTCTCACCGAGACAGTTTTTCGATACTCGCATGAATTCTAGCTCTTCCCGGTACTCGCCAGGATTCTACCATTTTTCGGTACTCACACTGAGTCGACCCTTTTTCGGTTCTCACTGAGACTGTTTTTCGGTACTCACACTGATACGACCCTTTTTCGGTTCTCACTGAGACTGTTTTTCGATACTCGCACGAATTCTAGCTTTTCCCGGTACTTGCCCGGATTCTACCATTTTTCGGTACTGACATTGAGTAGACCCTTTTTCGGTTCTCACCGAGACAGTTTTTCGATACTCGCATGAATTCTAGCTCTTCCCGGTACTCACCCGGATTCTACCATTTTTCAAGACTCACACTGATTCCACCCTTTTTCGGCACTCACCGCGACAGTTTTTCGATACTCGCACGAATTCTAGCTCTTACCGGTACTCGCCCGGATTCTACCATTTTTCGGTACTCACACTCATTCGACCCTTTTTCGGTTCTCACTGAGACTGTTTTTCGATACTCGCACGAATTCTAGCTTTTCCCGGTACTTGCCCGGATTCTACCGTTTTTCGGTACTGACATTGATTAGACCCTTTTTCGGTTCTCACCGAGACAGTTTTTCGATACTCGCATGAATTCTAGCTCTTCCCGGTACTCGCCAAGATTCCACCATTTTTCGGTACTCACAGTGAGACGACCCTTTTTCGGTTCTCACTGAGACTGTTTTTCGATACTCGCACGAATTCTAGCTTTTCCCGGTACTCAACCGGATTCTACCATTTTTCAAGACTCACACTGATTCCACCCTTTTTCGGTACTCACCGCGACAGTTTTTCGATACTCGCACGAATTCTAGCTCTTCCAGATACTCGCCAGGATTCTACCATTTTTCGGTACTGACACTGATTCGACCCTTTTTCGGTTCTCGCTGAGACTGTTTTTCGATACTCGCACGAATTCCAGCTTTTCCCGGTACTCACCCGGATTCTACCATTTTTCAAGACTCACACTGATTCCACCCTTTTTCGGCACTCACCGCGACAGTTTTTCGATACTCACACGAATTCTAGCTCTTCCCGGTACTCGCCCGGATTCTACCATTTTTCGGTACTCACACTGATTCGACCCTTTTTCGGTTCTCACTGAGACTGTTTTTCGATACTCGCACGAATTCTAGCTTTTCCCGGTACTCGCCCGTATTTTACCATTTTTGGTACTCACAATCATTCGACCCTTTTTCGGTTCTCACTGAGACTGTTTTTCGATACTCGCACGAATTCTAGCGTTTCCCGGTACTCACCCGGATTCTACCATTTTTCAAGACTCACACTGATTCCACCCTTTTTCGGTACTCACCGCGACAGTTTTTCGATACTCGCACAAATTCTAGCTCTTCCAGATACTCGCCAGGATTCTACCATTTTTCGGTACTGACACTGATTCGACCCTTTTTCGGTTCTCGCTGAGACTGTTTTTCGATACTCGCACGAATTCCAGCTTTTCCCGGTACTCACCCGGATTCTACCATTTTTCAAGACTCACACTGATTCCACCCTTTTTCGGCACTCACCGCGAGAGTTTTTCGATACTCGCACGAATTCTAGCTCTTCCCGGTACTCGCCCGGATTCTACCATTTTTCGGTACTCACACTGATTCGACCCTTTTTCGGTTCTCACTGAGACTGTATTTCGATACTCGCACGAATTCTAGCTTTTCCCGGTACTCGCCCGTATTTTACCATTTTTGGTACTCACAATCATTCGACCCTTTTTGGTTCTCACTGAGACTGTTTTTCGATACTCGCACGAATTCCAGCTTTTCCCGGTACTCACCCGGATTCTACCATTTTTCAAGACTCACACTGATTCCACCCTTTTTCGGCACTCACCGCGACAGTTTTTCGATACTCGCACGAATTCTAGCTCTTCCCGGTACTCGCCCGGATTCTACCATTTTTCGGTACTCACACTGATTCGACCCTTTTTCGGTTCTCACTGAGACTGTTTTTCGATACTCGCACGAATTCTAGCTTTTCCCGGTACTTGCCCGGATTCTACCGTTTTTCGGTACTGACATTGATTAGACCCTTTTTCGGTTCTCACCGAGACAGTTTTTCGATACTCGCATGAATTCTAGCTCATCCCGGTACTCGCCAGGATTCTACCATTTTTCGGTACTCACACTGATTCGACCCTTTTTCGGTTCTCGCTGAGACTGTTTTTCGATACTCGGACGAATTCCAGCTTTTCCCGGTACTCACCCGGATTCTACCATTTTTCAAGACTCAC
Organism: Vitis cinerea var. helleri x Vitis riparia; assembly: GCA_946000715.1. NCBI lineage: Eukaryota > Viridiplantae > Streptophyta > Magnoliopsida > Vitales > Vitaceae > Vitis > Vitis cinerea var. helleri x Vitis riparia. The sequence continues at coordinate 16,189,797 of OX254000.1, forward strand.
ACTGATTCCACCCTTTTTCGGCACTCACCGCGACAGTTTTTCGATACTCGCACGAATTCTAGCTCTTCCCGGTACTCGCCCGGATTCTACCATTTCTCGGTACTCACACTGATTCGACCCTTTTTCGGTTCTCACTGAGACTGTTTTTCGATACTCGCACGAATTCTAGATTTTCCCGGTACTTGCCCGGATTCTACCGTTTTTCGGTACTGACATTGATTAGACCCTTCTTCGGTTCTCACCGAGACAGTTTTTCGATACTCGCATGAATTCTAGCTCTTCCCGGTACTCGCCAGGATTCTACCATTTTTCGGTACTCACACTGAGTCGACCCTTTTTCGGTTCTCACTGAGACTGTTTTTCGGTACTCACACTGATTCGACCCTTTTTCGGTTCTCACTGAGACTGTTTTTCGATACTCGCACGAATTCTAGCTTTTCCCGGTACTCACCCGGATTCTACCATTTTTCAAGACTCACACTGATTCCACCCTTTTTCGGCACTCACTGCGACAGGTTTTCGATACTCGCACGAATTCTAGCTCTTCCCGGTACTCGCCCGGATTCTACCATTTTTCGGTACTCACACTGATTCGACCCTTTTTCGGTTCTCACTGAGACTGTTTTTCGATACTCGCACGAATTCTAGCTTTTCCCGGTACTCACCCGGATTCTACCATTTTTCAAGACTCACACTGATTCCACCCTTTTTCGGCACTCACTGCGACAGTTTTTCGATACTCGCACGAATTCTAGCTCTTCCCGGTACTCGCCCGGATTCTACCATTTTTCGGTACTCACACTGATTCGACCCTTTTTCGGTTCTCACTGAGACTGTTTTTCGATACTCGCACGAATTCTAGCTTTTCCCGGTACTTGCCCGGATTCTACCGTTTTTCGGTACTGACATTGATTAGACCCTTTTTCGGTTCTCACCGAGACAGTTTTTCGATACTCGCATGAATTCTAGCTCATCCCGGTACTCGCCAGGATTCTACCATTTTTCGGTACTCACACTGATTCGACCCTTTTTCGGTTCTCGCTGAGACTGTTTTTCGATACTCGGACGAATTCCAGCTTTTCCCGGTACTCACCCGGATTCTACCATTTTTCAAGACTCACACTGATTCCACCCTTTTTCGGCACTCACCGCGACAGTTTTTCGATACTCGCACGAATTCTAGCTCTTCCCGGTACTCGCCCGGATTCTACCATTTCTCGGTACTCACACTGATTCGACCCTTTTTCGGTTCTCACTGAGACTGTTTTTCGATACTCGCACGAATTCTAGATTTTCCCGGTACTTGCCCGGATTCTACCGTTTTTCGGTACTGACATTGATTAGACCCTTCTTCGGTTCTCACCGAGACAGTTTTTCGATACTCGCATGAATTCTAGCTCTTCCCGGTACTCGCCAGGATTCTACCATTTTTCGGTACTCACACTGAGTCGACCCTTTTTCGGTTCTCACTGAGACTGTTTTTCGGTACTCACACTGATTCGACCCTTTTTCGGTTCTCACTGAGACTGTTTTTCGATACTCGCACGAATTCTAGCTTTTCCCGGTACTCACCCGGATTCTACCATTTTTCAAGACTCACACTGATTCCACCCTTTTTCGGCACTCACTGCGACAGTTTTTCGATACTCGCACGAATTCTAGCTCTTCCCGGTACTCGCCCGGATTCTACCATTTTTCGGTACTCACACTGATTCGACCCTTTTTCGGTTCTCACTGAGACTGTTTTTCGATACTCGCACGAATTCTAGCTTTTCCCGGTACTTGCCCGGATTCTACCGTTTTTCGGTACTGACATTGATTAGACCCTTTTTCGGTTCTCACCGAGACAGTTTTTCGATACTCGCATGAATTCTAGCTCTTCCCGGTACACGCCAGGATTCTACCATTTTTCGGTACTCACACTGATTCGACCCTTTTTCGGTTCTCACTGAGACTGTTTTTCGATACTCGCACGAATTCTAGCTTTTCCCGGTACTTGCCCGGATTCTACCGTTTTTCGGTACTGACATTGATTAGACCCTTTTTCGGTTCTCACCGAGACAGTTTTTCGATACTCGCATGAATTCTAGCTCTTCCCGGTACTCGCCAGGATTCTACCATTTTTCGGTACTCACACTGAGTCGACCCTTTTTCGGTTCTCACTGAGACTGTTTTTCGGTACTCACACTGATTCGACCCTTTTTCGGTTCTCACTGAGACTGTTTTTCGATACTCGCACGAATTCTAGCTTTTCCCGGTACTTGCCCGGATTCTACCATTTTTCGGTACTGACATTGAGTAGACCCTTTTTCGGTTCTCACCGAGACAGTTTTTCGATACTCGCATGAATTCTAGCTCTTCCCGGTACTCACCCGGATTCTACCATTTTTCAAGACTCACACTGATTCCACCCTTTTTCGGCACTCACCGCGACAGTTTTTCGATACTCGCACGAATTCTAGCTCTTACCGGTACTCGCCCGGATTCTACCATTTTTCGGTACTCACACTAATTCGACCCTTTTTCGGTTCTCACTGAGACTGTTTTTCGATACTCGCACGAATTCTAGCTTTTCCCGGTACTTGCCCGGATTCTACCGTTTTTCGGTACTGACATTGATTAGACCCTTTTTCGGTTCTCACCGAGACAGTTTTTTGATACTCGCATGAATTCTAGCTCTTCCCGGTACTCGCCAAGATTCCACCATTTTTCGGTACTCACACTGAGACGACCCTTTTTCGGTTCTCACTGAGACTGTTTTTCGATACTCGCACGAATTCTAGATTTTCCCGGTACTTGCCCGGATTCTACCGTTTTTCGGTACTGACATTGATTAGACCCTTCTTCGGTTCTCACCGAGACAGTTTTTCGATACTCGCATGAATTCTAGCTCTTCCCGGTACTCGCCAGGATTCTACCATTTTTCGGTACTCACACTGAGTCGACCCTTTTTCGGTTCTCACTGAGACTGTTTTTCGGTACTCACACTGATTCGACCCTTTTTCGGTTCTCACTGAGACTGTTTTTCGATACTCGCACGAATTCTAGCTTTTCCCGGTACTCACCCGGATTCTACCATTTTTCAAGACTCACACTGATTCCACCCTTTTTCGGCACTCACTGCGACAGTTTTTCGATACTCGCACGAATTCTAGCTCTTCCCGGTACTCGCCCGGATTCTACCATTTTTCGGTACTCACACTGATTCGACCCTTTTTCGGTTCTCACTGAGACTGTTTTTCGATACTCGCACGAATTCTAGCTTTTCCCGGTACTTGCCCGGATTCTACCATTTTTCGGTACTGACATTGAGTAGACCCTTTTTCGGTTCTCACCGAGACAGTTTTTCGATACTCGCATGAATTCTAGCTCTTCCCGGTACTCACCCGGATTCTACCATTTTTCAAGACTCACACTGATTCCACCCTTTTTCGGCACTCACCGCGACAGTTTTTCGATACTCGCACGAATTCTAGCTCTTACCGGTACTCGCCCGGATTCTACCATTTTTCGGTACTCACACTAATTCGACCCTTTTTCGGTTCTCACTGAGACTGTTTTTCGATACTCGCACGAATTCTAGCTTTTCCCGGTACTTGCCCGGATTCTACCGTTTTTCGGTACTGACATTGATTAGACCCTTTTTCGGTTCTCACCGAGACAGTTTTTCGATACTCGCATGAATTCTAGCTCTTCCCGGTACTCGCCAAGATTCCACCATTTTTCGGTACTCACACTGAGACGACCCTTTTTCGGTTCTCACTGAGACTGTTTTTCGATACTCGCACGAATTCTAGATTTTCCCGGTACTTGCCCGGATTCTACCGTTTTTCGGTACTGACATTGATTAGACCCTTCTTCGGTTCTCACCGAGACAGTTTTTCGATACTCGCATGAATTCTAGCTCTTCCCGGTACTCGCCAGGATTCTACCATTTTTCGGTACTCACACTGAGTCGACCCTTTTTCGGTTCTCACTGAGACTGTTTTTCGGTACTCACACTGATTCGACCCTTTTTCGGTTCTCACTGAGACTGTTTTTCGATACTCGCACGAATTCTAGCTTTTCCCGGTACTCACCCGGATTCTACCATTTTTCAAGACTCACACTGATTCCACCCTTTTTCGGCACTCACTGCGACAGTTTTTCGATACTCGCACGAATTCTAGCTCTTCCCGGTACTCGCCCGGATTCTACCATTTTTCGGTACTCACACTGATTCGACCCTTTTTCGGTTCTCACTGAGACTGTTTTTCGATACTCGCACGAATTCTAGCTTTTCCCGGTACTTGCCCGGATTCTACCATTTTTCGGTACTGACATTGAGTAGACCCTTTTTCGGTTCTCACCGAGACAGTTTTTCGATACTCGCATGAATTCTAGCTCTTCCCGGTACTCACCCGGATTCTACCATTTTTCAAGACTCACACTGATTCCACCCTTTTTCGGCACTCACCGCGACAGTTTTTCGATACTCGCACGAATTCTAGCTCTTACCGGTACTCGCCCGGATTCTACCATTTTTCGGTACTCACACTAATTCGACCCTTTTTCGGTTCTCACTGAGACTGTTTTTCGATACTCGCACGAATTCTAGCTTTTCCCGGTACTTGCCCGGATTCTACCGTTTTTCGGTACTGACATTGATTAGACCCTTTTTCGGTTCTCACCGAGACAGTTTTTCGATACTCGCATGAATTCTAGCTCTTCCCGGTACTCGCCAAGATTCCACCATTTTTCGGTACTCACACTGAGACGACCCTTTTTCGGTTCTCACTGAGACTGTTTTTCGATACTCGCACGAATTCTAGATTTTCCCGGTACTTGCCCGGATTCTACCGTTTTTCGGTACTGACATTGATTAGACCCTTCTTCGGTTCTCACCGAGACAGTTTTTCGATACTCGCATGAATTCTAGCTCTTCCCGGTACTCGCCAGGATTCTACCATTTTTCGGTACTCACACTGAGTCGACCCTTTTTCGGTTCTCACTGAGACTGTTTTTCGGTACTCACACTGATTCGACCCTTTTTCGGTTCTCACTGAGACTGTTTTTCGATACTCGCACGAATTCTAGCTTTTCCCGGTACTCACCCGGATTCTACCATTTTTCAAGACTCACACTGATTCCACCCTTTTTCGGCACTCACTGCGACAGTTTTTCGATACTCGCACGAATTCTAGCTCTTCCCGGTACTCGCCCGGATTCTACCATTTTTCGGTACTCACACTGATTCGACCCTTTTTCGGTTCTCACTGAGACTGTTTTTCGATACTCGCACGAATTCTAGCTTTTCCCGGTACTTGCCCGGATTCTACCGTTTTTCGGTACTGACATTGATTAGACCCTTTTTCGGTTCTCACCGAGACAGTTTTTCGATACTCGCATGAATTCTAGCTCTTCCCGGTACACGCCAGGATTCTACCATTTTTCGGTACTCACACTGATTCGACCCTTTTTCGGTTCTCACTGAGACTGTTTTTCGATACTCGCACGAATTCTAGCTTTTCCCGGTACTTGCCCGGATTCTACCGTTTTTCGGTACTGACATTGATTAGACCCTTTTTCGGTTCTCACCGAGACAGTTTTTCGATACTCGCATGAATTCTAGCTCTTCCCGGTACACGCCAGGATTCTACCATTTTTCGGTACTCACACTGATTCGACCCTTTTTCGGTTCTCACTGAGACTGTTTTTCGATACTCGCACGAATTCTAGCTTTTCCCGGTACTTGCCCGGATTCTACCGTTTTTCGGTACTGACATTGATTAGACCCTTTTTCGGTTCTCACCGAGACAGTTTTTCGATACTCGCATGAATTCTAGCTCTTCCCGGTACTCGCCCGGATTCTACCATTTTTCGGTACTCACACTAATTCGACCCTTTTTCGGTTCTCACTGAGACTGTTTTTCGATACTCGCACGAATTCTAGCTTTTCCCGGTACTCACCCGGATTCTACCATTTTTCAAGACTCACACTGATTCCACCCTTTTTCGGCACTCACCGCGACAGTTTTTCGATACTCGCACGAATTCTAGCTCTTCCCGGTACTCGCCCGGATTCTACCATTTCTCGGTACTCACACTGATTCGACCCTTTTTCGGTTCTCACTGAGACTGTTTTTCGATACTCGCACGAATTCTAGATTTTCCCGGTACTTGCCCGGATTCTACCGTTTTTCGGTACTGACATTGATTAGACCCTTCTTCGGTTCTCACCGAGACAGTTTTTCGATACTCGCATGAATTCTAGCTCTTCCCGGTACTCGCCAGGATTCTACCATTTTTCGGTACTCACACTGAGTCGACCCTTTTTCGGTTCTCACTGAGACTGTTTTTCGGTACTCACACTGATTCGACCCTTTTTCGGTTCTCACTGAGACTGTTTTTCGATACTCGCACGAATTCTAGCTTTTCCCGGTACTCACCCGGATTCTACCATTTTTCAAGACTCACACTGATTCCACCCTTTTTCGGCACTCACTGCGACAGGTTTTCGATACTCGCACGAATTCTAGCTCTTCCCGGTACTCGCCCGGATTCTACCATTTTTCGGTACTCACACTGATTCGACCCTTTTTCGGTTCTCACTGAGACTGTTTTTCGATACTCGCACGAATTCTAGCTTTTCCCGGTACTCACCCGGATTCTACCATTTTTCAAGACTCACACTGATTCCACCCTTTTTCGGCACTCACTGCGACAGTTTTTCGATACTCGCACGAATTCTAGCTCTTCCCGGTACTCGCCCGGATTCTACCATTTTTCGGTACTCACACTGATTCGACCCTTTTTCGGTTCTCACTGAGACTGTTTTTCGATACTCGCACGAATTCTAGCTTTTCCCGGTACTTGCCCGGATTCTACCGTTTTTCGGTACTGACATTGATTAGACCCTTTTTCGGTTCTCACCGAGACAGTTTTTCGATACTCGCATGAATTCTAGCTCATCCCGGTACTCGCCAGGATTCTACCATTTTTCGGTACTCACACTGATTCGACCCTTTTTCGGTTCTCGCTGAGACTGTTTTTCGATACTCGGACGAATTCCAGCTTTTCCCGGTACTCACCCGGATTCTACCATTTTTCAAGACTCACACTGATTCCACCCTTTTTCGGCACTCACCGCGACAGTTTTTCGATACTCGCACGAATTCTAGCTCTTCCCGGTACTCGCCCGGATTCTACCATTTCTCGGTACTCACACTGATTCGACCCTTTTTCGGTTCTCACTGAGACTGTTTTTCGATACTCGCACGAATTCTAGATTTTCCCGGTACTTGCCCGGATTCTACCGTTTTTCGGTACTGACATTGATTAGACCCTTCTTCGGTTCTCACCGAGACAGTTTTTCGATACTCGCATGAATTCTAGCTCTTCCCGGTACTCGCCAGGATTCTACCATTTTTCGGTACTCACACTGAGTCGACCCTTTTTCGGTTCTCACTGAGACTGTTTTTCGGTACTCACACTGATTCGACCCTTTTTCGGTTCTCACTGAGACTGTTTTTCGATACTCGCACGAATTCTAGCTTTTCCCGGTACTCACCCGGATTCTACCATTTTTCAAGACTCACACTGATTCCACCCTTTTTCGGCACTCACTGCGACAGTTTTTCGATACTCGCACGAATTCTAGCTCTTCCCGGTACTCGCCCGGATTCTACCATTTTTCGGTACTCACACTGATTCGACCCTTTTTCGGTTCTCACTGAGACTGTTTTTCGATACTCGCACGAATTCTAGCTTTTCCCGGTACTTGCCCGGATTCTACCGTTTTTCGGTACTGACATTGATTAGACCCTTTTTCGGTTCTCACCGAGACAGTTTTTCGATACTCGCATGAATTCTAGCTCTTCCCGGTACACGCCAGGATTCTACCATTTTTCGGTACTCACACTGATTCGACCCTTTTTCGGTTCTCACTGAGACTGTTTTTCGATACTCGCACGAATTCTAGCTTTTCCCGGTACTTGCCCGGATTCTACCGTTTTTCGGTACTGACATTGATTAGACCCTTTTTCGGTTCTCACCGAGACAGTTTTTCGATACTCGCATGAATTCTAGCTCTTCCCGGTACTCGCCAGGATTCTACCATTTTTCGGTACTCACACTGAGTCGACCCTTTTTCGGTTCTCACTGAGACTGTTTTTCGGTACTCACACTGATTCGACCCTTTTTCGGTTCTCACTGAGACTGTTTTTCGATACTCGCACGAATTCTAGCTTTTCCCGGTACTTGCCCGGATTCTACCATTTTTCGGTACTGACATTGAGTAGACCCTTTTTCGGTTCTCACCGAGACAGTTTTTCGATACTCGCATGAATTCTAGCTCTTCCCGGTACTCACCCGGATTCTACCATTTTTCAAGACTCACACTGATTCCACCCTTTTTCGGCACTCACCGCGACAGTTTTTCGATACTCGCACGAATTCTAGCTCTTACCGGTACTCGCCCGGATTCTACCATTTTTCGGTACTCACACTAATTCGACCCTTTTTCGGTTCTCACTGAGACTGTTTTTCGATACTCGCACGAATTCTAGCTTTTCCCGGTACTTGCCCGGATTCTACCGTTTTTCGGTACTGACATTGATTAGACCCTTTTTCGGTTCTCACCGAGACAGTTTTTCGATACTCGCATGAATTCTAGCTCTTCCCGGTACTCGCCAAGATTCCACCATTTTTCGGTACTCACACTGAGACGACCCTTTTTCGGTTCTCACTGAGACTGTTTTTCGATACTCGCACGAATTCTAGATTTTCCCGGTACTTGCCCGGATTCTACCGTTTTTCGGTACTGACATTGATTAGACCCTTCTTCGGTTCTCACCGAGACAGTTTTTCGATACTCGCATGAATTCTAGCTCTTCCCGGTACTCGCCAGGATTCTACCATTTTTCGGTACTCACACTGAGTCGACCCTTTTTCGGTTCTCACTGAGACTGTTTTTCGGTACTCACACTGATTCGACCCTTTTTCGGTTCTCACTGAGACTGTTTTTCGATACTCGCACGAATTCTAGCTTTTCCCGGTACTCACCCGGATTCTACCATTTTTCAAGACTCACACTGATTCCACCCTTTTTCGGCACTCACTGCGACAGTTTTTCGATACTCGCACGAATTCTAGCTCTTCCCGGTACTCGCCCGGATTCTACCATTTTTCGGTACTCACACTGATTCGACCCTTTTTCGGTTCTCACTGAGACTGTTTTTCGATACTCGCACGAATTCTAGCTTTTCCCGGTACTTGCCCGGATTCTACCATTTTTCGGTACTGACATTGAGTAGACCCTTTTTCGGTTCTCACCGAGACAGTTTTTCGATACTCGCATGAATTCTAGCTCTTCCCGGTACTCACCCGGATTCTACCATTTTTCAAGACTCACACTGATTCCACCCTTTTTCGGCACTCACCGCGACAGTTTTTCGATACTCGCACGAATTCTAGCTCTTACCGGTACTCGCCCGGATTCTACCATTTTTCGGTACTCACACTAATTCGACCCTTTTTCGGTTCTCACTGAGACTGTTTTTCGATACTCGCACGAATTCTAGCTTTTCCCGGTACTTGCCCGGATTCTTCCGTTTTTCGGTACTGACATTGATTAGACCCTTTTTCGGTTCTCACCGAGACAGTTTTTCGATACTCGCATGAATTCTAGCTCTTCCCGGTACTCGCCAAGATTCCACCATTTTTCGGTACTCACACTGAGACGACCCTTTTTCGGTTCTCACTGAGACTGTTTTTCGATACTCGCACGAATTCTAGATTTTCCCGGTACTTGCCCGGATTCTACCGTTTTTCGGTACTGACATTGATTAGACCCTTCTTCGGTTCTCACCGAGACAGTTTTTCGATACTCGCATGAATTCTAGCTCTTCCCGGTACTCGCCAGGATTCTACCATTTTTCGGTACTCACACTGAGTCGACCCTTTTTCGGTTCTCACTGAGACTGTTTTTCGGTACTCACACTGATTCGACCCTTTTTCGGTTCTCACTGAGACTGTTTTTCGATACTCGCACGAATTCTAGCTTTTCCCGGTACTCACCCGGATTCTACCATTTTTCAAGACTCACACTGATTCCACCCTTTTTCGGCACTCACTGCGACAGTTTTTCGATACTCGCACGAATTCTAGCTCTTCCCGGTACTCGCCCGGATTCTACCATTTTTCGGTACTCACACTGATTCGACCCTTTTTCGGTTCTCACTGAGACTGTTTTTCGATACTCGCACGAATTCTAGCTTTTCCCGGTACTTGCCCGGATTCTACCATTTTTCGGTACTGACATTGAGTAGACCCTTTTTCGGTTCTCACCGAGACAGTTTTTCGATACTCGCATGAATTCTAGCTCTTCCCGGTACTCACCCGGATTCTACCATTTTTCAAGACTCACACTGATTCCACCCTTTTTCGGCACTCACCGCGACAGTTTTTCGATACTCGCACGAATTCTAGCTCTTACCGGTACTCGCCCGGATTCTACCATTTTTCGGTACTCACACTAATTCGACCCTTTTTCGGTTCTCACTGAGACTGTTTTTCGATACTCGCACGAATTCTAGCTTTTCCCGGTACTTGCCCGGATTCTACCGTTTTTCGGTACTGACATTGATTAGACCCTTTTTCGGTTCTCACCGAGACAGTTTTTCGATACTCGCATGAATTCTAGCTCTTCCCGGTACTCGCCAAGATTCCACCATTTTTCGGTACTCACACTGAGACGACCCTTTTTCGGTTCTCACTGAGACTGTTTTTCGATACTCGCACGAATTCTAGATTTTCCCGGTACTTGCCCGGATTCTACCGTTTTTCGGTACTGACATTGATTAGACCCTTCTTCGGTTCTCACCGAGACAGTTTTTCGATACTCGCATGAATTCTAGCTCTTCCCGGTACTCGCCAGGATTCTACCATTTTTCGGTACTCACACTGAGTCGACCCTTTTTCGGTTCTCACTGAGACTGTTTTTCGGTACTCACACTGATTCGACCCTTTTTCGGTTCTCACTGAGACTGTTTTTCGATACTCGCACGAATTCTAGCTTTTCCCGGTACTCACCCGGATTCTACCATTTTTCAAGACTCACACTGATTCCACCCTTTTTCGGCACTCACTGCGACAGTTTTTCGATACTCGCACGAATTCTAGCTCTTCCCGGTACTCGCCCGGATTCTACCATTTTTCGGTACTCACACTGATTCGACCCTTTTTCGGTTCTCACTGAGACTGTTTTTCGATACTCGCACGAATTCTAGCTTTTCCCGGTACTTGCCCGGATTCTACCGTTTTTCGGTACTGACATTGATTAGACCCTTTTTCGGTTCTCACCGAGACAGTTTTTCGATACTCGCATGAATTCTAGCTCTTCCCGGTACACGCCAGGATTCTACCATTTTTCGGTACTCACACTGATTCGACCCTTTTTCGGTTCTCACTGAGACTGTTTTTCGATACTCGCACGAATTCTAGCTTTTCCCGGTACTTGCCCGGATTCTACCGTTTTTCGGTACTGACATTGATTAGACCCTTTTTCGGTTCTCACCGAGACAGTTTTTCGATACTCGCATGAATTCTAGCTCTTCCCGGTACTCGCCAGGATTCTACCATTTTTCGGTACTCACACTGAGTCGACCCTTTTTCGGTTCTCACTGAGACTGTTTTTCGGTACTCACACTGATTCGACCCTTTTTCGGTTCTCACTGAGACTGTTTTTCGATACTCGCACGAATTCTAGATTTTCCCGGTACTTGCCCGGATTCTACCGTTTTTCGGTACTGACATTGATTAGACCCTTCTTCGGTTCTCACCGAGACAGTTTTTCGATACTCGCATGAATTCTAGCTCTTCCCGGTACTCGCCAGGATTCTACCATTTTTCGGTACTCACACTGAGTCGACCCTTTTTCGGTTCTCACTGAGACTGTTTTTCGGTACTCACACTGATTCGACCCTTTTTCGGTTCTCACTGAGACTGTTTTTCGATACTCGCACGAATTCTAGCTTTTCCCGGTACTCACCCGGATTCTACCATTTTTCAAGACTCACACTGATTCCACCCTTTTTCGGCACTCACTGCGACAGTTTTTCGATACTCGCACGAATTCTAGCTCTTCCCGGTACTCGCCCGGATTCTACCATTTTTCGGTACTCACACTGATTCGACCCTTTTTCGGTTCTCACTGAGACTGTTTTTCGATACTCGCACGAATTCTAGCTTTTCCCGGTACTTGCCCGGATTCTACCGTTTTTCGGTACTGACATTGATTAGACCCTTTTTCGGTTCTCACCGAGACAGTTTTTCGATACTCGCATGAATTCTAGCTCTTCCCGGTACACGCCAGGATTCTACCATTTTTCGGTACTCACACTGATTCGACCCTTTTTCGGTTCTCACTGAGACTGTTTTTCGATACTCGCACGAATTCTAGCTTTTCCCGGTACTTGCCCGGATTCTACCGTTTTTCGGTACTGACATTGATTAGACCCTTTTTCGGTTCTCACCGAGACAGTTTTTCGATACTCGCATGAATTCTAGCTCTTCCCGGTACTCGCCAGGATTCTACCATTTTTCGGTACTCACACTGAGTCGACCCTTTTTCGGTTCTCACTGAGACTGTTTTTCGGTACTCACACTGATTCGACCCTTTTTCGGTTCTCACTGAGACTGTTTTTCGATACTCGCACGAATTCTAGCTTTTCCCGGTACTTGCCCGGATTCTACCATTTTTCGGTACTGACATTGAGTAGACCCTTTTTCGGTTCTCACCGAGACAGTTTTTCGATACTCGCATGAATTCTAGCTCTTCCCGGTACTCACCCGGATTCTACCATTTTTCAAGACTCACACTGATTCCACCCTTTTTCGGCACTCACCGCGACAGTTTTTCGATACTCGCACGAATTCTAGCTCTTACCGGTACTCGCCCGGATTCTACCATTTTTCGGTACTCACACTAATTCGACCCTTTTTCGGTTCTCACTGAGACTGTTTTTCGATACTCGCACGAATTCTAGCTTTTCCCGGTACTTGCCCGGATTCTACCGTTTTTCGGTACTGACATTGATTAGACCCTTTTTCGGTTCTCACCGAGACAGTTTTTCGATACTCGCATGAATTCTAGCTCTTCCCGGTACTCGCCAAGATTCCACCATTTTTCGGTACTCACACTGAGACGACCCTTTTTCGGTTCTCACTGAGACTTTTTTTCGATACTCGCACGAATTCTAGCTTTTCCCGGTACTCAACCGGATTCTACCATTTTTCAAGACTCACACTGATTCCACCCTTTTTCGGTACTCACCGCGACAGTTTTTCGATACTCGCACGAATTCTAGCTCTTCCAGATACTCGCCAGGATTCTACCATTTTTCGGTACTGACACTGATTCGACCCTTTTTCGGTTCTCGCTGAGACTGTTTTTCGATACTCGCACGAATTCCAGCTTTTCCCGGTACTCACCCGGATTCTACCATTTTTCAAGACTCACACTGATTCCACCCTTTTTCGGCACTCACCGCGACAGTTTTTCGATACTCACACGAATTCTAGCTCTTCCCGGTACTCGCCCGGATTCTACCATTTTTCGGTACTCACACTGATTCGACCCTTTTTCGGTTCTCACTGAGACTGTTTTTCGATACTCGCACGAATTCTAGCTTTTCCCGGTACTCGCCCGTATTTTACCATTTTTGGTACTCACAATCATTCGACCCTTTTTCGGTTCTCACTGAGACTGTTTTTCGATACTCGCACGAATTCTAGCGTTTCCCGGTACTCACCCGGATTCTACCATTTTTCAAGACTCACACTGATTCCACCCTTTTTCGGTACTCACCGCGACAGTTTTTCGATACTCGCACGAATTCTAGCTCTTCCAGATACTCGCCAGGATTCTACCATTTTTCGGTACTGACACTGATTCGACCCTTTTTCGGTTCTCGCTGAGACTGTTTTTCGATACTCGCACGAATTCCAGCTTTTCCCGGTACTCACCCGGATTCTACCATTTTTCAAGACTCACACTGATTCCACCCTTTTTCGGCACTCACCGCGAGAGTTTTTCGATACTCGCACGAATTCTAGCTCTTCCCGGTACTCGCCCGGATTCTACCATTTTTCGGTACTCACACTGATTCGACCCTTTTTCGGTTCTCACTGAGACTGTATTTCGATACTCGCACGAATTCTAGCTTTTCCCGGTACTCGCCCGTATTTTACCATTTTTGGTACTCACAATCATTCGACCCTTTTTCGGTTCTCACTGAGACTGTTTTTCGATACTCGCACGAATTCCAACTTTTCCCGGTACTCACCCGGATTCTACCATTTTTCAAGACTCACACTGATTCCACCCTTTTTCGGCACTCACCGCGACAGTTTTTCGATACTCGCACGAATTCTAGCTCTTCCCGGTACTCGCCCGGATTCTACCATTTTTCGGTACTCACACTGATTCGACCCTTTTTCGGTTCTCACTGAGACTGTTTTTCGATACTCGCACGAATTCTAGCTTTTCCCGGTACTTGCCCGGATTCTACCGTTTTTCGGTACTGACATTGATTAGACCCTTTTTCGGTTCTCACCGAGACAGTTTTTCGATACTCGCATGAATTCTAGCTCTTCCCGGTACTCGCCAAGATTCCACCATTTTTCGGTACTCACACTGAGACGACCCTTTTTCGGTTCTCACTGAGACTTTTTTTCGATACTCGCACGAATTCTAGCTTTTCCCGGTACTCAACCGGATTCTACCATTTTTCAAGACTCACACTGATTCCACCCTTTTTCGGTACTCACCGCGACAGTTTTTCGATACTCGCACGAATTCTAGCTCTTCCAGATACTCGCCAGGATTCTACCATTTTTCGGTACTGACACTGATTCGACCCTTTTTCGGTTCTCGCTGAGACTGTTTTTCGATACTCGCACGAATTCCAGCTTTTCCCGGTACTCACCCGGATTCTACCATTTTTCAAGACTCACACTGATTCCACCCTTTTTCGGCACTCACCGCGACAGTTTTTCGATACTCACACGAATTCTAGCTCTTCCCGGTACTCGCCCGGATTCTACCATTTTTCGGTACTCACACTGATTCGACCCTTTTTCGGTTCTCACTGAGACTGTTTTTCGATACTCGCACGAATTCTAGCTTTTCCCGGTACTCGCCCGTATTTTACCATTTTTGGTACTCACAATCATTCGACCCTTTTTCGGTTCTCACTGAGACTGTTTTTCGATACTCGCACGAATTCTAGCGTTTCCCGGTACTCACCCGGATTCTACCATTTTTCAAGACTCACACTGATTCCACCCTTTTTCGGTACTCACCGCGACAGTTTTTCGATACTCGCACGAATTCTAGCTCTTCCAGATACTCGCCAGGATTCTACCATTTTTCGGTACTGACACTGATTCGACCCTTTTTCGGTTCTCGCTGAGACTGTTTTTCGATACTCGCACGAATTCCAGCTTTTCCCGGTACTCACCCGGATTCTACCATTTTTCAAGACTCACACTGATTCCACCCTTTTTCGGCACTCACCGCGAGAGTTTTTCGATACTCGCACGAATTCTAGCTCTTCCCGGTACTCGCCCGGATTCTACCATTTTTCGGTACTCACACTGATTCGACCCTTTTTCGGTTCTCACTGAGACTGTATTTCGATACTCGCACGAATTCTAGCTTTTCCCGGTACTCGCCCGTATTTTACCATTTTTGGTACTCACAATCATTCGACCCTTTTTCGGTTCTCACTGAGACTGTTTTTCGATACTCGCACGAATTCCAACTTTTCCCGGTACTCACCCGGATTCTACCATTTTTCAAGACTCACACTGATTCCACCCTTTTTCGGCACTCACCGCGACAGTTTTTCGATACTCGCACGAATTCTAGCTCTTCCCGGTACTCGCCCGGATTCTACCATTTTTCGGTACTCACACTGATTCGACCCTTTTTCGGTTCTCACTGAGACTGTTTTTCGATACTCGCACGAATTCTAGCTTTTCCCGGTACTTGCCCGGATTCTACCGTTTTTCGGTACTGACATTGATTAGACCCTTTTTCGGTTCTCACCGAGACAGTTTTTCGATACTCGCATGAATTCTAGCTCTTCCCGGTACTCGCCAAGATTCCACCATTTTTCGGTACTCACACTGAGACGACCCTTTTTCGGTTCTCACTGAGACTTTTTTTCGATACTCGCACGAATTCTAGCTTTTCCCGGTACTCAACCGGATTCTACCATTTTTCAAGACTCACACTGATTCCACCCTTTTTCGGTACTCACCGCGACAGTTTTTCGATACTCGCACGAATTCTAGCTCTTCCAGATACTCGCCAGGATTCTACCATTTTTCGGTACTGACACTGATTCGACCCTTTTTCGGTTCTCGCTGAGACTGTTTTTCGATACTCGCACGAATTCCAGCTTTTCCCGGTACTCACCCGGATTCTACCATTTTTCAAGACTCACACTGATTCCACCCTTTTTCGGCACTCACCGCGACAGTTTTTCGATACTCACACGAATTCTAGCTCTTCCCGGTACTCGCCCGGATTCTACCATTTTTCGGTACTCACACTGATTCGACCCTTTTTCGGTTCTCACTGAGACTGTTTTTCGATACTCGCACGAATTCTAGCTTTTCCCGGTACTCGCCCGTATTTTACCATTTTTGGTACTCACAATCATTCGACCCTTTTTCGGTTCTCACTGAGACTGTTTTTCGATACTCGCACGAATTCTAGCGTTTCCCGGTACTCACCCGGATTCTACCATTTTTCAAGACTCACACTGATTCCACCCTTTTTCGGTACTCACCGCGACAGTTTTTCGATACTCGCACGAATTCTAGCTCTTCCAGATACTCGCCAGGATTCTACCATTTTTCGGTACTGACACTGATTCGACCCTTTTTCGGTTCTCGCTGAGACTGTTTTTCGATACTCGCACGAATTCCAGCTTTTCCCGGTACTCACCCGGATTCTACCATTTTTCAAGACTCACACTGATTCCACCCTTTTTCGGCACTCACCGCGAGAGTTTTTCGATACTCGCACGAATTCTAGCTCTTCCCGGTACTCGCCCGGATTCTACCATTTTTCGGTACTCACACTGATTCGACCCTTTTTCGGTTCTCACTGAGACTGTATTTCGATACTCGCACGAATTCTAGCTTTTCCCGGTACTCGCCCGTATTTTACCATTTTTGGTACTCACAATCATTCGACCCTTTTTCGGTTCTCACTGAGACTGTTTTTCGATACTCGCACGAATTCCAACTTTTCCCGGTACTCACCCGGATTCTACCATTTTTCAAGACTCACACTGATTCCACCCTTTTTCGGCACTCACCGCGACAGTTTTTCGATACTCGCACGAATTCTAGCTCTTCCCGGTACTCGCCCGGATTCTACCATTTTTCGGTACTCACACTGATTCGACCCTTTTTCGGTTCTCACTGAGACTGTTTTTCGATACTCGCACGAATTCTAGCTTTTCCCGGTACTTGCCCGGATTCTACCGTTTTTCGGTACTGACATTGATTAGACCCTTTTTCGGTTCTCACCGAGACAGTTTTTCGATACTCGCATGAATTCTAGCTCATCCCGGTACTCGCCAGGATTCTACCATTTTTCGGTACTCACACTGATTCGACCCTTTTTCGGTTCTCACTGAGACTGTTTTTCGATACTCGCACGAATTCTAGCTTTTCCCGGTACTTGCCCGGATTCTACCGTTTTTCGGTACTGACATTGATTAGACCCTTTTTCGGTTCTCACCGAGACAGTTTTTCGATACTCGCATGAATTCTAGCTCTTCCCGGTACTCGCCAAGATTCCCCCATTTTTCGGTACTCACACTGAGACGACCCTTTTTCGGTTCTCACTGAGACTGTTTTTCGATACTCGCACGAATTCTAGCTTTTCCCGGTACTCAACCGGATTCTACCATTTTTCAAGACTCACACTGATTCCACCCTTTTTCGGTACTCACCGCGACAGTTTTTCGATACTCGCACGAATTCTAGCTCTTCCAGATACTCGCCAGGATTCTACCATTTTTCGGTACTGACACTGATTCGACCCTTTTTCGGTTCTCGCTGAGACTGTTTTTCGATACTCGCACGAATTCCAGCTTTTCCCGGTACTCACCCGGATTCTACCATTTTTCAAGACTCACACTGATTCCACCCTTTTTCGGCACTCACCGCGAAAGTTTTTCGATACTCACACGAATTCTAGCTCTTCCCGGTACTCGCCCGGATTCTACCATTTTTCGGTACTCACACTGATTCGACCCTTTTTCGGTTCTCACTGAGACTGTTTTTCGATACTCGCACGAATTCTAGCGTTTCCCGGTACTCACCCGGATTCTACCATTTTTCCAGACTCACACTGATTCCACCCTTTTTCGGTACTCACCGCGACAGTTTTTCGATACTCGCACGAATTCTAGCTCTTCCAGATACTCGCCAAGATTCCACCATTTTTCGGTACTCACACTGATTCGACCCTTTTTCGGTTCTCGCTGAGACTGTTTTTCGATACTCGCACGAATTCCAGCTTTTCCCGGTACTCACCCGAATTCTACCATTTTTCAAGACTCACACTGATTCCACCCTTTTTCGGCACTCACCGCGACAGTTTTTCGATACTCGCACGAATTCTAGCTCTTCCCGGTACTCGCCCGGATTCTACCATTTTTCGGTACTCACACTGATTCGACCCTTTTTCGGTTCTCACTGAGACTGTATTTCGATACTCGCACGAATTCTAGCTTTTCCCGGTACTCGCCCGTATTTTACCATTTTTGGTACTCACAATCATTCGACCCTTTTTCGGTTCTCACTGAGACTGTTTTTCGATACTCGCACGAATTCCAGCTTTTCCCGGTACTCACCCGGATTCTACCATTTTTCAAGACTCACACTGATTCCACCCTTTTTCGGCACTCACCGCGAGAGTTTTTCGATACTCGCACGAATTCTAGCTCTTCCCGGTACTCGCCCGGATTCTACCATTTTTCGGTACTCACACTGATTCGACCCTTTTTCGGTTCTGACTGAGACTGTATTTCGATACTCGCACGAATTCTAGCTTTTCCCGGTACTCGCCCGTATTTTACCATTTTTGGTACTCACAATCATTCGACCCTTTTTCGGTTCTCACTGAGACTGTTTTTCGATACTCGCACGAATTCTAGCGTTTCCCGGTACTCACCCGGATTCTACCATTTTTCAAGACTCACACTGATTCCACCCTTTTTCGGTACTCACCGCGACAGTTTTTCGATACTCGCACGAATTCTAGCTCTTCTCGATACTCGCCAGGATTCTACCATTTTTCGGTACTCACACTGATTCGACCCTTTTTCGGTTCTCGCTGAGACTGTTTTTCGATACTCGCACGAATTCTAGCTTTTCCCGGTACTCACCCGGATTCTACCATTTTTGAAGACTCACACTGATTCCACCCTTTTTCGGCACTCACCGCGACAGTTTTTCGATACTCGCACGAATTCTAGCTCTTCCCGGTACTCGCCCGGATTCTACCATTTTTCGGTACTCACACTGATTCGACCCTTTTTCGGTTCTCACTGAGACTGTATTTCGATACTCGCACGAATTCTAGCTTTTCCCGGTACTCGCCCGTATTTTACCATTTTTGGTACTCACAATCATTCGACCCTTTTTCGGTTCTCACTGAGACTGTTTTTCGATACTCGCACGAATTCTAGCGTTTCCCGGTACTCACCCGGATTCTACCATTTTTCAAGACTCACACTGATTCCACCCTTTTTCGGTACTCACCGCGACAGTTTTTCGATACTCGCACGAATTCTAGCTCTTCCAGATACTCGCCAGGATTCTACCATTTTTCGGTACTGACACTGATTCGACCCTTTTTCGGTTCTCGCTGAGACTGTTTTTCGATACTCGCACGAATTCCAGCTTTTCCCGGTACTCACCCGGATTCTACCATTTTTCAAGACTCACACTGATTCCACCCTTTTTCGGCACTCACCGCGAGAGTTTTTCGATACTCGCACGAATTCTAGCTCTTCCCGGTACTCGCCCGGATTCTACCATTTTTCGGTACTCACACTGATTCGACCCTTTTTCGGTTCTCACTGAGACTGTATTTCGATACTCGCACGAATTCTAGCTTTTCCCGGTACTCGCCCGTATTTTACCATTTTTGGTACTCACAATCATTCGACCCTTTTTCGGTTCTCACTGAGACTGTTTTTCGATACTCGCACGAATTCCAGCTTTTCCCGGTACTCACCCGGATTCTACCATTTTTCAAGACTCACACTGATTCCACCCTTTTTCGGCACTCACCGCGACAGTTTTTCGATACTCGCACGAATTCTAGCTCTTCCCGGTACTCGCCCGGATTCTACCATTTTTCGGTACTCACACTGATTCGACCCTTTTTCGGTTCTCACTGAGACTGTATTTCGATACTCGCACGAATTCTAGCTTTTCCCGGTACTCGCCCGTATTTTACCATTTTTGGTACTCACAATCATTCGACCCTTTTTCGGTTCTCACTGAGACTGTTTTTCGATACTCGCACGAATTCCAGCTTTTCCCGGTACTCACCCGGATTCTACCATTTTTCAAGACTCACACTGATTCCACCCTTTTTCGGCACTCACCGCGAGAGTTTTTCGATACTCGCACGAATTCTAGCTCTTCCCGGTACTCGCCCGGATTCTACCATTTTTCGGTACTCACACTGATTCGACCCTTTTTCGGTTCTCACTGAGACTGTATTTCGATACTCGCACGAATTCTAGCTTTTCCCGGTACTCGCCCGTATTTTACCATTTTTGGTACTCACAATCATTCGACCCTTTTTCGGTTCTCACTGAGACTGTTTTTCGATACTCGCACGAATTCTAGCGTTTCCCGGTACTCACCCGGATTCTACCATTTTTCAAGACTCACACTGATTCCACCCTTTTTCGGTACTCACCGCGACAGTTTTTCGATACTCGCACGAATTCTAGCTCTTCTCGATACTCGCCAGGATTCTACCATTTTTCGGTACTCACACTGATTCGACCCTTTTTCGGTTCTCGCTGAGACTGTTTTTCGATACTCGCACGAATTCTAGCTTTTCCCGGTACTCACCCGGATTCTACCATTTTTGAAGACTCACACTGATTCCACCCTTTTTCGGCACTCACCGCGACAGTTTTTCGATACTCGCACGAATTCTAGCTCTTCCCGGTACTCGCCCGGATTCTACCATTTTTCGGTACTCACACTGATTCGACCCTTTTTCGGTTCTCACTGAGACTGTATTTCGATACTCGCACGAATTCTAGCTTTTCCCGGTACTCGCCCGTATTTTACCATTTTTGGTACTCACAATCATTCGACCCTTTTTCGGTTCTCACTGAGACTGTTTTTCGATACTCGCACGAATTCTAGCGTTTCCCGGTACTCACCCGGATTCTACCATTTTTCAAGACTCACACTGATTCCACCCTTTTTCGGTACTCACCGCGACAGTTTTTCGATACTCGCACGAATTCTAGCTCTTCCAGATACTCGCCAGGATTCTACCATTTTTCGGTACTGACACTGATTCGACCCTTTTTCGGTTCTCGCTGAGACTGTTTTTCGATACTCGCACGAATTCCAGCTTTTCCCGGTACTCACCCGGATTCTACCATTTTTCAAGACTCACACTGATTCCACCCTTTTTCGGCACTCACCGCGAGAGTTTTTCGATACTCGCACGAATTCTAGCTCTTCCCGGTACTCGCCCGGATTCTACCATTTTTCGGTACTCACACTGATTCGACCCTTTTTCGGTTCTCACTGAGACTGTATTTCGATACTCGCACGAATTCTAGCTTTTCCCGGTACTCGCCCGTATTTTACCATTTTTGGTACTCACAATCATTCGACCCTTTTTCGGTTCTCACTGAGACTGTTTTTCGATACTCGCACGAATTCTAGCGTTTCCCGGTACTCACCCGGATTCTACCATTTTTCAAGACTCACACTGATTCCACCCTTTTTCGGTACTCACCGCGACAGTTTTTCGATACTCGCACGAATTCTAGCTCTTCTCGATACTCGCCAGGATTCTACCATTTTTCGGTACTCACACTGATTCGACCCTTTTTCGGTTCTCGCTGTGACTGTTTTTCGATACTCGCACGAATTCTAGCTTTTCCCGGTACTCACCCGGATTCTACCATTTTTGAAGACTCACACTGATTCCACCCTTTTTCGGCACTCACCGCGACAGTTTTTCGATACTCGCACGAATTCTAGCTCTTCCCGGTACTCGCCCGGATTCTACCATTTTTCGGTACTCACACTGATTCGACCCTTTTTCGGTTCTCACTGAGACTGTTTTTCGATACTCGCACGAATTCTAGCTTTTCCCGGTACTCGCCCGTATTTTACCATTTTTGGTACTCACAATCATTCGACCCTTTTTCGGTTCTCACTGAGACTGTTTTTCGATACTCGCACGAATTCTAGCGTTTCCCGGTACTCACCCGGATTCTACCATTTTTCAAGACTCACACTGATTCCACCCTTTTTCGGTACTCACCGCGACAGTTTTTCGATACTCGCACGAATTCTAGCTCTTCCAGATACTCGCCAGGATTCTACCATTTTTCGGTACTGACACTGATTCGACCCTTTTTCGGTTCTCGCTGAGACTGTTTTTCGATACTCGCACGAATTCCAGCTTTTCCCGGTACTCACCCGGATTCTACCATTTTTCAAGACTCACACTGATTCCACCCTTTTTCGGCACTCACCGCGAGAGTTTTTCGATACTCGCACGAATTCTAGCTCTTCCCGGTACTCGCCCGGATTCTACCATTTTTCGGTACTCACACTGATTCGACCCTTTTTCGGTTCTCACTGAGACTGTATTTCGATACTCGCACGAATTCTAGCTTTTCCCGGTACTCGCCCGTATTTTACCATTTTTGGTACTCACAATCATTCGACCCTTTTTCGGTTCTCACTGAGACTGTTTTTCGATACTCGCACGAATTCCAGCTTTTCCCGGTACTCACCCGGATTCTACCATTTTTCAAGACTCACACTGATTCCACCCTTTTTCGGCACTCACCGCGAGAGTTTTTCGATACTCGCACGAATTCTAGCTCTTCCCGGTACTCGCCCGGATTCTACCATTTTTCGGTACTCACACTGATTCGACCCTTTTTCGGTTATGACTGAGACTGTATTTCGATACTCGCACGAATTCTAGCTTTTCCCGGTACTCGCCCGTATTTTACCATTTTTGGTACTCACAATCATTCGACCCTTTTTCGGTTCTCACTGAGACTGTTTTTCGATACTCGCACGAATTCTAGCGTTTCCCGGTACTCACCCGGATTCTACCATTTTTCAAGACTCACACTGATTCCACCCTTTTTCGGTACTCACCGCGACAGTTTTTCGATACTCGCACGAATTCTAGCTCTTCTCGATACTCGCCAGGATTCTACCATTTTTCGGTACTCACACTGATTCGACCCTTTTTCGGTTCTCGCTGTGACTGTTTTTCGATACTCGCACGAATTCTAGCTTTTCCCGGTACTCACCCGGATTCTACCATTTTTGAAGACTCACACTGATTCCACCCTTTTTCGGCACTCACCGCGACAGTTTTTCGATACTCGCACGAATTCTAGCTCTTCCCGGTACTCGCCCGGATTCTACCATTTTTCGGTACTCACACTGATTCGACCCTTTTTCGGTTCTCACTGAGACTGTATTTCGATACTCGCACGAATTCTAGCTTTTCCCGGTACTCGCCCGTATTTTACCATTTTTGGTACTCACAATCATTCGACCCTTTTTCGGTTCTCACTGAGACTGTTTTTCGATACTCGCACGAATTCTAGCGTTTCCCGGTACTCACCCGGATTCTACCATTTTTCAAGACTCACACTGATTCCACCCTTTTTCGGTACTCACCGCGACAGTTTTTCGATACTCGCACGAATTCTAGCTCTTCCAGATACTCGCCAGGATTCTACCATTTTTCGGTACTGACACTGATTCGACCCTTTTTCGGTTCTCGCTGAGACTGTTTTTCGATACTCGCACGAATTCCAGCTTTTCCCGGTACTCACCCGGATTCTACCATTTTTCAAGACTCACACTGATTCCACCCTTTTTCGGCACTCACCGCGAGAGTTTTTCGATACTCGCACGAATTCTAGCTCTTCCCGGTACTCGCCCGGATTCTACCATTTTTCGGTACTCACACTGATTCGACCCTTTTTCGGTTCTCACTGAGACTGTATTTCGATACTCGCACGAATTCTAGCTTTTCCCGGTACTCGCCCGTATTTTACCATTTTTGGTACTCACAATCATTCGACCCTTTTTCGGTTCTCACTGAGACTGTTTTTCGATACTCGCACGAATTCCAGCTTTTCCCGGTACTCACCCGGATTCTACCATTTTTCAAGACTCACACTGATTCCACCCTTTTTCGGCACTCACCGCGAGAGTTTTTCGATACTCGCACGAATTCTAGCTCTTCCCGGTACTCGCCCGGATTCTACCATTTTTCGGTACTCACACTGATTCGACCCTTTTTCGGTTCTCACTGAGACTGTATTTCGATACTCGCACGAATTCTAGCTTTTCCCGGTACTCGCCCGTATTTTACCATTTTTGGTACTCACAATCATTCGACCCTTTTTCGGTTCTCACTGAGACTGTTTTTCGATACTCGCACGAATTCTAGCGTTTCCCGGTACTCACCCGGATTCTACCATTTTTCAAGACTCACACTGATTCCACCCTTTTTCGGTACTCACCGCGACAGTTTTTCGATACTCGCACGAATTCTAGCTCTTCTCGATACTCGCCAGGATTCTACCATTTTTCGGTACTCACACTGATTCGACCCTTTTTCGGTTCTCGCTGTGACTGTTTTTCGATACTCGCACGAATTCTAGCTTTTCCCGGTACTCACCCGGATTCTACCATTTTTGAAGACTCACACTGATTCCACCCTTTTTCGGCACTCACCGCGACAGTTTTTCGATACTCGCACGAATTCTAGCTCTTCCCGGTACTCGCCCGGATTCTACCATTTTTCGGTACTCACACTGATTCGACCCTTTTTCGGTTCTCACTGAGACTGTTTTTCGATACTCGCACGAATTCTAGCTTTTCCCGGTACTCGCCCGTATTTTACCATTTTTGGTACTCACAATCATTCGACCCTTTTTCGGTTCTCACTGAGACTGTTTTTCGATACTCGCACGAATTCTAGCGTTTCCCGGTACTCACCCGGATTCTACCATTTTTCAAGACTCACACTGATTCCACCCTTTTTCGGTACTCACCGCGACAGTTTTTCGATACTCGCACGAATTCTAGCTCTTCCAGATACTCGCCAGGATTCTACCATTTTTCGGTACTGACACTGATTCGACCCTTTTTCGGTTCTCGCTGAGACTGTTTTTCGATACTCGCACGAATTCCAGCTTTTCCCGGTACTCACCCGGATTCTACCATTTTTCAAGACTCACACTGATTCCACCCTTTTTCGGCACTCACCGCGAGAGTTTTTCGATACTCGCACGAATTCTAGCTCTTCCCGGTACTCGCCCGGATTCTACCATTTTTCGGTACTCACACTGATTCGACCCTTTTTCGGTTCTCACTGAGACTGTATTTCGATACTCGCACGAATTCTAGCTTTTCCCGGTACTCGCCCGTATTTTACCATTTTTGGTACTCACAATCATTCGACCCTTTTTCGGTTCTCACTGAGACTGTTTTTCGATACTCGCACGAATTCCAGCTTTTCCCGGTACTCACCCGGATTCTACCATTTTTCAAGACTCACACTGATTCCACCCTTTTTCGGCACTCACCGCGAGAGTTTTTCGATACTCGCACGAATTCTAGCTCTTCCCGGTACTCGCCCGGATTCTACCATTTTTCGGTACTCACACTGATTCGACCCTTTTTCGGTTATGACTGAGACTGTATTTCGATACTCGCACGAATTCTAGCTTTTCCCGGTACTCGCCCGTATTTTACCATTTTTGGTACTCACAATCATTCGACCCTTTTTCGGTTCTCACTGAGACTGTTTTTCGATACTCGCACGAATTCTAGCGTTTCCCGGTACTCACCCGGATTCTACCATTTTTCAAGACTCACACTGATTCCACCCTTTTTCGGTACTCACCGCGACAGTTTTTCGATACTCGCACGAATTCTAGCTCTTCTCGATACTCGCCAGGATTCTACCATTTTTCGGTACTCACACTGATTCGACCCTTTTTCGGTTCTCGCTGTGACTGTTTTTCGATACTCGCACGAATTCTAGCTTTTCCCGGTACTCACCCGGATTCTACCATTTTTGAAGACTCACACTGATTCCACCCTTTTTCGGCACTCACCGCGACAGTTTTTCGATACTCGCACGAATTCTAGCTCTTCCCGGTACTCGCCCGGATTCTACCATTTTTCGGTACTCACACTGATTCGACCCTTTTTCGGTTCTCACTGAGACTGTATTTCGATACTCGCACGAATTCTAGCTTTTCCCGGTACTCGCCCGTATTTTACCATTTTTGGTACTCACAATCATTCGACCCTTTTTCGGTTCTCACTGAGACTGTTTTTCGATACTCGCACGAATTCTAGCGTTTCCCGGTACTCACCCGGATTCTACCATTTTTCAAGACTCACACTGATTCCACCCTTTTTCGGTACTCACCGCGACAGTTTTTCGATACTCGCACGAATTCTAGCTCTTCCAGATACTCGCCAGGATTCTACCATTTTTCGGTACTGACACTGATTCGACCCTTTTTCGGTTCTCGCTGAGACTGTTTTTCGATACTCGCACGAATTCCAGCTTTTCCCGGTACTCACCCGGATTCTACCATTTTTCAAGACTCACACTGATTCCACCCTTTTTCGGCACTCACCGCGAGAGTTTTTCGATACTCGCACGAATTCTAGCTCTTCCCGGTACTCGCCCGGATTCTACCATTTTTCGGTACTCACACTGATTCGACCCTTTTTCGGTTCTCACTGAGACTGTATTTCGATACTCGCACGAATTCTAGCTTTTCCCGGTACTCGCCCGTATTTTACCATTTTTGGTACTCACAATCATTCGACCCTTTTTCGGTTCTCACTGAGACTGTTTTTCGATACTCGCACGAATTCCAGCTTTTCCCGGTACTCACCCGGATTCTACCATTTTTCAAGACTCACACTGATTCCACCCTTTTTCGGCACTCACCGCGACAGTTTTTCGATACTCGCACGAATTCTAGCTCTTCCCGGTACTCGCCCGGATTCTACCATTTTTCGGTACTCACACTGATTCGACCCTTTTTCGGTTCTCACTGAGACTGTATTTCGATACTCGCACGAATTCTAGCTTTTCCCGGTACTCGCCCGTATTTTACCATTTTTGGTACTCACAATCATTCGACCCTTTTTCGGTTCTCACTGAGACTGTTTTTCGATACTCGCACGAATTCCAGCTTTTCCCGGTACTCACCCGGATTCTACCATTTTTCAAGACTCACACTGATTCCACCCTTTTTCGGCACTCACCGCGACAGTTTTTCGATACTCGCACGAATTCTAGCTCTTCCCGGTACTCGCCCGGATTCTACCATTTTTCGGTACTCACACTGATTCGACCCTTTTTCGGTTCTCACTGAGACTGTTTTTCGATACTCGCACGAATTCTAGCTTTTCCCGGTACTCACCCGGATTCTACCATTTTTCAAGACTCACACTGATTCCACCCTTTTTCGGCACGCACCGCGACAGTTTTTCGATAGTCGCACGAATTCTAGCTCTTCCCGGTACCCGCCCGGATTCTACCATTTTTCGGTACTCACACTGATTCGACCCTTTTTCGGTTCTCACTGAGACTGTTTTTCGATACTCGCACGAATTCTAGCTTTTCCCGGTACTCGCCCGTATTTTACCATTTTTGGTACTCACAATCATTCGACCCTTTTTCGGTACTCACCGCGTTAGTTTTTCGATACTCGCACGAATTCTAGCTCTTCCCGATACTCGCCAGGATTCTACCATTTTTCGGTACTCACACTGATTCCACCCTTTTTCGGATCTCACTGAGACTGTTTTTCGATACTCGCACGAATTCTAGCTTTTCCCGGTACTTGCCCGGATTCTACCGTTTTTCGGTACTGACATTGATTAGACCCTTTTTCGGTTCTCACTTAGACTGTTTTTTGATACTCGCACGAATTCTAGCTTTTCCCGGTACTCACCCGGATTCTACCATTTTTCAAGACTCACACTGATTCCACCCTTTTTCGGTACTCACCGCGACAGTTTGTCGATACTCGCACGAATTCTAGCTCTTCCCAGTACTCGCCAGGATTCTACCATTATTCGGTACTCACACTGATTCGACCTTTTTTCGGTTCTCACTGAGACTGTTTTTCGATACTCGCACGAATTCTAGCGTTTCCCGGTACTCACCCGGATTCTACCATTTTTCAAGACTCACACTGATTCCACCCGTTTTCGGTACTCACCGCGACAGTTTTTCGATACTCGCACGAATTCTAGCTCTTCCCGATACTCGCCAGGATTCTACCATTTTTCGGTACTCACACTGATTCGACCCTGTTTCGGTTCTCGCTGAGACTGTTTTTCGATACTCGCACGAATTCCAGCTTTTCCCGGTACTCACCCGGATTCTACCATTTTTCAAGACTCACACTGATTCCACCCTTTTTCGGCACTAACCGCGACAGTTTTTCGATACTCGCACGAATTCTAGCTCTTCCCGGTACTCGCCCGGATTCTACCATTTTTCGGTACTCACACTGATTCGACCCTTTTTCAGTTCTCACTGAGACTGTTTTTCGATACTCGCACGAATTCTAGCTTTTCCCGGTACTCGCCCGTATTTTACCATTTTTGGTACTCACAATCATTCGACCCTTTTTCGGTACTCACCGCGTTAGTTTTTCGATACTCGCACGAATTCTAGCTCTTCCCGATACTCGCCAGGATTCTACCATTTTTCGGTACTCACACTGATTCCACCCTTCTTCGGATCTCACTGAGACTGTTTTTCGATACTCGCACGAATTCTAGCTTTTCCCGGTACTCACCCGGATTCTACCATTTTTCAAGACTCGCACTGATTCCACCCTTTTTCGGTACTCACCGCGACAGTTTTTCGATACTCGCACGAATTCTAGCTCTTCCCAGTACTCGCCAGGATTCTACCATTATTCGGTACTCACACTGATTCGACCTTTTTTCGGTTCTCACTGAGACTGTTTTTCGATACTCGCACGAATTCTAGCTTTTCCCGGTACTCACCCGGATTCTACCATTTTTCAAGACTCACACTGATTCCACCCTTTTTCGGTACTCACCGCGACAGTTTTTCGATACTCGCACGAATTCTAGCTCTTCCCGATACTCGCCAGGATTCTACCATTTTTCGGTACTCACACTGATTCGACCCTTTTTCGGTTCTCGCTGAGACTGTTTTTCGATACTCGCACGAATTCCAGCTTTTCCCGGTACTCACCCGGATTCTACCATTTTTCAAGACTCACACTGATTCCACCCTTTTTCGGCACTCACCGCGACAGTTTTTCGATACTCGCTCGAATTCT
Source organism: Vitis cinerea var. helleri x Vitis riparia (assembly GCA_946000715.1). Classification (NCBI taxonomy): domain Eukaryota; kingdom Viridiplantae; phylum Streptophyta; class Magnoliopsida; order Vitales; family Vitaceae; genus Vitis; species Vitis cinerea var. helleri x Vitis riparia. Next base: position 16,219,484 of record OX254000.1, read on the forward strand.
AGCTCTTCCCGGTACTCGCCCGGATTCTACCATTTTTCGGTACTCACACTGATTCGACCCTTTTTCGGATCTCACTGAGACTGTTTTTCGATACTCGCACGAATTCTAGCTTTTCCCGGTACTTGCCCGGATTCTACCGTTTTTCGATACTGACATTGATTAGACCCTTTTTCGGTTCTCACCGAGACAGTTTTTCGATACTCGCATGAATTCTAGCTCTGCCCGGTACTCGCCAGGATTCTACCATTTTTCGGTACTCACACTGATTCGACCCTTTTTCGGTTCTCACTGAGACTGTTTTTCGATACTCGCACGAATTCTAGCGTTTCCCGGTACTCACCCGGATTCTACCATTTTTCAAGACTCACACTGATTCCACCCTTTTTCGGTACTCACCGCGACAGTTTTTCGATACTCGCACGAATTCTAGCTCTTCCCGATACTCGCCAGGATTCTACCATTTTTCGGTACTCACACTGATTCGACCCTTTTTCGGTTCTCGCTGAGACTGTTTTTCGATACCCGCACGAATTCCAGCTTTTCCCGGTACTCACCCGGATTATACCATTTTTCAAGACTCACACTGATTCCACCCTTTTTCGGCACTCACCGCGACAGTTTTTCGATACTCGCACGAATTCTAGCTCTTCCCGGTACTCGCCCGGATTCTACCATTTTTCGGTACTCACACTGATTCGACCCTTTTTCGGTTCTCACTGAGACTGTTTTTCGATACTCGCACGAATTCTAGCGTTTCCCGGTACTCACCCGGATTCTACCATTTTTCAAGACTCACACTGATTCCAACCTTTTTCGGTACTCACCGCGACAGTTTTTCGATACTCGCACGAATTCTAGCTCTTCCCAGTACTCGCCAGGATTCTACCATTATTCGGTACTCACACTGATTCGACCTTTTTTCGATTCTCACTGAGACTGTTTTTCGATACTCGCACGAATTCTAGCTTTTCCCGGTACTCGCCCGTATTTTACCATTTTTGGTACTCACAATCATTCGACCCTTTTTCGGTACTCATCGCGTTAGTTTTTCGATACTCGCACGAATTCTAGCTCTTCCCGATACTCGCCAGGATTCTACCATTTTTCGGTACTCACACTGATTCCACCCTTTTTCGGTTCTCACTGAGACTGTTTTTCGATACTCGCACGAATTCTAGCTTTTCCCGGTACTCACCCGGATTCTACCATTTTTCAAGACTCACACTGATTCCACCCTTTTTCGGTACTCACCGCGACAGTTTTTCGATACTCGCACGAATTCTAGCTCTTCCCAGTACTCGCGAGGATTCTACCATTATTCGGTACTCACACTGATTCGACCTTTTTTCGGTTCTCACTGAGACTGTTTTTCGATACTCGCACGAATTCTAGCTTTTCCCGGTACTCACCCGGATTCTACCATTTTTCAAGACTCACACTGATTCCACCCTTTTTCGGTACTCACCGCGACAGTTTTTCGATACTCGCACGAATTCTAGCTCTTCCAGATACTCGCCAGGATTCTACCATTTTTCGGTACTGACACTGATTCGACCCTTTTTCGGTTCTCGCTGAGTCTGTTTTTCGATACTCGCACGAATTCCAGCTTTTCCCGGTACTCACCCGGATTCTACCATTTTTCAAGACTCACACTGATTCCACCCTTTTTCGGAACTCACCGCGACAGTTTTTCGATACTCGCACGAATTCTAGCTCTTCCCGGTACTCGCCCGGATTCTACCATTTTTCGGTACTCACACTGATTCGACCCTTTTTCGGTTGTCACTGAGACTGTTTTTCGATACTCGCACGAATTCTAGCTTTTCCCGGTACTCGCCCGTATTTTACCATTTTTGGTACTCACAATCATTCGACCCTTTTTCGGTACTCACCGCGTTAGTTTTTCGATACTCGCACGAATTCTAGCTCTTCCCGATACTCGCCAGGATTCTACCATTTTTCGGTACTCACACTGATTCCACCCTTTTTCGGTTCTCACTAAGACTGTTTTTCGATACTCGCACGAATTCTAGCTTTTCCCGGTACTTGCCCGGATTCTACCGTTTTTCGGTACTGACATTGATTAGACCCTTTTTCGGTTCTCACTTAGACTGTTTTTTGATACTCGCACAAATTCTAGCTTTTCCCGGTACTCACCCGGATTCTACCATTTTGCAAGACTCACACTGATTCCACCCTTTTTCGGTACTCACCGCGACAGTTTTTCGATACTCGCACGAATTCTAGCTCTTCCCAGTACTCGCCAAGATTCTACCATTATTCGGTACTCACACTGATTCGACCTTTTTTCGGTTCTCACTGAGACTGTTTTTCGATACTCGCACGAATTCTAGCTTTTCCCGGTACTCACCCGGATTCTACCATTTTTCAAGACTCACACTGATTCCACCCTTTTTCGGTACTCACCACGACAGTTTTGCGATACTCGCACGAATTCTAGCTCTTCCCAATACTATCCAGGATTCTACCATTTTTCGGTACTCACACTGATTCGACCCTTTTTCGGTTCTCGCTGAGACTGTTTTTCGATACTCGCACGAATTCTAACTTTTCCCGGTACTCACCCGGATTCTACCATTTTTCAAGACTCACACTGATTCCACCCTTTTTCGGCACTCACCGCGACAGTTTGTCGATACTCGCACGAATTCAAGCTCTTCCCGGTACTCGCCCGGATTCTACCATTTTTCGGTACTCACACTGATTCGACCTTTTTTCAGTTCTGACTGTGACTGTTTTTCGATACTCGCACGAATTCCAGCTTTTCCCGGTACTCACCCGGATTCTACCATTTTTCAAGACTCACACTGATTCCACCCTTTTTCGGCACTAACCGCGACAGTTTTTCGATACTCGCACGAATTCTAGCTCTTCCCGGTACTCGCCCGGATTCTACCATTTTTCGGTACTCACACTGATTCGACCCTTTTTCAGTTCTCACTGAGACTGTTTTTCGATACTCGCACGAATTCTAGCTTTTCCCGGTACTCGCCCGTATTTTACCATTTTTGGTACTCACAATCATTCGACCCTTTTTCGGTACTCACCGCGTTAGTTTTTCGATACTCGCACGAATTCTAGCTCTTCCCGATACTCGCCAGGATTCTACCATTTTTCGGTACTCACACTGATTCCACCCTTCTTCGGATCTCACTGAGACTGTTTTTCGATACTCGCACGAATTCTAGCTTTTCCCGGTACTCACCCGGATTCTACCATTTTTCAAGACTCGCACTGATTCCACCCTTTTTCGGTACTCACCGCGACAGTTTTTCGATACTCGCACGAATTCTAGCTCTTCCCAGTACTCGCCAGGATTCTACCATTATTCGGTACTCACACTGATTCGACCTTTTTTCGGTTCTCACTGAGACTGTTTTTCGATACTCGCACGAATTCTAGCTTTTCCCGGTACTCACCCGGATTCTACCATTTTTCAAGACTCACACTGATTCCACCCTTTTTCGGTACTCACCGCGACAGTTTTTCGATACTCGCACGAATTCTAGCTCTTCCCGATACTCGCCAGGATTCTACCATTTTTCGGTACTCACACTGATTCGACCCTTTTTCGGTTCTCGCTGAGACTGTTTTTCGATACTCGCACGAATTCCAGCTTTTCCCGGTACTCACCCGGATTCTACCATTTTTCAAGACTCACACTGATTCCACCCTTTTTCGGCACTCACCGCGACAGTTTTTCGATACTCGCACGAATTCTAGCTCTTCCCGGTACTCGCCCGGATTCTACCATTTTTCGGTACTCACACTGATTCGACCCTTTTTCGGATCTCACTGAGACTGTTTTTCGATACTCGCACGAATTCTAGCTTTTCCCGGTACTTGCCCGGATTCTACCGTTTTTCGATACTGACATTGATTAGACCCTTTTTCGGTTCTCACCGAGACAGTTTTTCGATACTCGCATGAATTCTAGCTCTGCCCGGTACTCGCCAGGATTCTACCATTTTTCGGTACTCACACTGATTCGACCCTTTTTCGGTTCTCACTGAGACTGTTTTTCGATACTCGCACGAATTCTAGCGTTTCCCGGTACTCACCCGGATTCTACCATTTTTCAAGACTCACACTGATTCCACCCTTTTTCGGTACTCACCGCGACAGTTTTTCGATACTCGCACGAATTCTAGCTCTTCCCGATACTCGCCAGGATTCTACCATTTTTCGGTACTCACACTGATTCGACCCTTTTTCGGTTCTCGCTGAGACTGTTTTTCGATACCCGCACGAATTCCAGCTTTTCCCGGTACTCACCCGGATTATACCATTTTTCAAGACTCACACTGATTCCACCCTTTTTCGGCACTCACCGCGACAGTTTTTCGATACTCGCACGAATTCTAGCTCTTCCCGGTACTCGCCCGGATTCTACCATTTTTCGGTACTCACACTGATTCGACCCTTTTTCGGTTCTCACTGAGACTGTTTTTCGATACTCGCACGAATTCTAGCGTTTCCCGGTACTCACCCGGATTCTACCATTTTTCAAGACTCACACTGATTCCACCCTTTTTCGGTACTCACCGCGACAGTTTTTCGATACTCGCACGAATTCTAGCTCTTCCCAGTACTCGCCAGGATTCTACCATTATTCGGTACTCACACTGATTCGACCTTTTTTCGATTCTCACTGAGACTGTTTTTCGATACTCGCACGAATTCTAGCTTTTCCCGGTACTCGCCCGTATTTTACCATTTTTGGTACTCACAATCATTCGACCCTTTTTCGGTACTCATCGCGTTAGTTTTTCGATACTCGCACGAATTCTAGCTCTTCCCGATACTCGCCAGGATTCTACCATTTTTCGGTACTCACACTGATTCCACCCTTTTTCGGTTCTCACTGAGACTGTTTTTCGATACTCGCACGAATTCTAGCTTTTCCCGGTACTCACCCGGATTCTACCATTTTTCAAGACTCACACTGATTCCACCCTTTTTCGGTACTCACCGCGACAGTTTTTCGATACTCGCACGAATTCTAGCTCTTCCCAGTACTCGCGAGGATTCTACCATTATTCGGTACTCACACTGATTCGACCTTTTTTCGGTTCTCACTGAGACTGTTTTTCGATACTCGCACGAATTCTAGCTTTTCTCGGTACTCACCCGGATTCTACCATTTTTCAAGACTCACACTGATTCCACCCTTTTTCGGTACTCACCGCGACAGTTTTTCGATACTCGCACGAATTCTAGCTCTTCCAGATACTCGCCAGGATTCTACCATTTTTCGGTACTGACACTGATTCGACCCTTTTTCGGTTCTCGCTGAGTCTGTTTTTCGATACTCGCACGAATTCCAGCTTTTCCCGGTACTCACCCGGATTCTACCATTTTTCAAGACTCACACTGATTCCACCCTTTTTCGGAACTCACCGCGACAGTTTTTCGATACTCGCACGAATTCTAGCTCTTCCCGGTACTCGCCCGGATTCTACCATTTTTCGGTACTCACACTGATTCGACCCTTTTTCGGTTGTCACTGAGACTGTTTTTCGATACTCGCACGAATTCTAGCTTTTCCCGGTACTCGCCCGTATTTTACCATTTTTGGTACTCACAATCATTCGACCCTTTTTCGGTACTCACCGCGTTAGTTTTTCGATACTCGCACGAATTCTAGCTCTTCCCGATACTCGCCAGGATTCTACCATTTTTCGGTACTCACACTGATTCCACCCTTTTTCGGTTCTCACTAAGACTGTTTTTCGATACTCGCACGAATTCTAGCTTTTCCCGGTACTTGCCCGGATTCTACCGTTTTTCGGTACTGACATTGATTAGACCCTTTTTCGGTTCTCACTTAGACTGTTTTTTGATACTCGCACAAATTCTAGCTTTTCCCGGTACTCACCCGGATTCTACCATTTTGCAAGACTCACACTGATTCCACCCTTTTTCGGTACTCACCGCGACAGTTTTTCGATACTCGCACGAATTCTAGCTCTTCCCAGTACTCGCCAAGATTCTACCATTATTCGGTACTCACACTGATTCGACCTTTTTTCGGTTCTCACTGAGACTGTTTTTCGATACTCGCACGAATTCTAGCTTTTCCCGGTACTCACCCGGATTCTACCATTTTTCAAGACTCACACTGATTCCACCCTTTTTCGGTACTCACCACGACAGTTTTGCGATACTCGCACGAATTCTAGCTCTTCCCAATACTATCCAGGATTCTACCATTTTTCGGTACTCACACTGATTCGACCCTTTTTCGGTTCTCGCTGAGACTGTTTTTCGATACTCGCACGAATTCTAACTTTTCCCGGTACTCACCCGGATTCTACCATTTTTCAAGACTCACACTGATTCCACCCTTTTTCGGCACTCACCGCGACAGTTTGTCGATACTCGCACGAATTCAAGCTCTTCCCGGTACTCGCCCGGATTCTACCATTTTTCGGTACTCACACTGATTCGACCTTTTTTCAGTTCTGACTGTGACTGTTTTTCGATACTCGCACGAATTCCAGCTTTTCCCGGTACTCACCCGGATTCTACCATTTTTCAAGACTCACACTGATTCCACCCTTTTTCGGCACTCACCGCGACAGTTTTTCGATACTCGCACGAATTCAAGCTCTTCCCGGTACTCGCACAGATTCTACCATTTTTCGGTACTCACACTGATTCGACCCTTTTTCGGTTCTGACTGAGACTGTTTTTCGATACTCGCACGAATTCTAGCTCTTCCCGGTACTCGCCAGGATTCTACCATTTTTCGGTACTCACCCTGATTAGACCCTTGTTCGGTTCTCACTGAGACTGTTTTTCGATACTCGCACGAATTATAGCTTTTCCCGGTACTCACCCGGATTCTACCATTTTTCAAGACTCAGACTGATTCCACCCTTTTTCGTTACTCACCGCGACAGTTTTTCGATACTGGCACGAATTCTAACTCTTTCCGGTACTCGCACAGATTCTACCATTTTTCGGTACTCACACTGATTCGACCCTTTTTCGGTTCTCACTGAGACTGTTTTTCGATACTCGCACGAATTCTAGCTTTTCCCGGTACTCGCCCGTACTCTACCATTTTTGGTACTCACAATCATTCGACCCTTTTTCGGTACTCACCGCGTCAGTTTTTCGATACTCGCACGAATTCTAGCTCTTCCCGGTACTCGCCAGGATTCTACCATTTTTCGGTACTCACACTGATTCGACCCTTTTTCGATTCTCATTGAGACTGTTTTTCGATACTCGCACGAATTCCAGCTTTTCCCGGTACTCACCCGAATTCTACCATTTTTCAAGACTCACACTGATTCCACCCTTTTTCGGCACTCACCGCGACAGTTTTTCGATACTCGCACGAATTCTAGCTCTTCCCGGTACTCGCCCGGATTCTACCATTTTTCGGTACTCACACTGATTCGACCCTTTTTCGGTTCTCGCTGAGACTGTTTTTCGATACTCGCACGAATTCTAGCTTTTCCCGGTACTCACCCGGATTCTACCATTTTTCAAGACTCACACTGATTCCACCCTTTTTCGGCACTCACCGCGACAGATTTTCGATACTCGCACGAATTCTAGCTCTTCCCGGTACTCGCCCGGATTCTACCATTTTTCGGTACTCACACTGATTCGACCCTTTTTCGGTTCTCACTGAGACTGTTTTTCGATACTCGCACGAATTCTAGCTTTTCCCGGTACTTGCCCGGATTCTACCGTTTTTCGGTACTGACATTGATTAGACCTTTTTCGGTTCTCACTGTGGCTGTTTTTTGATACTGGCACGAATTCTAGCTCTTCCCGGTACTCGCCCGGATTCTACCATTTTTCGGTACTCACACTGATTCGACCTTTTTTCGGTTCTCACTGAGACTGTTTTTCGATACTCGCACGAATTCTAGCTTTTCCCGGTACTCCCCCGTATTTTACCATTTTTGGTACTCACAATCATTCGACCCTTTTTCGGTTCTCACTGAGACTGTGTTTCGATACTCGCACGAATTTTAGCTTTTCCCGGTACTCAACCGGATTCTACCATTTTTCAAGACTCACACTGATTCCACCCTTTTTCGGTACTCACCGCGACAGTTTTTCGATACTGGCACGAATTCTAGCTCTTCCCGGTACTCGCACAGATTCTACCATTTTTCGGTACTCACACTGATTCGACCCTTTTTCGGTTCTCACTGAGACTGTTTTTCGATACTCGCACGAATTCTAGCTTTTCCCGGTACTCGCCCGTAGTTTACCATTTTTGGTACTCACAATCATTCGACTCTTTTTCGGTACTCACCGCGTTAGTTTTTCGATACTCGCACGAATTCTAGCTCTTCCCGATACTCGCCAGGATTCTACCATTTTTCGGTATTCACACTGATTCGACCCTTTTTCGGTTCTCACTGAGACTGTTTTTCGATACTCGCACGAATTCTAGCTTTTCCCGGTACTTGCCCGGATTCTACCGTTTTTCGGTACTGACATTGATTAGACCCTTTTTCGGTTCTCACCGAGACAGTTTTTCGATACTCGCATGAATTCTAGCTCTTCCCGGTACTCGCCAGGATTCTACCATTTTTCGGTACTGACACTGATTCGACCCTTTTTCGGTTCTCGCTGAGACTGTTTTTCCATACTCGCACGAATTCCAGCTTTTCCCGGTACTCACCCAGATTCTACCATTTTTCAAGACTCACACTGATTCCACCCTTTTTCGGCACTTACCGCGACAGTTTTTCGATACTCGCACGAATTCTAGCTCTTCCCGGTACTCGCCCGGATTCTACCATTTTTCGGTACTCACACTGATTCGACCCTTTTTCGGTTCTCACTGAGACTGTTTTTCGATACTCGTACGAATTCTAGCTTTTCCCGGTACTCGCCCGTATTTTACCATTTTTGGTACTCACAATCATTCGACCTTTTTTCGGTTCTCACTGAGACTGTTTTTCGATACTCGCACGAATTCTAGCGTTTCCCGGTACTCACCCGGATTCTACCATTTTTCAAGACTCACACTGATTCCACCCTTTTTCGGTACTCACCGCGACAGTTTTTCGATACTCGCACGAATTCTAGCTCTTCCAGATACTCGCCAGGAATCTACCATTTTTCGGTACTGACACTGATTCGACCCTTTTTCGGTTCTCGCTGAGACTGTTTTTCGATACTCGCACGAATTCCAGCTTTTCCCGGTACTCACCCGGATTCTACCATTTTTCAAGACTCACACTGATTCCACCCTTTTTCGGCACTCACCGCGACAGTTTTTCGATACTCGCACGAATTCTAGCTCTTCTCGGTACTCGCCCGGATTCTACCATTTTTCGGTACTCACACTGATTCGACCCTTTTTCGGTTCTCACTGAGACTGTTTTTCGATACTCGCACGAATTCTAGTTTTTCCCGGTACTCGCCCGTATTTTACAATTTTTGGTACTCACAATCATTCGACCCTTTTTCGGTTCTCACTGAGACTGTTTTTCGATACTCGCACGAATTCTAGCGTTTCCCGGTACCCACCCGGATTCTACCATTTTTCAAGACTCACACTGATTCCACCCTTTTTCGGTACTCACCGCGACAGTTTTTCGATACTCGCACGAATTCTAGCTCTTCCCGATACTCGCCAGGATTCTACCATTTTTCGGTACTCACACTAATTCGACCCTTTTTCGGTTCTCGCTGAGACTGTTTTTCGATACTCGCACGAATTCTAGCTTTTCCCGGTACTCACCCGGATTCTACCATTTTTCAAGACTCACACTGATTCCACCCTTTTTCGGCACTCACCGCGACAGTTTTTCGATACTCACACGAATTCTAGCTCTTCCTGGTACTCGCCCGGATTCTACCATTTTTCGGTACTCACACTGCTTCGACCATTTTTCGGTACTCACACTGATTCGACCCTTTTTCGGTTCTCACTGAGACTGTTTTTCGATACTCGCACGAATTCTAGCTTTTCCCGGTACTTGCCCGGATTCTACCGTTTTTCGGTACTGACATTGATTAGACCTTTTTCGGTTCACACTGAGACTGTTTTTTGATACTGGCACGAATTCTAGCTCTTCCCGATACTCGCCCGGATTCTACCATTTTTCGGTACTCACACTGATTCGACCTTTTTTCGGTTCTCATTGAGACTGTTTTTCGATACTCGCACGAATTCTAGCTTTTCCCGGTACTCCCCCGTATTTTACCATTTTTGGTACTCACAATCATTCGACCCTTTTTCGGTTCTCACTGAGACTGTGTTTCGATACTCGCACGAATTCTAGCTTTTCCCGGTACTCAACCGGATTCTACCATTTTTCAAGACTCACACTGATTCCACCCTTTTTCGGTACTCACCGCGACAGTTTTTCGATACTCGCACGAATTCTAGCTCTTCCAGATACTCGCCAGGATTCTACCATTTTTCGGTACTGACACTGATTCGACCCTTTTTCGGTTCTCGCTGAGACTGTTTTTCGATACTCGCACGAATTCCAGCTTTTCCCGGTACTCACCCGGATTCTACCATATTCGGTACTCACACTGATTCGACCCTTTTTCGGTTCTCGCTGACACTGTTTTTCGATACTCGCACGAATTCTAGCTTTTCCCGGTACTCACCCGGATTCTACCATTTTTCAAGACTCACACTGATTCCACCCTTTTTCGGTACTCACCGCGACAGTTTTTCGATACTCGGACGAATTCTAGCTCTTCCCGGTACTCGCCCGGATTCTACCATTTTTCGGTACTCACACTGATTCGACCCTTTTTCGGTTCTCACTGAGACTGTTTTTCGATACTCGCACGAATTCTAGCTTTTCCCGGTACTCGCCCGTATTTTACCATTTTTGGTACTCACAATCATTCGACCCTTTTTCGGTTCTCACTGAGACTGTTTTTCGATACTCGCACGAATTCTAGCGTTTCCCGGTACTCACCCGGATTCTACCATTTTTCAAGACTCACACTGATTCCACCCTTTTTCGGTACTCACCGCAACAGTTTTTCGATACTCGCACGAATTCTAGCTCTTCCCGATACTCGCCAGGATTCTACCATTTTTCGGTATTCACACTGATTCGACCCTTTTTCGGTTCTCACTGAGACTGTTTTTCGATACTCGCACGAATTCTAGCTTTTCCCGGTACTTGCCCGGATTCTACCGTTTTTCGGTACTGACATTGATTAGACCCTTTTTCGGTTCTCACCGAGACAGTTTTTCGATACTCGCATGAATTCTAGCTCTTCCCGGTACTCGCCAGGATTCTACAATTTTTCGGTACTCACACTGATTCGACCCTTTTTCGGTTCTCACTGAGACTGTTTTTCGATACTCGCACGAATTCTAGCTTTTCCCGGTACTCGCCCGTATTTTACCAGTTTTGGTACTCACAATCATTCGACCCTTTTTCGGTTCTCACTGAGACTGTTTTTCGATACTCGCACGAATTCTAGCTTTTCCCGGTACTCGCCCGTATTTTACCATTTTTGGTACTCACAATCATTCGACCCTTTTTCGGTTCTCACTGAGACTGTTTTTCGATACTCGCACGAATTCTAGCGTTTCCCGGTACTCACCCGGATTCTACCATTTTTCAAGACTCACACTGATTCCACCCTTTTTCGGTACTCACCGCGACAGTTTTTCGATACTCGCACGAATTCTAGCTCTTCCAGATACTCGCCAGGATTCTACCATTTTTCGGTACTGACACTGATTCGACCCTTTTTCGGTTCTCGCTGAGACTGTTTTTCGATACTCGCACGAATTCCAGCTTTTCCCGGTACTCACCCGGATTCTACCATTTTCGGTACTCACACTGATTCGACCCTTTTTCGGTTCTCGCTGACACTGTTTTTCGATACTCGCACGAATTCTAGCTTTTCCCGGTACTCACCCGGATTCTACCATTTTTCAAGACTCACACTGATTCCACCCTTTTTCGGTACTCACCGCGACAGTTTTTCGATACTCGGACGAATTCTAGCTCTTCCCGGTACTCGCCCGGATTCTACCATTTTTCGGTACTCACACTGATTCGACCCTTTTTCGGTTCTCACTGAGACTGTTTTTCGATACTCGCACGAATTCTAGCTTTTCCCGGTACTCGCCCGTATTTTACCATTTTTGGTACTCACAATCATTCGACCCTTTTTCGGTTCTCACTGAGACTGTTTTTCGATACTCGCACGAATTCTAGCGTTTCCCGGTACTCACCCGGATTCTACCATTTTTCAAGACTCACACTGATTCCACCCTTTTTCGGTACTCACCGCAACAGTTTTTCGATACTCGCACGAATTCTAGCTCTTCCCGATACTCGCCAGGATTCTACCATTTTTCGGTATTCACACTGATTCGACCCTTTTTCGGTTCTCACTGAGACTGTTTTTCGATACTCGCACGAATTCTAGCTTTTCCCGGTACTTGCCCGGATTCTACCGTTTTTCGGTACTGACATTGATTAGACCCTTTTTCGGTTCTGACCGAGACAGTTTTTCGATACTCGCATGAATTCTAGCTCTTCCCGGTACTCGCCAGGATTCTACCATTTTTCGGTACTCACACTGATTCGACCCTTTTTCGGTTCTCACTGAGACTGTTTTTCGATACTCGCACGAATTCTAGCTTTTCCCGGTACTCGCCCGTATTTTACCAGTTTTGGTACTCACAATCATTCGACCCTTTTTCGGTTCTCACTGAGACTGTTTTTCGATACTCGCACGAATTCTAGCTTTTCCCGGTACTCGCCCGTATTTTACCATTTTTGGTACTCACAATCATTCGACCCTTTTTCGGTTCTCACTGAGACTGTTTTTCGATACTCGCACGAATTCTAGCGTTTCCCGGTACTCACCCGGATTCTACCATTTTTCAAGACTCACACTGATTCCACCCTTTTTCGGTACTCACCGCAACAGTTTTTCGATACTCGCACGAATTCTAGCTCTTCCCGATACTCGCCAGGATTCTACCATTTTTCGGTACTCACACTGATTCGACCCTTTTTCGGTTCTCACTGAGACTGTTTTTCGATACTCGCACGAATTCAAGCTCTTCCCGGTACTCGCCCGGATTCTACTATTTTTCGGTACTCACACTGATTAGACCCTTTTTCGGTTCTCATTGAGACTGTTTTTCGATACTCGCACGAATTCTAGCTTTTCCCGGTACTTGCCCGGATTCTACCGTTTTTCGGTACTGACATTGATTAGACCCTTTTTCGGTTCTCACCGAGACAGTTTTTCGATACTCGCATGAATTCTAGCTCTTCCCGGTACTCGCCAAGATTCCACCATTTTTCGGTACTCACACTGAGTCGACCCTTTTTCGGTTCTCACTGAGACTGTTTTTCGATACTCGCACGAATTCTAGCTTTTCCCGGTACTCAACCGGATTCTACCATTTTTCAAGACTCACACTGATTCCACCCTTTTTCGGTACTCACCGCGACAGTTTTTCGATACTCGCACGAATTCTAGCTCTTCCAGATACTCGCCAGGATTCTACCATTTTTCGGTACTGACACTGATTCGACCCTTTTTCGGTTCTCGCTGAGACTTTTTTTCGATACTCGCACGAATTCCAGCTTTTCCCGGTACTCACCCGGATTCTACCATTTTTCAAGACTCACACTGATTCCACCCTTTTTCGGCACTCACCGCGACAGTTTTTCGATACTCGCACGAATTCTAGCTCTTCTCGGTACTCGCCCGGATTCTACCATTTTTCGGTACTCACACTGATTCGACCCTTTTTCGGTTCTCCCTGAGACTGTTTTTCGATACTCGCACGAATTCTAGCTTTTCCCGGTACTCGCCCGTATTTTACCAGTTTTGGTACTCACAATCTTCGACCCTTTTTCGGTTCTCACTGAGACTATTTTTCGATACTCGCACGAATTCTAGCGTTTCCCGGTACTCACCCGGATTCTACCATTTTTCAAGACTCACACTGATTCCACCCTTTTTCGGTACTCACCGCGACAGTTTTTCGATACTCGCACGAATTCTAGCTCTTCCAGATACTCGCCAGGATTCTACCATTTTTCGGTACTGACACTGATTCGACCCTTTTTCGGTTCTCGCTGAGACTGTTTTTCGATACTCGCACGAATTCCAGCTTTTCCCGGTACTCACCCGGATTCTACCATTTTTCAAGACTCACACTGATTCCACCCGTTTTCGGCACTCACCGCGACAGTTTTTCGATACTCGCACGAATTCTAGCTCTTCCCGGTACTCGCCCGGATTCTACCATTTTTCGGTACTCACACTGATTCGACCCTTTTTCGGTTCTCACTGAGACTGTTTTTCGATACTCGCACGAATTCTAGCTTTTCCCGGTACTCGCCCGTAGTTTACCATTTTTGGCACTCACAATCATTCGACCCTTTTTCGGTACTCACCGCGTTAGTTTTTCGATATTCGCACGAATTCTAGCTCTTCCCGATACTCGCCAAGATTCTACCATTTTTCGGTACTCACACTGATTCGACCCTTTTTCGGTTCTCACTGAGACTGTTTTTCGATACTCGCACGAATTCAAGCTCTTCCCGGTACTCGCCCGGATTCTACCATTTTTCGGTACTCACACTGATTAGACCCTTTTTCGGTTCTCACTGAGACTGTTTTTTGATACTGGCACGGATTCTAGCTCTTCCCGGTACTCGCCCGGATTCTACCATTTTTCGGTACTCACACTGATTCGACCCTTTTTCGGTTCTCACTGAGACTGTTTTTCGATACTCGCACGAATTCTAGTTTTTCCCGGTACTCGCCCGTATTTTACCATTTTTGGTACTCACAATCATTCGACCCTTTTTCGGTTCTCACTGAGACTGTTTTTCGATACTCGCACGAATTCTAGCGTTTCCCGGTACTCACCCGGATTCTACCATTTTTCAAGACTCACACTGATTCCACCCTTTTTCGGTACTCACCGCTACAGTTTTTCGATACTCGCACGAATTCTAGCTCTTCCCGATACTCGCCAGGATTCTACCATTTTTCGGTACTCACACTGATTCGACCCTTTTTCGGTTCTCGCTGAGATTGTTTTTCGATACTCGCACGAATTCTAGCTTTTCCCGGTACACACCCGGATTCTACCATTTTTCAAGACTCACACTGATTCCACCTTTTTTCGGCACTCACCGCGACAGTTTTTCGATACTTGCACGAATTCTAGCTCTTCCCGGTACTCGCCCGGATTCTACCATTTTTCGGTACTCACACTGATTCGACCCTTTTTCGGTTCTCACTGAGACTGTTTTTCGATACTCGCACGAATTCTAGCTTTTCCCGGTACTCGCCCGTAGTTTACCATTTTTGGTACTCACAATCATTCGACCCTTTTTCGGTACTCACCGCGTTAGTTTTTCGATACTCGCACGAATTCTAGCTCTTCCCGATACTCGCCAGGATTCTACCATTTTTCGGTACTCACACTGATTCGACCCTTTTTCAGTTCTCACTGAGACTATTTTTCGATACTCGCACGAATTCAAGCTCTTCCCGGTACTCGCCCGGATTCTACCATTTTTCGGTACTCACACTGATTAGACCCTTTTTCGGTTCTCACTGAGACTGTTTTTTGATACTGGCACGAATTCTAGCTCTTCCCGGTACTCGCCCGGATTCTACCATTTTTCGGTACTCACACTGGTTCGACCCTTTTTCGGTTCTCACTGAGACTGTTTTTCGATACTCGCACGAATTCTTGCTTTTCCCGGTACTCGCCCGTAGTTTACCATTTTTGGTACTCACAATCATTCGACCCTTTTTCGGTACTCACCGCGTTAGTTTTTCGATATTCGCACGAATTCTAGCTCTTCCCGATACTCGCCAGGATTCTACCATTTTTCGGTACTCACACTGATTCGACCCTTTTTCGGTTCTCACTGAGACTGTTTTTCGATACTCGCACGAATTCAAGCTCTTCCCGGTACTCGCCCGGATTCTACCATTTTTCGGTACTCACACTGATTAGACCCTTTTTCGGTTCTCACCGAGACTGTTTTTTGATACTGGCACGAATTCTAGCTCTTCCCGGTACTCGCCCGGATTCTACCATTTTTCGGTACTCACACTGATTCGACCCTTTTTCGGTTCTCACTGAGACTGTTTTTCGATACTCGCACGAATTCTAGCTTTTCCCGGTACTCGCCCGTATTTTACCATTTTTGGTACTCACAATCATTCGACCCTTTTTCGGTTCTCACTGAGACTGTTTTTCGATACTCGCACGAATTCTAGCTTTTCCCGATACTCAACCGCATTCTACCATTTTTCAAGACTCACACTGATTCCACCCTTTTTCGGCACTCACCGCGACAGTTTTTCGATACTCGCACGAATTCTAGCTCTTCCCGGTACTCGCCCGGATTCTACCATTTTTCGGTACTGACACTGATTCGACCCTTTTTCGGTTCTCACTGAGACTGTTTTTCGATACTCGCACGAATTCTAGCTTTTCCCGGTACTTGCCCGGATTCTACCGTTTTTCGGTACTGACATTGATTAGACCCTTTTTCGGTTCTCACCGAGACAGTTTTTCGATACTCGCATGAATTCTAGCTCTTCCCGGTACTCGCCAAGATTCCACCATTTTTCGGTACACACACTGAGTCGACCCTTTTTCCGTTCTCACTGAGACTGTTTTTCGGTACTCGCACGAATTCTAGCTTTTCCCGGTACTCAACCGGATTCTACCATTTTTCAAGACTCACACTTATTCCACCCTTTTTCGGTACTCACCGCGACAGTTTTTCGATACTCGCACGAATTCTAGCTCTTCCAGATACTCGCCAGGATTCTACCATTTTTCGGTACTGACACTGATTCGACCCTTTTTCGGTTCTCACTGAGACTGTTTTTCGATACTCGCACGAATTCCAGCTTTTCCCGGTACTCACCCGGATTCTACCATTTTTCAAGACTCACACTGATTCCACCCTTTTTCGGCACTCACCGCGACAGTTTTTCGATACTCACACGAATTCTAGCTCTTCCCGGTACTCGCCCGGATTCTACCATTTTTCGGTACTCACACTGATTCGACCATTTTTCGGTACTCACACTGATTCGACCCTTTTTCGGTTCTCACTGAGACTGTTTTTCGATACTCGCACGAATTCTAGCTTTTCCCGGTACTCGCCCGTATTTTACCATTTTTGGTACTCACAATCATTCGACCCTTTTTCGGTTCTCACTGAGACTGTTTTTCGATACTCGCACGAATTCTAGCTTTTCCCGGTACTCACCCGGATTCTACCATTTTTCAAGACTCACACTGATTCCACCCTTTTTCGGTACTCACCGCGACAGTTTTTCGATACTCGCACGAATTCTAGCTCTTCCAGATACTCGCCAGGATTCTACCATTTTTCGGTACTGACACTGATTCGACCCTTTTTCGGTTCTCGCTGAGACTGTTTTTCGATACTCGCACGAATTCCAGCTTTTCCCGGTACTCACCCGGATTCTACCATTTTTCAAGACTCACACTGATTCCACCCTTTTTCGGCACTCACCGCGACAGTTTTTCGATACTCGCACGAATTCTAGCTCTTCCCGGTACTCGCCCGGATTCTACCATTTTTCGGTACTCACACTGATTCGACCCTTTTTCGGTTCTCACTGAGACTGTTTTTCGATACTCGCATGAATTCTAGCTTTTCCCGGTACTCGCCCGTATTTTACCATTGTTGGTACTCACAATCATTCGACCCTTTTTCGGTTCTCACTGAGACTGTTTTTCGATACTCGCACGAATTCTAGCTTTTCCCGTTACTCAACCGCATTCTACCATTTTTCAAGACTCACACTGATTCCACCCTTTTTCGGCACTCACCGCGACAGTTTGTCGATACTCGCACGAATTCTAGCTCTTCCCGGTACTCGCCCGGATTCTACCATTTTTCGGTACTCACACTGATTCGACCCTTTTTCGGTTCTCAGAGAGACTGTTTTTCGATACTCGCACGAATTCTAGCTTTTCCCGGTACTTGCCCGGATTCTACCGTTTTTCGGTACTGACATTGATTAGACCCTTTTTCGGTTCTCACCGAGACAGTTTTTCGATACTCGCATGAATTCTAGCTCTTCCCGGTACTCGCCAGGATTCTACCATTTTTCGGTACTCACACTGATTCGACCCTTTTTCGGTTCTCACTGAGACTGTTTTTCGATACTCGCACGAATTCCAGCTTTTCCCGGTACTCACCCGGATTCTACCATTTTTCAAGACTCACACTGATTCCACTCTTTTTCGGCACTCACCGCGACAGTTTTTCGATACTCGCACGAATTCTAGCTCTTCCCGGTACTCGCCCGGATTCTACCATTTTTCGGTACTCACACTGATTCGACCCTTTTTCGATTCTCACTGAGACTGTTTTTCGATACTCGCACGAATTCTAGCTTTTCCCGGTACTTGCCCGGATTCTACCGTTTTTCGGTACTGACATTGATTAGACCCTTTTTCGGTTCTCACCGAGACAGTTTTTCGATACTCGCATGAATTCTAGCTCTTCCCGGTACTCGCCAAGATTCCACCATTTTTCGGTACACACACTGAGTCGACCCTTTTTCGGTTCTCACTGAGACTGTTTTTCGGTACTCGCACGAATTCTAGCTTTTCCCGGTACTCAACCGGATTCTACCATTTTTCAAGACTCACACTGATTCCACCATTTTTCGGTACTCACCGCGACAGTTTTTCGATACTCGCACGAATTCTAGCTCTTCCAGATACTCGCCAGGATTCTACCATTTTTCGGTACTGACACTGATTCGACCCTTTTTCGGTTCTCGCTGAGACTGTTTTTCGATACTCGCACGAATTCCAGCTTTTCCCGGTACTCACCCGGATTCTACCATTTTTCAAGACTCACACTGATTCCACCCTTTTTCGGCACTCACCGCGACAGTTTTTCGATACTCACACGAATTCTAGCTCTTCCCGGTACTCGCCCGGATTCTACCATTTTTCGGTACTCACACTGATTCGACCATTTTTCGGTACTCACACTGATTCGACCCTTTTTCGGTTCTCACTGAGACTGTTTTTCGATACTCGCACGAATTCTAGCTTTTCCCGGTACTCGCCCGTATTTTACCATTTTTGGTACTCACAATCATTCGACCCTTTTTCGGTTCTCACTGAGACTGTTTTTCGATACTCGCACGAATTCTAGCGTTTCCCGGTACTCACCCAGATTCTACCATTTTTCAAGACTCACACTGATTCCACCCTTTTTCGGTACTCACCGCGATAGTTTTTCGATACTCGCACGAATTCTAGCTCTTCCAGATACTCGCCAGGATTCTACCATTTTTCGGTACTGACAATGATTCGACCATTTTTCGGTTCTCGCTGAGACTGTTTTTCGATACTCGCACGAATTCCAGCTTTTCCCGGTACTCACCCGGATTCTACCATTTTTCAAGACTCACACTGATTCCACCCTTTTTCGGCACTCACCGCGACAGTTTGTCGATACTCGCACGAATTCTAGCTCTTCCCGGTACTCGCCCGGATTCTACCATTTTTCGGTACTCACACTGATTCGACCCTTTTTCGGTTCTCAGAGAGACTGTTTTTCGATACTCGCACGAATTCTAGCTTTTCCCGGTACTTGCCCGGATTCTACCGTTTTTCGGTACTGACATTGATTAGACCCTTTTTCGGTTCTCACCGAGACAGTTTTGCGATACTCGCATGAATTCTAGCTCTTCCCGGTACTCGCCAGGATTCTACCATTTTTCGGTACTCACACTGATTCGACCCTTTTTCGGTTCTCACTGAGACTGTTTTTCGATACTCGCACGAATTCCAGCTTTTCCCGGTACTCACCCGGATTCTACCATTTTTCAAGACTCACACTGATTCCACTCTTTTTCGGCACTCACCGCGACAGTTTTTCGATACTCGCACGAATTCTAGCTCTTCCCGGTACTCGCCCGGATTCTACCATTTTTCGGTACTCACACTGATTCGACCCTTTTTCGATTCTCACTGAGACTGTTTTTCGATACTCGCACGAATTCTAGCTTTTCCCGGTACTTGCCCGGATTCTACCGTTTTTCGGTACTGACATTGATTAGACCCTTTTTCGGTTCTCACCGAGACAGTTTTTCGATACTCGCATGAATTCTAGCTCTTCCCGGTACTCGCCAAGATTCCACCATTTTTCGGTACACACACTGAGTCGACCCTTTTTCGGTTCTCACTGAGACTGTTTTTCGGTACTCGCACGAATTCTAGCTTTTCCCGGTACTCAACCGGATTCTACCATTTTTCAAGACTCACACTGATTCCACCATTTTTCGGTACTCACCGCGACAGTTTTTCGATACTCGCACGAATTCTAGCTCTTCCAGATACTCGCCAGGATTCTACCATTTTTCGGTACTGACACTGATTCGACCCTTTTTCGGTTCTCGCTGAGACTGTTTTTCGATACTCGCACGAATTCCAGCTTTTCCCGGTACTCACCCGGATTCTACCATTTTTCAAGACTCACACTGATTCCACCCTTTTTCGGCACTCACCGCGACAGTTTTTCGATACTCACACGAATTCTAGCTCTTCCCGGTACTCGCCCGGATTCTACCATTTTTCGGTACTCACACTGATTCGACCATTTTTCGGTACTCACACTGATTCGACCCTTTTTCGGTTCTCACTGAGACTGTTTTTCGATACTCGCACGAATTCTAGCTTTTCCCGGTACTCGCCCGTATTTTACCATTTTTGGTACTCACAATCATTCGACCCTTTTTCGGTTCTCACTGAGACTGTTTTTCGATACTCGCACGAATTCTAGCGTTTCCCGGTACTCACCCAGATTCTACCATTTTTCAAGACTCACACTGATTCCACCCTTTTTCGGTACTCACCGCGACAGTTTTTCGATACTCGCACGAATTCTAGCTCTTCCAGATACTCGCCAGGATTCTACCATTTTTCGGTACTGACAATGATTCGACCATTTTTCGGTTCTCGCTGAGACTGTTTTTCGATACTCGCACGAATTCCAACTTTTCCCGGTACTCACCCGGATTCTACCATTTTTCAAGACTCACACTGATTCCACCCTTTTTCGGCACTCACCGCGACAGTTTTTCGATACTCGCACGAATTCTAGCTCATCCCGGTACTCGCCCGAATTCTACTATTTTTCGGTACTCACACTGATTCGACCCTTTTTCGGTTCTCACTGAGACTGTTTTTCGATACTCGCACGAATCTACCTATTCCCGGTACTCGCCCATATTTTACCATTTTTGGTACTCAAAATCATTCGACCCTTTTTCGGTTCTCACTGAGACTGTTTTTCGATACTCGCACGAATTCTAGCGTTTCCCGGTACTCACCCGGATTCTACAATTTTTCAAGACTCACACTGATTCCACCCTTTTTCGGTACTCACCGCGACAGTTTTTCGATACTCGCACGAATTCTAGCTCTTCCAGATACTCGCCAGGATTCTACCATTTTTCGGTACTGACACTGATTCGACCCTTTTTCGGTTCTCGCTGAGACTGTTTTTCGATACTCGCACGAATTCCAGCTTTTCCCGGTACTCACCCAGATTCTACCATTTTTCAAGACTCACGCTGATTCCACCCTTTTTCGGCACTCACCGCGACAGTTTTTCGATACTCGCACGAATTCTAGCTCTTCCCGGTACTCGCCCGGATTCTACCATTTTTCGGTACTCACACTGATTCGACCCTTTTTCGGTTCTCACTGAGACTGTTTTTCGATACTCGCACGAATTCTAGCTTTTCCCGGTACTCGCCCGTATTTTACCATTTTTGGTACTCACAATCATTCGACCCTTTTTCGGTTCTCACTGAGACTGTTTTTCGATACTCGCACGAATTCTAGCATTTCCCGGTACTCACCCGGATTCTACCATTTTTCAAGACTCACACTGATTCCACCCTTTTTCGGTACTCACCGCGACAGTTTTTCGATACTCGCACGAATTCTAGCTCTTCCCGATACTCGCCAGGATTCTACCATTTTTCGGTACTCACACTGATTCGACCCTTTTTCGGTTCTCGCTGAGACTGTTTTTCGATACTCGCACGAATTCTAGCTTTTCCCGGTACTCACCCGGATTCTACCATTTTTCAAGACTCACACTGATTCCACTCTTTTTCGGCACTCACCGCGACAGTTTTTCGATACTCGCACGAATTCTAGCTCTTCCCGGTACTCGCCCGGATTCTACCATTTTTCGGTACTCACACTGATTCGACCCTTTTTCGATTCTCACTGAGACTGTTTTTCGATACTCGCACGAATTCTAGCTTTTCCCGGTACTTGCCCGGATTCTACCGTTTTTCGGTACTGACATTGATTAGACCCTTTTTCGGTTCTCACCGAGACAGTTTTTCGATACTGGCATGAATTCTAGCTCTTCCCGGTACTCGCCAGGATTCTACCATTTTTCGGTACTCACACTGATTCGACCCTTTTTCGGTTCTCACTAAGACTGTTTTTCGATACTCGCACGAATTCTAGCTTTTCCCGGTACTTGCCCGGATTCTACTGTTTTTCGGTACTGACATTGATTAGACCCTTTTTCGGTTCTCACCGACACAGTTTTTCGATACTCGCATGAATTCTAGCTCTTCCCGGTACTCGCCAGGATTCTACCATTTTTCGGTACTCACACTGATTCGACCCTTTTTCGGTTCTCACTGAGACTGTTTTTCGATACTCGCACGAATTCTAGCTCTTCCCTGTTCTCGCCCGGATTCTACCATTTTTCGGTACTCACACTGATTCGACCGTTTTTCGGTTCTCACTGAGACTGTTTTTCGATACTCGCACGAATTCTAGCGTTTCCGGGTACTCACCCGGATTCTACCATTTTTAAAAACTCACACTGATTCCACCCTTTTTCGGTACTCACCGCGACAGTTTTTCGATACTCGCACGAATTCTAGCTCTTCCCGATACTCGCCAGGATTCTACCATATTTCGGTGCTCACACTGATTCGACCCTTTTTCGGTTCTCGCTGAGACTGTTTTTCGATACTCGCACGAATTCCAGCTTTTCCCGGTACTCACCCGGATTCTACCATTTTTCAAGACTCACACTGATTCCACCCTTTTTCGGCACTCACCGCGACAGTTTTTCGATACTCGCACGAATTCTAGCTCTTCCCGGTACTCGCCCGGATTCTACCATTTTTCGGTACACACACTGATTCGACCCTTTTTCGGATCTCACTGAGACTGTTTTTCGATACTCGCACGAATTCTAGCTTTTCCCGGTACTTGCCCGGATTCTACTGTTTTTCGGTACTGACATAGATTAGACCCTTTTTCGGTTCTCACCGACACAGTTTTTCGATACTCGCATGAATTCTAGCTCTTCCCGGTACTCGCCAGGATTCTACCATTTTTCGGTACTCACACTGATTCGACCCTTATTCGGTTCTCACTGAGACTGTTTTTCAATACTCGCACGAATTCTAGCTTTTCCCGGTACTTGCCCGGATTCTACTGTTTTTCGGTACTGACATTGATTAGACCCTTTTTCGGTTCTCACCGAGACAGTTTTTCGATACTCGCATGAATTCTAGCTCTTCCCGGTACTCGCCAAGATTCCACCATTTTTCGGTACTCACACTGAGTCGACCCTTTTTCGGTTCTCACTGAGACTGTTTTTCGATACTCGCACGAATTCTAGATTTTCCCGGTACTCATTCGGATTCTACAATTTTTCAAGACTCACACTGATTCCACCCTTTTTCGGTACTCACCGCGACAGTTTTTTGATACTCGCACGAATTCTAGCTCTTCCAGATACTCGCCCGGATTCTACCATTTTTCGGTACTCACGCTGATTCGACCCTTTTTCGGATCTCACTGAGACTGTTTTTCGATACTCGCACGAATTCTAGCTCTTCCAGATACTCGCCAGGATTCTACCATTTTTCGGTACTGACACTGATTCGACCCTTTTTCGGATCTCACTGAGACTGTTTTTCGGCACTCACCGCGACAGTTTTTCGATACTCGCACGAATTCTAGCTCTTCCCGGTACTCGCCCGGATTCTACCATTTTTCGGTACACACACTGATTCGACACTTTTTCGGATCTCACCGAGACAGTTTTTCGATACTCGCATGAATTCTAGCTCTTCCCGGTACTCGCCAGGATTCTACCATTTTTCGGTACTCACACTGATTCGACCCTTTTTCGATTCTCATTGAGACTGTTTTTCGATACTCGCACGAATTCTAGCTTTTCCCGGTACTCACCCGGATTCTACCATTTTTCAAGACTCACACTGATTCCACCCTTTTTCGGTACTCACCGCGACAGTTTTTCGATACTCGCACGAATTCTAGCTCTTCCAGATACTCGCCAGGATTCTACCATTTTTCGGTACTGACACTGATTCGACCCTTTTTCGGATCTCACTGAGACTGTTTTTCGGCACTCACCGCGACAGTT
This sequence comes from Vitis cinerea var. helleri x Vitis riparia, assembly GCA_946000715.1. Classification (NCBI taxonomy): domain Eukaryota; kingdom Viridiplantae; phylum Streptophyta; class Magnoliopsida; order Vitales; family Vitaceae; genus Vitis; species Vitis cinerea var. helleri x Vitis riparia. The sequence continues at coordinate 16,243,981 of OX254000.1, forward strand.
TTTCGATACTCGCACGAATTCTAGCTCTTCCCGGTACTCGCACGGATTCTACCATTTTTCGGTACACACACTGATTCGACACTTTTTCGGATCTCACCGAGACAGTTTTTCGATACTCGCATGAATTCTAGCTCTTCCCGGTACTCGCCAGGATTCTACCATTTTTCGGTACTCACACTGATTCGACCCTTTTTCGGTTCTCACTGAGACTGTTTTTCGATACTCGCACGAATTCTGGCGTTTCCCGGTACTCACCCGGATTCTACCATTTTTCAAGACTCACACTGATTCCACCCTTTTTCGGTACTCACCGCAACAGTTTTTCGATACTCGCACGAATTCTAGCTCTTCCCGATACTCGCCAGGATTCTACCATTTTTCGGTACTCACACTGATTCGACCATTTTTCGATTCTCGCTAAGACTGTTTTTCGATACTCGCACGAATTCCAGCTTTTCCCGGTACTCACCCGGATTCTACCATTTTTCAAGACTCACACTGATTCCACCCTTTTTCGGCACTCACCGCGACAGTTTTTCGATACTCGCACGAATTCTAGCTCTTCCCGGTACTCGCCCGGATTCTACCATTTTTCGGTACTCTCACTGATTCGACCCTTTTTCGGTTCTCACTGAGACTGTTTTTCGATACTCGCACGAATTCTAGATTTTCCCGGTACTTGCCCGGATTCTACCGTTTTTCGGTACTGACATTGATTAGACCCTTTTTCGGTACTCACCGACACAGTTTTTCGATACTCGCATGAATTCTAGCTCTTCCCGGTACTCGCCAGGATTCTACCATTTTTCGGTACTCACACTGATTCGACCCTTTTTCGGTTCTCACTGAGACTGTTTTTCGATACTCGCACGAATTCTAGCTTTTCCCGGTACTTGCACGGATTCTACCGTTTTTCGGTACTGACATTGATTAGACCCTTTTTCGGTTCTCACCGACACAGTTTTTCGATACTCGCATGAATTCTAGCTCTTCCCGGTACTCGCCAAGATTCCACCATTTTTCGGTACTCACACTGAGTCGACCCTTTTTCGGTTCTCACTGAGACTGTTTTTCGATACTCGCACGAATTCTAGCTTTTCCCGGTACTCACCCGGATTCTACCATTTTTCAAGACTCACACTGATTCCACCCTTTTTCGGTACTCACCGCGACAGTTTTTCGATACTCGCACGAATTCTAGCTCTTCCAGATACTCGCCAGGATTCTACCATTTTTCGGTACTGACACTGATTCGACCCTTTTTCGGTTCTCGCTGAGACTGTTTTTCGATACTCGCACGAATTCCAGCTTTTCCCGGTTCTCACCCGGATTCTACCATTTTTCAAGACTCACACTGATTCCACCCTTTTTCGGCACTCACCGCGACAGTTTTTCGATACTCGCACGAATTTTAGCTCTTCCCGGTACTCGCTCGGATTCTACCATTTTTCGGTACTCACACTGATTCGACCCTTTTTCGGTTCTCACTGAGACTGTTTTTCGATACTCGCACGAATTCTAGCTTTTCCCGGTACTTGCCCGGATTCTACCGTTTTTCGGTACTGACATTGATTAGACCCTTTTTCGGTTCTCACCGACACAGTTTTTCGATACTCGCATGAATTCTAGCTCTTCCCGGTACTCGCCAAGATTCCACCATTTTTCGGTACTCACACTGAGTCGACCCTTTTTCGGTTCTCACTGAGACTGTTTTTCGATACTCGCACGAATTCTAGCTTTTCCCGGTACTCACCGCGACAGTTTTTCGATACTCGCACGAATTCTAGCTCTTCCAGATACTCGCCAGGATTCTACCATTTTTCGGTACTGACACTGATTCGACCCTTTTTCGGTTCTCGGTGAGACTGTTTTTCGATACTCGCACGAATTCCAGCTTTTCCCGGTACTCACCCGGATTCTACCATTTTTCAAGACTCACACTGATTCCACCCTTTTTCGGCACTCACCGCGACAGTTTTTCGATACTCGCACGAATTCTAGCTCTTCCCGGTACTCGCCAGGATTCTACCATTTTTCGGTACTCACCCTGATTAGACCCTTGTTCGGTTCTCAATGAGACTGTTTTTCGATACTCGCACGAATTATAGCTTTTCCCGGTACTCACCCGGATTCTACCATTTTTCAAGACTCAGACTGATTCCACCCTTTTTCGGTACTCACCGCGACAGTTTTTCGATACTGGCACGAATTCTAGCTCTTCCCGGTACTCGCACAGATTCTTCCATTTTTCGGTACTCACACTGATTCGACCCTTTTTCGGTTCTCACTGAGACTGTTTTTCGATACTCGCACGAATTCTAGCTTTTCCCGGTACTCGCCCGTATTCTACCATTTTTGGTACTCACAATCATTCGACCCTTTTTCGGTACTCACCGCGTCAGTTTTTCGATACTCGCACGAATTCTAGCTCTTCCCGGTACTCGCCAGGATTCTACCATTTTTCGGTACTCACACTGATTCGACCCTTTTTCGATTCTCATTGAGACTGTTTTTCGATACTCGCACGAATTCTAGCTTTTCCCGGTACTCACCCGGATTCTACCATTTTTCAAGACTCACACTGATTCCACCCTTTTTCGGTACTCACCGCGACAGTTTTTCGATACTCGCACGAATTCTAGCTCTTCCAGATACTCGCCAGGATTCTACCATTTTTCGGTACTGACACTGATTCGACCCCTTTTCGGTTCTCGGTGAGACTGTTTTTCGATACTCGCACGAATTCCAGCTTTTCCCGGTACTCACCCGGATTCTACCATTTTTCAAGACTCACACTGATTCCACCCTTTTTCGGCACTCACCGCGACAGTTTTTCGATACTCGCACGAATTCTAGCTCTTCCCGGTACTCGCCCGGATTCTACCATTTTTCGGTACTCACATTGATTCGACCCTTTTTCGGTTCTGACTGAGACTGTTTTTCGATACTCGCACGAATTCTAGCTTTTCCCGGTACTCGCCCGTATTTTACCATTTGTGGTACTCACAATCATTCGACCCTTTTTCGGTACTCACCGCGTTAGTTTTTCGATACTCGCACGAATTCTAGCTCTTCCCGATACTCGCCAGGATTCTACCATTTTTCGGTACTCACACTGATTCCACCCTTTTTCGGTTCTCACTGAGACTGTTTTTCGATACTCGCACGAATTCTAGCTTTTCCCGGTACTTGCCCGGATTCTACCGTTTTTCGGTACTGACATTGATTAGACCCTTTTTCGGTTCTCACTTAGACTGTTTTTTGATACTCGCACGAATTCTAGCTTTTCCCGGTACTCACCCGGATTCTACCATTTTTCAGGACTCACACTGATTCCACCCTTTTTCAGTACTCACCGCGACAGTTTTTCGATACTCGCACGAATTCTAGCTCTTCCCGGTACTCGCCAGGATTCTACCATTATTCGGTACTCACACTGATTCGACCTTTTTTCGGTTCTCACTGAGACTGTTTTTCGATACTCGCACGAATTCTAGCTTTTTCCGGTACTCACCCGGATTCTACCATTTTTCAAGACTCACACTGATTCCACCCTTTTTCGGTACTCACCACGACAGTTTTTCGATACTCGCACGAATTCTAGCTCTTCCCGATACTATCCAGGATTCTACCATTTTTCGGTACTCACACTGATTCGACCCTTTTTCGGTTCTTGCTGAGACTGTTTTTCGATACTCGCACGAATTCTAGCTTTTCCTGGTACTCACCCGGATTCTACCATTTTTCAAGACTCACACTGATTCCACCCTTTTTCGGCACTCACCGCGACAGTTTTTCGATACTCGCACGAATTCAAGCTCTTCTCGGTACTCGCCCGGATTCTACCATTTTTCGGTACTCACACTGATTCGACCCTTTTTCGGTTCTGACTGAGACTGTTTTTCGATACTCGCACGAATTCCAGCTTTTCCCGGTACTCACCCGGATTCTACCATTTTTCAAGACTCACACTGATTCCACCCTTTTTCGGCACTCACCGCGACAGTTTTTCGATACTCGCACGAATTCTAGCTCTTCCCGGTACTCGCCCGGATTCTACCATTTTTCGGTACTCACATTGATTCGACCCTTTTTCGGTTCTGACTGAGACTGTTTTTCGATACTCGCACGAATTCTAGCTTTTCCCGGTACTCGCCCGTATTTTACCATTTGTGGTACTCACAATCATTCGACCCTTTTTCGGTACTCACCGCGTTAGTTTTTCGATACTCGCACGAATTCTAGCTCTTCCCGATACTCGCCAGGATTCTACCATTTTTCGGTACTCACACTGATTCCACCCTTTTTCGGTTCTCACTGAGACTGTTTTTCGATACTCGCACGAATTCTAGCTTTTCCCGGTACTTGCCCGGATTCTACCGTTTTTCGGTACTGACATTGATTAGACCCTTTTTCGGTTCTCACTTAGACTGTTTTTTGATACTCGCACGAATTCTAGCTTTTCCCGGTACTCACCCGGATTCTACCATTTTTCAGGACTCACACTGATTCCACCCTTTTTCAGTACTCACCGCGACAGTTTTTCGATACTCGCACGAATTCTAGCTCTTCCCGGTACTCGCCAGGATTCTACCATTATTCGGTACTCACACTGATTCGACCTTTTTTCGGTTCTCACTGAGACTGTTTTTCGATACTCGCACGAATTCTAGCTTTTTCCGGTACTCACCCGGATTCTACCATTTTTCAAGACTCACACTGATTCCACCCTTTTTCGGTACTCACCACGACAGTTTTTCGATACTCGCACGAATTCTAGCTCTTCCCGATACTATCCAGGATTCTACCATTTTTCGGTACTCACACTGATTCGACCCTTTTTCGGTTCTTGCTGAGACTGTTTTTCGATACTCGCACGAATTCTAGCTTTTCCTGGTACTCACCCGGATTCTACCATTTTTCAAGACTCACACTGATTCCACCCTTTTTCGGCACTCACCGCGACAGTTTTTCGATACTCGCACGAATTCAAGCTCTTCTCGGTACTCGCCCGGATTCTACCATTTTTCGGTACTCACACTGATTCGACCCTTTTTCGGTTCTGACTGAGACTGTTTTTCGATACTCGCACGAATTCCAGCTTTTCCCGGTACTCACCCGGATTCCACCATTTTTCAAGACTCACACTGATTCCACCCTTTTTCGGCACTCACCGCGACAGTTTTTCGATACTCGCACGAATTCAAGCTCTTCCCGGTACTCGCACAGATTCTACCATTTTTCGGTACTCACACTGATTCGACCCTTTTTCGGTTCTGACTGAGACTGTTTTTCGATACTCGCACGAATTCTAGCTCTTCCCGGTACTCGCCAGGATTCTACCATTTTTCGGTACTCACCCTGATTAGACCCTTGTTCGGTTCTCAATGAGACTGTTTTTCGATACTCGCACGACTTATAGCTTTTCCCGGTACTCACCCGGATTCTACCATTTTTCAAGACTCAGACTGATTCCACCCTTTTTCGGTACTCACCGCGACAGTTTTTCGATACTGGCACGAATTCTAGCTCTTCCCGGTACTCGCACAGATTCTACCATTTTTCGGTACTCACACTGATTCGACCCTTTTTCGGTTCTCACTGAGACTGTTTTTCGATACTCGCACGAATTCTAGCTTTTCCCGGTACTCGCCCGTATTCTACCATTTTTGGTACTCACAATCATTCGACCCTTTTTCGGTACTCACCGCGTCAGTTTTTCGATACTCGCACGAATTCTAGCTCTTCCCGGTACTCGCCAGGATTCTACCATTTTTCGGTACTCACACTGATTCGACCCTTTTTCGATTCTCATTGAGACTGTTTTTCGATACTCGCACGAATTCTAGCTTTTCCCGGTACTCACCCGGATTCTACCATTTTTCAAGACTCACACTGATTCCACCCTTTTTCGGTACTCACCGCGACAGTTTTTCGATACTCGCACGAATTCTAGCTCTTCCAGATACTCGCCAGGATTCTACCATTTTTCGGTACTGACACTGATTCGACCCTTTTTCGGTTCTCGCTGAGACTGTTTTTCGATACTCGCACGAATTCCAGCTTTTCCCGGTACTCAACCGGATTCTACCATTTTTCAAGACTCACACTGATTCCACCCTTTTTCGGCACTCACCGCGACAGTTTTTCGATACTCGCACGAATTCTAGCTCTTCCCGGTACTCGCCCGGATTCTACCATTTTTCGGTACTCACACTGATTCGACCCTTTTTTGGTTCTCACTGAGACTGTTTTTCGATACTCGCACGAATTCTAGCTTTTCCCGGTACTCGCCCGTATTTTACCATTTTTGGTACTCACAATCATTCGACCCTTTTTCGGTACTCACCGCGTTAGTTTTTCGATACTCGCACGAATTCTAGCTCTTCCCGATACTCTCCAGGATTCTACCATTTTTCGGTACTCACACTGATTCCACCCTTTTTCAGTTCTCACTGAGACTGTTTTTCGATACTCGCACGAATTCTAGCTTTTCCCGGTACTTGCCCGGATTCTACCGTTTTTCGGTACAGACATTGATTAGACCCTTTTTCGGTTCTCACTTAGACTGTTTTTTGATACTCGCACGAATTCTAGCTTTTCCCGGTACTCACCCGGATTCTACCATTTTTCAAGACTCACACTGATTCCACCCTTTTTCGGTACTCACCGCGACAGTTTTTCGATACTCGCACGAATTCTAGCTCTTCCAGATACTCGCCAGAATTCTACCATTTTTCGGTACTGACACTGATTCGACCCTTTTTCGGTTCTCGCTGAGACTGTTTTTCGATACTCGCACGAATTCCAGCTTTTCCCGGTACTCACCCGGATTCTACCATTTTTCAAGACTCACACTGATTCCACCCTTTTTCGGCACTCACCGCGACAGTTTTTCGATACTCGCACGAATTTTAGCTCTTCCCGGTACTCGCCCGGATTCTACCATTTTTCGGTACTCACACTGATTCGACCCTTTTTCGGTTCTCACTGAGACTGTTTTTCGATACTCGCACGAATTCTAGCTTTTCCCGGTACTCGCCCGTATTTTACCATTTTTGGTACTCACAATCATTCGACCCTTTTTCGGTACTCACCGCGTTAGTTTTTCGATACTCGCACGAATTCTAGCTCTTCCCGATACTCGCCAGGATTCTACCATTTTTCGGTACTCACACTGATTCCACCCTTTTTCGGTTCTCACTGAGACTGTTTTTCGATACTCGCACGAATTCTAGCTTTTCCCGGTACTTGCCCGGATTCTACCGTTTTTCGGTACTGACATTGATTAGACCCTTTTTCGGTTCTCACCGACACAGTTTTTCGATACTCGCATGAATTCTAGCTCTTCCCGGTACTCGCCAAGATTCCACCATTTTTCGGTACTCACACTGAGTCGACCCTTTTTCGGTTCTCACTGAGACTGTTTTTCGATACTCGCACGAATTCTAGCTTTTCCCGGTACTCACCCGGATTCTACAATTTTTCAAGACTCACACTGATTCCACCCTTTTTCGGTACTCACCGCGACAGTTTTTCGATACTCGCACGAATTCTAGCTCTTCCAGATACTCGCCAGGATTCTACCATTTTTCGGTACTGACACTGATTCGACCCTTTTTCGGTTCTCGCTGAGACTGTTTTTCGATACTCGCACGAATTCCAGCTTTTCCCGGTACTCACCCGGATTCTACCATTTTTCAAGACTCACGCTGATTCCACCCTTTTTCGGCACTCACCTCGACAGTTTTTCGATACTCGCACGAATTCTAGCTCTTCCCGGTACTCGCCCGGATTCTACCATTTTTCGGTACTCACACTGATTCGACCCTTTTTCGGTTCTCACTGAGACTGTTTTTCGATACTCGCACGATATCTAGCTTTTCCTGGTACTCGCCCGTATTTTACCATTTTTGGTACTCACAATCATTCGACCCTTTTTCGGTACTCACCGCGTCAGTTTTTCGATACTCGCACGAATTCTAGCTCTTCCCGGTACTCGCCAGGATTCTACCATTTTTCGGTACTCACACTGATTCGACCCTTTTTCGATTCTCATTGAGACTGTTTTTCGATACTCGCACGAATTCTAGCTTTTCCCGGTACTCACCCGGATTCTACCATTTTTCAAGACTCACACTGATTCCACCCTTTTTCGGTACTCACCGCGACAGTTTTTCGATACTCGCACGAATTCTAGCTCTTCCAGATACTCGCCAGGATTCTACCATTTTTCGGTACTGACACTGATTCGACCCTTTTTCGGTTCTCGCTGAGACTGTTTTTCGATACTCGCACGAATTCCAGCTTTTCCCGGTACTCACCCGGATTCTACCATTTTTCAAGACTCACACTGATTCCACCCTTTTTCGGCACTCACCGCGACAGTTTTTCGATACTCGCACGAATTTTAGCTCTTCCCGGTACTCGCCCGGATTCTACCATTTTTCGGTACTCACACTGATTCGACCCTTTTTCGGTTCTCACTGAGACTGTTTTTCGATACTCGCACGAATTCTAGCTTTTCCCGGTACTCGCCCGTATTTTACCATTTTTGGTACTCACAATCATTCGACCCATTTTCGGTACTCACCGCGTTAGTTTTTCGATACTCGCACGAATTCTAGCTCTTCCCGATACTCGCCAGGATTCTACCATTTTTCGGTACTCACACTGATTCGACCCTTGTTCGGTTCTCACTGAGACTGTTTTTCGATACTCGCACGAATTCTAGCTTTTCCCGGTACTCTCCCGGATTCTACCATTTTTCAAGACTCACACTGATTCCACCCTTTTTCGGTACTCACCGCGACAGTTTTTTGATACTGGCACGAATTCTAGCTCTTCCCGGTACTTGCCAGGATTCTACCATTTTTCGGTACTCACACTGATTCGACCCTTTTTCGGTTCTCACTGAGACTGTTTTTCGATACTCGCACGAATTCTAGCTTTTCCCGGTACTCACCCGGATTCTACCATTTTTCAAGAGTCACACTGATTCCGTCCTTTTTCGGTACTCACCACGACAGTTTTTCGATACTGGCACGAATTCTAGCTCTTCCCGATACTAACCCGGATTCTACCATTTTCGGTACTCACACTGATTCGACCCTTTTTCGGTTCTCGCTGAGACTGTTTTTCGATACTCGCACGAATTCAAGCTCTTCCCGGTACTCGCCCGGATTCTACCATTTTTCGGTACTCACACTGATTCGACCCTTTTTCGGTTCTCACTGAGACTGTTTTTCGATACTCGCACGAATTCTAGCTTTTCCCGGTACTCGCCCGTAGTTTACCATTTTTGGTACTCACAATCATTCGACCCTTTTTCGGTACTCACCGCGTTAGTTTTTCGATACTCGCACGAATTCTAGCTCTTCCCGATACTCGCCAGGATTCTACCATTTTTTGGTACTCACACTGATTCGACCCTTTTTCGGTTCTCACTGAGACTATTTTTCGATACTCGCACGAATTCTAGCTTTTCCCGGTACTTGCCCGGATTCTACCGTTTTTCGGTACTGACATTGATTAGACCCTTTTTCGTTTCTCACTTAGACTGTTTTTTGATACTCGCACGAATTCTAGCTTTTCCCGGTACTCGCCCGTAGTTTACCATTTTTGGTACTCACAATCATTCGACCCTTTTTCGGTACTCACCGCGTTAGTTTTTCGATACTCGCACGAATTCTAGCTCTTCCCGATACTCGCCAGGATTCTACCATTTTTCGGTACTCACACTGATTCGACCCTTTTTCGGTTCTCACTGAGACTGTTTTTCGATACTAGCACGAATTCTAGCTTTTCCCGGTATTTGCCCGGATTCTACCGTTTTTCGGTACTGACATTGATTAGACCCTTTTTCGGTTCTCACTTAGACTGTTTTTTGATACTCGCACGAATTCTAGCTTTTCCCGGTACTCACCCGGATTCTACCATTTTTCAAGACTCACACTGATTCCACCCTTTTTCGGTACTCACCGTGACAGTTTTTCGATACTCGCACGAATTCTAGCTCTTCCCGGTACTCGCCAGAATTCTACCATTTTTCGGTACTCACACTGATTCGACCTTTTTCGGTTCTCACTGAGACTTTTTTTTGATACTCGCACGAATTCTAGCTTTTCCCGGTACTCATCCGGATTCTACTATTTTTCAAGACTCACACTGATTCCACCCTTTTTCGGCACTCACCGCGACAGTTTTTCGATACTCGCACGAATTCTAGCTCTTCCCGGTACTCGCACGGATTCTACCATTTTTCGGTACTCACACTGATTCGACCATTTTTCGGTTCTCACTGAGACTGTTTTTCGATACTCGCACGAATTCTAGCTTTTCCCGGTACTCTCCCGGATTCTACCATTTTTCAAGACTCACACTGATTCCACCCTTTTTCGGTACTCACCGCGACAGTTTTTCGATACTGGCACGAATTCTAGCTCTTCCCGGTACTTGCCAGGCTTCTACGATTTTTCGGTACTCACACTGATTCGACCCTTTTTCGGTTCTCAGTGAGACTGTTTTTCGATACTTTCACGAATTCTAGCTTTTCCCGGTACTTACCCGGATTCTACCATTTTTCAAGACTCACACTGATTCCACCCTTTTTCGGTACTCACCACGACAGTTTTTCGATACTGGCACGAATTCTAGCTCTTCCCGATACTAGCCCGGATTCTACCATTTTCGGTACTCACACTGATTCGACCCTTTTTCGGTTCTCGCTGAGACTGTTTTTCGATACTCGCACGAATTCTAGCTTTTCCCGGTACTCACCCCGATTCTACCATTTTTCAAGACACACACTGATTCCACCATTTTTCGGAACTCACCGCGTCAGTTTTTCGATACTCGCACGAATTATAGCTCTTCCCGGTACTCGCAAGGATTCTACCATTTTTCGGTACTCACACGGATTCGACCCTTTTTCGGTTCTCACTGAGACTGTTTTTCGATACTCGCACGAATTCTAGCTTTTCCCGGTAATCATCCGGATTCTACTATTTTTCAAGACTCACACTGATTCCACCCTTTTTCGGCACTCACCGCGACAGTTTTTCGATACTCGCACGAATTCTAGCTCTTCCCGATACTCGCCAGGATTCTACCATTTTTCGTTGCTCACACTGATTCGACCCTTTTTCGATTCTCATTGAGACTGTTTTTCGATACTCGCACGAATTCCAGCTTTTCCCGGTACTCTCCCGGATTCTACCATTTTTCAAGACTCACACTGATTCCACCCTTTTTCGGCACTCACCGCGACAATTTTTCGATACTCGCACGAATTCTAGCTCTTCCCGGTACTCGCACAGATTCTACCATTTTTCGGTACTCATACTTATTCGACCATTTTTCGGTTCTGACTGAGACTGTTTTTCGATACTCGCACGAATTCTAGCTTTTCCCGGTACTCGCCCGTATTCTACCATTTTTGGTACTCACAATCATTCGACCCTTTTTCGGTACTCACCGCGTCAGTTTTTCGATACTCGCACGAATTCTAGCTCTTCCCGGTACTCGCCAGGATTCTACCATTTTTCGGTACTCACACTGATTCGACCCTTGTTCGGTTCTCACTGAGACTGTTTTTCGATACTCGCACGAATTCTAGCTTTTCCCGGTACTCACCCGGATTCTACCATTTTTCAAGACTCACACTGATTCCACCCTTTTTCGTTACTCACCGCGACAGTTTTTCGATACTGGCACGAATTCTAGCTCTTCCCGGTACTCGCCAGGATTCTACCATTTTTCGGTACTCACACTGATTCGACCCTTTTTCGGTTCTCACTGAGACTGTTTTTCGATACTCGCACGAATTCTAGCTTTTCCCGGTACTCAACCGGATTCTAGCATTTTTCAAGACTCACACTGATTCCACCCTTTTTCGGCACTCACCGCGATAGTTTTTCGATACTCGCACGAATTCTAGCTCTTCCCGGTACTCGCACGGATTCTACCATTTTTCGGTACTCACACTGATTCGACCCTTTTTCGGTTCTCACTGAGACTGTTTTTCGATACTCGCACGAATTCTAGCTTTTCCCGGTACTCGCCCGTATTCTACCATTTTTGGTACTCACAATCATTCGACCCTTTTTCGGTACTCACCGCGTCAGTTTTTCGATACTCGCACGAATTCTAGCTCTTCCCGGTACTCGCCAGGATTCTACCATTTTTCGGTACTCACACTAATTCGACCCTTTTTCGGTTCTCACTGAGACTGTTTTTCGATACTCGCACGAATTCTAGCTCTTCCCGGTACTCGCCAGGATTCTACCATTTTTCGGTACTCACCTTGATTAGACCCTTGTTCGGTTCTCACTGAAACTGTTTTTCGATACTCGCACAAATTATAACTTTTCCCGGTACTCACCCGGATTCTACCATTTTTCAAGACTCAGACTGATTCAACCCTTTTTCGGTACTCACCGCTACAGTTTTTCGATACTGGCACGAATTCTAGCTCTTCCCGGTACTCGCACCGATTCTACCATTTTTCGGTACTCACACTGATTCGACCCTTTTTCGGTTCTGACTGAGACTGTTTTTCGATACTCGCACGAATTCTAGCTTTTCCCGGTACTCGCCCGTATTCTACCATTTTTGGTACTCACAATCATTCGACCCTTTTTCGGTACTCACCGCGTCAGTTTTTCGATACTCGCACGAATTCTAGCTCTTCCCGATACTCGCCAGGATTCTACCATTTTTCGTTGCTCACACTGATTCGACCCTTTTTCGATTCTCATTGAGACTGTTTTTCGATACTCGCACGAATTCCAGCTTTTCCCGGTACTCTCCCGGATTCTACCATTTTTCAAGACTCACACTGATTCCACCCTTTTTCGGCACTCACCGCGACAATTTTTCGATACTCGCACGAATTCTAGCTCTTCCCGGTACTCGCACAGATTCTACCATTTTTCGGTACTCATACTGATTCGACCCTTTTTCGGTTCTGACTGAGACTGTTTTTCGATACTCGCACGAATTCTAGCTTTTCCCGGTACTCGCCCGTATTCTACCATTTTTGGTACTCACAATCATTCGACCCTTTTTCGGTACTCACCGCGTCAGTTTTTCGATACTCGAACGAATTCTAGCTCTTCCCGGTACTCGCCAGGATTCTACCATTTTTCGGTACTCACACTGATTCGACCCTTTTTCGGTTCTCACTGAGACTGTTTTTCGATACTCGCACGAATTCTAGCTTTTCCCGGTACTCATCCGGATTCTACTATTTTTCAAGACTCACACTGATTCCACCCTTTTTCGGCACTCACCGCGACAGTTTTTCGATACTCGCACGAATTCTAGCTCTTCCCGGTACTCGCACGGATTCTACCATTTTTCGGTACTCACACTGATTCGACCCTTTTTCGATTCTCATTGAGACTGTTTTTCGATACTCGCATGAATTCCAGCTTTTCCCGGTACTATCCCGTATTCTACCATTTTTCAAGACTCACACTGATTCCACCCTTTTTCGTTACTCACCGCTACAGTTTTTCGATACTGGCACGAATTCTAGCTCTTCCCGGTACTCGCCAGGATTCTACCATTTTTCGGTACTCACACTGATTCGACCCTTTTTCGGTTCTCACTGAGACTGTTTTTCGATACTCGCACGAATTCTAGCTTTTCCCGGTACTCAACCGGATTCTAGCATTTTTCAAGACTCACACTGATTCCAGCCTTTTTCGGTAATCACCACGACAGTTTTTCGATACTTGCACGAATTCTAGATCTTCCCGATAATAGCCCGGATTCTACCATTTTCGGTACTCACACTGATTCGACCCTTTTTCGGTTCTCGCTGAGACTGTTTTTCGATACTTGCACGAATTCTAGCTTTTCCCGGTACACACCGGATTCTACCATTTTTCAAGACTCACACTGATTCCACCCTTTTTCGGCACTCACCGCGACAGTTTTTCGATACTCGCACGAATTCTAGCTCTTCCCGGTACTCGCCAGGATTCTACCATTTTTCGGTACTCACACTGATTCGACCCTTTTTCGGTTCTCACTGAGACTGTTTTTCGATACTCGCACGAATTCTAGCTTTTCCCGGTACTCATCCGGATTCTACTATTTTTCAAGACTCACACTGATTCCACCCTTTTTCGGCACTCACCGCGACAGTTTTTCGATACTCGCACGAATTCTAGCTCTTCCCGGTACTCGCACGGATTCTACCATTTTTCGGTACTCACACTGATTCGACCTTTTTTCGGTTCTGACTGAGACTGTTTTTCGATACTCGCACGAATTCTAGCTCTTCCCGGTACTCGCCAGGATTCTACCATTTTTCGGTACTCACCCTGATTAGACCCTTGTTCGGTTCTAACTGAGACTGTTTTTCGATACTCGCACGAATTATAGCTTTTCCCGGTACTCACCCGGATTCTACCATTTTTCAAGACTCAGACTGATTCCACCCTTTTTCGGTACTCACCGCGACAGTTTTTCGATACTGGCACGAATTCTAGCTCTTCCCGGTACTCGCACAGATTCTACCATTTTTCGGTACTCACACTGATTCGACCCTTTTTCGATTCTCATTGAGACTGTTTTTCGATACTCGCACGAATTCAAGCTTTTCCCGGTACTCGCCCGTATTCTACCATTTTTGGTACTCATAATCATTCGACCCTTTTTCGGTACTCACCGCGTCAGTTTTTCGATACTCGCACGAATTCTAGCTCTTCCCGGTACTCGCTAGGATTCTACCATTTTTCGGTACTCACACTGATTCGACCCTTTTTCGGTTCTCCCTGAGACTGTTTTTCGATACTCGCACGAATTCGAGCTTTTCCCGGTACTCATCCGGATTCTACCATTTTTCAAGACTCACACGGATTCCACCCTTTTTCGGCACTCACCGCGACAGTTTTTCGATACTCGCACGAATTCTAGCTCTTCCCGGTACTCGCACGGATTCTACCATTTTTCGGTACTCACACTGATTCGACCCTTTTTCGGTTCTGACTGAAACTGTTTTTCGATACTCGCACGAATTCTAGCTTTTCCCCGTACTCGCCCGTATTCTACCGTTTTTGGTACTCACAATCATTCGACCCGTTTTCGGCACTCACCGCAACAGTTTTTCGATACTCGCAAGAATTCTAGTTCTTCTCGGTACTCGCACGGATTCTACCATTTTTCGGTACTCACACTGATTCGACCCTTTTTCGGTTCTGACTGAGACTGTTTTTCGATACTCGCACGAATTCTAGCTTTTCCCGGTACTCGCCCGTATTCTACCATTTTTGGTACTCACAATCATTCGACCCTTTTTCGGTACTCACCGCGTCAGTTTTTCGACACTCGCACGAATTCTAGCTCTTCCCGGTACACGCTAGGATTCTACCATTTTTCGGTACTCACACTGATTCGACCCTTTTTCGGTTCTCACTGAGACTGTTTTTCGATACTCGCACGAATTCTAGCTTTTCCCGGTACTCACCCGGATTCTACCATTTTTCAAGACTCAACCTGATTCCACCATTTTTCGGTACTCACCGCGACAGTTTTTCGATACTCGCACGACTTCTAGCTCTTCCCGGTACTCGCCAGGATTCTACCATTTTTCGGTACTCACACTGATTCGACCCTTTTTCGGTTCTCACTGAGACTGTTTTTCGATACTCGCACGAATTCTAGCTTTTCCCGGTACTCACCCGGATTCTACCATTTTTCAAGACTCACACTGATTCCACCCTTTTTCGGTACTCACCAAGACAGTTTTTCGATACTCGCACGAATTCTAGCTCTTCCCGATACTAGCCAGGATTCTACCATTTTCGGAACTCACACTGATTCGACCATTTTTCGGTTCTCGCTGAGACTGTTTTTCGATACTCGCACGAATTCTAGCTTTTCCCGGTACTCACCCGGATTCTACCATTTTTCAAGACTCACACTGATTCCACCCTTTTTCGGCACTCACCGCGACAGTTTTTCGATACTCGCACGAATTCAAGCTCTTCCCGGTACTCGCCCGGATTCTACCATTTTTCGGTACTCACACTGATTCGACCCTTTTTCGGTTCTGACTGAGACTGTTTTTCTATACTCGCACGAATTCTAGCTTTTCCCGGTACTCGCCCGTATTTTACCATTTTTGGTACTCACAATCATTTGACCCTTTTTCGGTACTCACCGCGTTAGTTTTTCGATACTCGCACGAATTCTAGCTCTTCCCGATACTCGCCAGGATTCTACCATTTTTCGGTACTCACACTGATTCGACCCTTTTTCGGTTCTCACTGAGACTGTTTTTCGATACTCGCACGAATTCTAGCTTTTCCTGGTACTCGCCCGTATTCTACCATTTTTGGTACTCACAATCATTCGACTCTTTTTCGGCACTCACCGCGACAGTTTTTCGATACTCGCACGAATTCTAGCTCTTCCCGGTACTTGACGGATTCTACCATTTTTCGGTACTCACACTGATTCGACCCTTTTTCGGTTCTGACTGAGACTGTTTTTCGATACTCGCACGAATTCTAGCTTTTCCCGGTACTCGCCCGTATTCTACCATTTTTGGTACTCACAATCATTCGACCCTTTTTCGGCACTCACCGCGACAGTTTTTCGATACTCGCACGAATTCTAGTTCTTCCCGGTACTCGCACGGATTCTACCATTTTTCGGTACTCACACTGATTCGACCCTTTTACGGTTCTGACTGAGACTGTTTTTCGATACTCGCACGAATTCTAGCTTTTCCCCGTACTCGCCCGTATTTTACCATTTTTGGTACTCACAATCATTCGACCCTTTTTCGGTACTCACCGCGTTAGTTTTTCGATACTGGCACGAATTCTAGCTCTTCCCGGTACTTGCCAGGATTCTACCATTTTTCGGTACTCACACTGATTCGACCCTTTTTCGGTTCTCACTGAGACTGTTTTTCGATACTCGCACGAATTCTAGCTTTTCCCGGTACTCACCCGGATTCTACCATTTTTCAAGACTCACACTGATTCCACCCTTTTTCGGTACTCACCACGACAGTTTTTCGATACTGGCACGAATTCTAGCTCTTCCCGATACTAGCCCGGATTCTACCATTTTCGGTACTCACACTGATTCGACCCTTTTTCGGTTCTCGCTGAGACTGTTTTTCGATACTCGCACGAATTCTAGCTTTTCCCGGTACTCACCCGGATTCTACCATTTTTCAAGACTCACACTGATTCCACCCTTTTTCGGCACTCACCGCGACAGTTTTTCGATACTCGCACGAATTCAAGCTCTTCCCGGTACTCGCCCGGATTCTACCATTTTTCGGTACTCACACTGATTCGACCCTTTTTCGGTTCTCACTGAGACTGTTTTTCGATAATCGCACGAATTCTAGATTTTCCCGGTACTCATCTTGATTCTACTATTTTTCAAGACTCACACTGATTCCACCCTTTTTCGGCACTCACCGCGACAGTTTTTCGATACTCGCACGAATTCTAGCTCTTCCCGGTACTCGCACGGATTCTACCATTTTTCGGTACTCACACTGATTCGACACTTTTTCGGTTCTCACTGAGACTGTTTTTCGATACTCACACGAATTCTAGCTTTTCCCGGTACTCGCCCGTATTCTACCATTTTTGGTACTCACAATCATTCGACCTTTTTTCAGTACTCACCGCGTCAGTTTTTCGATACTCGCACGAATTCTAGCTCTTCCCGGTACTCGCCAGGATTCTACCATTTTTCGGTACTCACACTGATTCGACCCTTTTTCGGTTCTCACTGAGACTGTTTTTCGATACTCGCACGAATTCTAGCTTTTCCCGGTACTCACCCGGATTCTAGCATTTTTCAAGACTCACACTGATTCCAGCCTTTGTCGGTAATCACCACGACAGTTTTTCGATACTTGCACGAATTCTAGTTCTTCCCGATACTAGCCCGGATTCTACCATTTTTGGTACTCACACTGATTCGACCCCTTTTCGGTTCTCGCTGAGACTGTTTTTCGATAGTCGCATGAATTCTAGCTTTTCCCGGTACTCACCCGGATTGTACAATTTTCAAGACTCACACTGATTCCACCCTTTTTTGGTACTCACCACGACAGTTTTTCGATACTCGCACGAATTCTAGCTCTTCACGGTACTCGCACGGATTCTACCATTTTTCAGTACTCACACTGATTCGACCCTTTTTCGGTTCTCGCTGAGACTGTTTTTCGATACTCGCACGAATTCTAGCTTTTCCCGGTACTCACCCGGATTCTACCATTTTTCAAGACTCACACTGATTCCACCCTTTTTCGGTACTCACCACGACAGTTTTTCGATACTGGCACGAATTCTAGCTCTTCCCGATACTAGCCCGGATTCTACCATTTTCGGTACTCACACTGATTCGACCCTTTTTCGGTTCTCGCTGAGACTGTTTTTCGATACTCGCACGAATTCTAGCTTTTCCCGGTACTCACCCGGATTCTACCATTTTTCAAGACTCACACTGATTCCACCCTTTTTTGGCACTCACCGCGACAGTTTTTCGATACTCGCACGAATTCAAGCTCTTCCCGGTACTCGCCCGGATTCTACCATTTTTCGGTACTCACACTGATTCGACCCTTTCTCGGTTCTCACTGAGACTGTTTTTCGATAATCGCACGAATTCTAGCTTTTCTCGGTACTCATCCGGATTCTACTATTTTTCAAGACTCACACTGATTCCACCCTTTTTCGGCACTCACCGCGACAGTTTTTCGATACTCGCACGAATTCTAGCTCTTCCCGGTACTCGCACGGATTCTACCATTTTTCGGTACTCACACTGATTCGACCCTTTTTCGGTTCTCACTGAGACTGTTTTTCGATACTCACACGAATTCTAGCTTTTCACGGTACTCGCCCGTATTCTACAATTTTTGGTACTCACAATCATTCGACCCTTTTTCGGTAATCACCGCGTCAGTTTTTCGATACTCGCACGAATTCTAGCTCTTCCCGGTACTCGTCAGGATTCTACCATATTTCGGTACTCACACTGATTCGACCCTTTTTCGGTTGTCACTGAGACTGTTTTTCGATACTCGCACGAATTCTAGCTTTTCCCGGTACTCATCCAGATTCTACTATTTTTCAAGACTCACACTGATTCCACCCTTTTTCGGCACTCACCGCGACAATTTTTCGATACTCGCACGAATTCTAGCTCTTCCCGGTACTCGCACGGATTCTACCATTTTTCGGTACTCACACTGATTCGACCCTTTTTCGATTCTGACTGAGACTGTTTCTCGATACTCGCACGAATTCTAGCTTTTCCCGGTACTCGCCCGTATTCTACCATTTTTGGTACTCACAATCATTCGACCCTTTTTCGGAACTCACCGCGTCAGTTTTGCGATACTCGCACGAATTCTAGCTCTTCCCGGTACTCGCTAGGATTTTACCATTTTTCGGTACTCACACTGATTCGACCCTTTTTCGGTTCTCACTGAGACTGTTTTTCGATACTCGCACGAATTCTAGCTTTTCCCGGTACTCGCCCGTATTCTACCATTTTTGGTACTCACAATCATTCGACCCTTTTTCGGTACTCACCGCGTCAGTTTTTCGATACTCGCACGAATTCTAGCTCTTCCCGGTACTCGCTAGGATTCTACCATTTTTCGGTACTCACACTAATTCGACCCTTTTTCGGTTCTCACTGAGACTGTTTTTCGATACTCGCACGAATTCAAACTTTTCCCGGTACTCATCCAGATTCTACCATTTTTCAAGACTCACACTGATTCCACCCTTTTTCGGCACTCACCGCGACAGTTTTTCGATACTCCCACGAATTCTAGCTCTTCCCGGTACTCGCACGGATTCTACCATTTTTCCGTACTCACACTGATTCGACCCTTTTTCGGTTCTCACTGAGACTGTTTTTCGATACTCGCACAAATTTTAGCTTTTCCCGGTACTCATCCGGATTCTACTATTTTTCAAGACTCACACTGATTCCACCCTTTTTCGGCACTCACCGCGACAGTTTTTCGATCCTCGCACGAATTCTAGCTCTTCCCGGTACTCGCACGGATTCTACCATTTTTCGGTACTCACACTGATTCGACCCTTTTTCGGTTCTGACTGAGACTGTTTTTCGATACTCGCACGAATTCTAGCTTTTCCCGGTACTCGCCCGTATTCTACCATTTTTGGTACTCACAATCATTCGACCCTTTTTCGGCACTCACCGCGACAGTTTTTCGATACTCGCACGAATTCTAGTTCTTCCCGGTACTCGCACGGATTCTACCATTTTTCGGTACACACACTGATTCGACCCTTTTTCGGTTCTGACTGAGACTGTTTTTCGATACTCGCACGAATTCTAGCTTTTCCCGGACCTCGCCCGTATTCTACCATTTTTGGTACTCACAATCATTCGACCCTTTTTCGGCACTCACCGCGACAGTTTTTCGATACTCGCACGAATTCTAGTTCTTCCCGGTACTCGCACGGATTCTACCATTTTTCGGTACTCACACTGATTCGACCCTTTTTCGGATCTGACTGAGACTGTTTTTCGATACTCGCACGAATTCTAGCATTTCCCGGTACTCACCCGGATTCTACCATTTTTCAAGACTCACACTGATTTCACCCTTTTTCGGTACTCACCACGACAGTTTTTCGATACTGGCACGAATTCTAGCTCTTCCCGATACTAGCCCGGATTCTACCATTTTCGGTACTCACACTGATTCGACCCTTTTTCGGTTCTCGCTGAGACTGTTTTTCGATACTCGCACAAATTCTAGCTTTTCCCGGTACTCACCCAGATTCTACCATTTTTCAAGACTCACACTGATTCCACCCTTTTTCGGCACTCACCGCGACAATTTTTCGATACTCGCACGAATTCAAGCTCTTCCCGGTACTCGCCCGGATTCTACCATTTTTCGGTACTCACACTGATTCGACCCTTTTTCGGTTCTCACTGAGACTGTTTTTCGATACTCGCACGAATTCTAGCTTTTCCCGGTACTCATCCGGATTCTACTATTTTTCAAGACTCACACTGATTCCACCCTTTTTCGGCACTCACCGCGACAGTTTTTCGATACTCGCACGAATTCTAGCTCTTCCCGGTACTCGCACGGATTCTACCATTTTTCGGTTCTCACACTGATTCGACCCTTTTTCGGTTCTGACTGAGACTGTTTTTCGATACTCGCACGAATTCTAGCTTTTCCCGGTACTCGCCCGTATTCTACCATTTTTGGTACTCACAATCATTCGACCCTTTTTCGGCACTCACCGCGACAGTTTTTCGATACTCGCACGAATTCTAGTTCTTCCCGGTATTCGCACGGATTCTACCATTTTTCGGTACTCACACTGATTCGACCCTTTTTCGGTTCTGACTGAGACTGTTTTTCGATACTCGCACGAATTCTAGCTTTTCCCGGTACTCGCCCGTATTCTACCATTTTTGGTACTCACAATCATTCGACCCTTTTTCGGCACTCACCGCGACAGTTTTTCGATACTCGCACGAATTCTAGTTCTTCCCGGTACTCGCACGGATTCTACCATTTTTCGGTACTCACACTGATTCGACCCTTTTTCGGTTCTGACTGAGACTGTTTTTCGATACTCGTACGAATTCTAGCTCTTCCCGGTACTCGCCAGGATTCTACCATTTTTCGGTACTCACACTGATTCGACCCTTTTTCGGTTCTCACTAAGACTGTTTTTCGATACTCGCACGAATTCTAGCTTTTCCCGGTACTCATCTGGATTCTACTATTTTTCAAGACTCACACTGATTCCACCCTTTTTCGGCACTCACCGCGACAGTTTTTCGATACTCGCACGAATTCTAGCTCTTCCCGGTACTCGCACGGATTCTACCATTTTTCGGTTCTCACACTGATTCGACCCTTTTTCGGTTCTCGCTGAGACTGTTTTTCGATACTCGCACGAATTCTAGCTTTTCCCGGTACTCGCCCGTATTCTACCATTTTTGGTACTCACAATCATTCGACACTTTTTCGGTACTCACCGCGTCAGTTTTTCGATACTCGTACGAATTCTAGCTCTTCCCGGTACTCGCCAGGATTCTACCATTTTTCGGTACTCACACTGATTCGACCCTTTTTCGGTTCTCACTGAGACTGTTTTTCGATACTCGCACGAATTCTAGCTTTTCCCGGTACTCATCCGGATTCTACTATTTTTCAAGACTCACACTGATTCCACCCTTTTTCGACACTCACCGCGACAGTTTTTCGATACTCGCACGAATTCTAGCTCTTCCCGGTACTCGCACGGATTCTACCATTTTTCGGTACTCACACTGACTCGACCCTTTTTTCGGTTCTGACTGAGACTGTTTATCGATACTCGCACGAATTCTAGCTTTTCCCGGTACTCGCCCGTATTCTACCATTTTTGGTACTCACAATCATTCGACCCTTTTTCGGCACTCACCGCGACAGTTTTTCGATACTCGCACGAATTCTAGTTCTTCCCGGTATTCGCACGGATTCTACCATTTTTCGGTACTCACACTGATTCAACCCTTTTTCGGTTCTGACTGAGACTGTTTTTCGATACTCGCACGAATTCTAGCTTTTCCCGGTACTCGCCCGTATTCTACCATTTTTGGTACTCACAATCATTCGACCCTTTTTCGGCACTCACCGCGACAGTTTTTCGATACTCGCACGAATTCTAGTTCTTCCCGGTACTCGCACGGATTCTACCATTTTTCGGTACTCACACTGATTCGACCCTTTTTCGGTTCTCACTGAGACTGTTTTTCGATACTCGCACGAATTCTAGCTTTTCCCGGTACTCGCCCGTATTCTACCATTTTTGGTACTCACAATCATTCGACACTTTTTCGGTACTCACCGCGTCAGTTTTTCGATACTCGTACGAATTCTAGCTCTTCCCGGTACTCGCCAGGATTCTACCATTTTTCGGTACTCACACTGATTCGACCCTTTTTCGGTTCTCACTGAGACTGTTTTTCGATACTCGCACGAATTCTAGCTTTTCCCGGTACTCACCCGGATTCTACCATTTTTCAGGACTCACACTGATTCCACCCTTTTTCGGTACTCACCACGACAGTTTTTCGATACTGGCACGAATTCTAGCTCTTCCCGATACTAGCCCGGATTCTACCATTTTCGGTACTCACACTGAGTCGACCCTTTTTCGGTTCTCGCTGAGACTGTTTTTCGATACTCGCACGAATTCTAGCTTTTCCCGGTACTCACCCGGATTCTACCATTTTTCAAGACTCACACTGATTCCACCCTTTTTCGGCACTCACCGCGAAAGTTTTTCGATACTCGCACGAATTCAAGCTCTTCCCGGTACTCGCACGGATTCTACCATTTTTCGGTACTCACACTGATTCGACCCTTTTTCGGCTCTCACTGAGACTGTTTTTCGATACTCGCACGAATTCTAGCTTTTCCCGGTACTCGCCCGTATTCTACCATTTTTGGTACTCACAATCATTTGACCCTTTTTCGGTACTCACCGCGTCAGTTTTTCGATACTCGCACGAATTCTAGCTCTTCCCGGTACTCGCCAGGATTCTACCATTTTTCCGTACTCACACTGATTCGACCCTTTTTCGGTTCTCACTGAGACTGTTTTTCGATACTCGCACGAATTCTAGCTTTTCCCGATACTCATCCGGATTCTACTATTTTTCAAGACTCACACTGATTCCACCCTTTTTCGGCACTCACCGCGACAGTTTTTCGATACTCGCACGAATTCTAGCTCTTCCCGGTACTCGCTAGGATTCTACCATTTTTCGGTACTCAGACTGATTCGACCCTTTTTCGGTTCTGACTGAGACAGTTTTTCGATACTCGCACGAATTCTAGCTTTTCCCGGTACTCACCCGGATTCTACCATTTTTCAAGACTCACACTGATTCCACCCTTTTTCGGTACTCACCACGACAGTTTTTCGATACTGGCACGAATTCTAGCTCTTCCCGATACTAGCCCGGATTCTACCATTTTCGGTACTCACACTGATTCGACCCTTTTTCGGTTCTCGCTGAGACTGTTTTTCGATACTCGCACGAATTCTAGCTTTTCCCGGTACTCATCCGGATTCTACTATTTTTCAAGACTCACACTGATTCCACCCTTTTTCGGCACTCACCGCGACAGTTTTTCGATACTCGCACGAATTCAAGCTCTTCCCGGTACTCGCACGGATTCTACCATTTTTCGGTACTCACACTGATTCGACCCTTTTTCGGCTCTCACTGAGACTGTTTTTCGATACTCGCACGAATTCTAGCTTTTCCCGGTACTCGCCCGTATTCTACCATTTTTGGTACTCACAATCATTCGACCCTTTTTCGGTACTCACCACGTCAGTTTTTCGATACTCGCACGAATTCTAGCTCTTCCCGGTACTCGCCAGGATTCTACCATTTTTCGGTACTCACACTTATTCGACCCTTTTTCGGTTCTGACTGAGACTGTTTTTCGATACTCGCACGAATTCTAGCTTTTCCCGGTACTCGCCCGTATTCTACCATTTTTGGTACTCACAATCATTCGACACTTTTTCGGTACTCACCGCGTCAGTTTTTCGATACTCGTACGAATTCTAGCTCTTCCCGGTACTCGCCAGGATTCTACCATTTTTCGGTACTCACACTGATTCGACCCTTTTTCGGTTCTCACTGAGACTGTTTTTCGATACTCGCACGAATTCTAGCTTTTCCCGGTACTCATCCGGATTCTACTATTTTTCAAGACTCACACTGATTCCACCCTTTTTCGGCACTCACCGCGACAGTTTTTCGATACTCGCACGAATTCAAGCTCTTCCCGGTACTCGCACGGATTCTACCATTTTTCGGTACTCACACTGATTCGACCCTTTTTCGGCTCTCACTGAGACTGTTTTTCGATACTCGCACGAATTCTAGCTTTTCCCGGTACTCGCCCGTATTCTACCATTTTTGGTACTCACAATCATTCGACCCTTTTTCGGTACTCACCGCGTCAGTTTTTCGATACTCGTACGAATTCTAGCTCTTCCCGGTACTCGCCAGGATTCTACCATTTTTCGGTACTCACACGGATTCGACCCTTTTTCGGTTCTCACTGAGACTGTTTTTCGATACTCGCACGAATTCTAGCTTTTCCCGGTACTCATCCGGATTCTACTATTTTTCAAGACTCACATTGATTCCACCCTTTTTCGGCACTCACCGCGACAGTTTTTCGATACTCGCACGAATTCTAGCTCTTCCCGGTACTCGCTAGGATTCTACCATTTTTCGGTACTCACACTGATTCGACCCTTTTTCGGTTCTCACTGAGACTGTTTTTCGATACTCGCACGAATTCTAGCTTTTCCCGGTACTCGCCCGTATTCTACCATTTTTGGTACTCACAATCATTCGACACTTTTTCGGTACTCACCGCGTCAGTTTTTCGATACTCGTACGAATTCTAGCTCTTCCCGGTACTCGCCAGGATTCTACCATTTTTCGGTACTCACACTGATTCGACCCTTTTTCGGTTCTCACTGAGACTGTTTTTCGATACTCGCACGAATTCTAGCTTTTCCCGGTACTCACCCGGATTCTACCATTTTTCAGGACTCACACTGATTCCACCCTTTTTCGGTACTCACCACGACAGTTTTTCGATACTGGCACGAAGTCTAGCTCTTCCCGATACTAGCCCGGATTCTACCATTTTCGGTACTCACACTGAGTCGACCCTTTTTCGGTTCTCGCTGAGACTGTTTTTCGATACTCGCACGAATTCTAGCTTTTCCCGGTACTCACCCGGATTCTACCATTTTTCAAGACTCACACTGATTCCACCCTTTTTCGGCACTCACCGCGACAGTTTTTCGATACTCGCACGAATTCAAGCTCTTCCCGGTACTCGCACGGATTCTACCATTTTTCGGTACTCACACTGATTCGACCCTTTTTCGGCTCTCACTGAGACTGTTTTTCGATACTCGCACGAATTCTAGCTTTTCCCGGTACTCGCCCGTATTCTACCATTTTTGGTACTCACAATCATTCGACCCTTTTTCGGTACTCACCGCGTCAGTTTTTCGATACTCGCACGAATTCTAGCTCTTCCCGGTACTCGCCAGGATTCTACCATTTTTCAGTACTCACACTGATTCGACCCTTTTTCGGTTCTCACTGAGACTGTTTTTCGATACTCGCACGAATTCTAGCTTTTCCCGATACTCATCCGGATTCTACTATTTTTCAAGACTCACACTGATTCCACCCTTTTTCGGCACTCACCGCGACAGTTTGTCGATACTCGCACGAATTCTAGCTCTTCCCGGTACTCGCTAGGATTCTACCATTTTTCGGTACTCAGACTGATTCGACCCTTTTTCGGTTCTGACTGAGACAGTTTTTCGATACTCGCACGAATTCTAGCTTTTCCCGGTACTCACCCGGATTCTACCATTTTTCAAGACTCACACTGATTCCACCCTTTTTCGGTACTCACCACGACAGTTTTTCGATACTGGCACGAATTCTAGCTCTTCCCGATACTAGCCCGGATTCTACCATTTTCGGTACTCACACTGATTCGACCCTTTTTCGGTTCTCGCTGAGACTGTTTTTCGATACTCGCACGAATTCTAGCTTTTCCCGGTACTCATCCGGATTCTACTATTTTTCAAGACTCACACTGATTCCACCCTTTTTCGGCACTCACCGCGACAGTTTTTCGATACTCGCACGAATTCAAGCTCTTCCCGGTACTCGCACGGATTCTACCATTTTTCGGTACTCACACTGATTCGACCCTTTTTCGGTTCTCACTGAGACTGTTTTTCGATACTCGCACGAATTCTAGCTTTTCCCGGTACTCACCCGGATTCTACCATTTTTCAGGACTCACACTGATTCCACCCTTTTTCGGTACTCACCACGACAGTTTTTCGATACTGGCACGAATTCTAGCTCTTCCCGATACTAGCCCGGATTCTACCATTTTCGGTACTCACACTGATTCGACCCTTTTTCGGTTCTCGCTGAGACTGTTTTTCGATACTCGCACGAATTCTAGCTTTTCCCGGTACTCACCCGGATTCTACCATTTTTCAAGACTCACACTGATTCCACCCTTTTTCGGCACTCACCGCGACAGTTTTTCGATACTCGCACGAATTCAAGCTCTTCCCGGTACTCGCACGGATTCTACCATTTTTCGGTACTCACACTGATTCGACCCTTTTTCGGCTCTCACTGAGACTGTTTTTCGATACTCGCACGAATTCTAGCTTTTCCCGGTACTCGCCCGTATTCTACCATTTTTGGTACTCACAATCATTTGACCCTTTTTCGGTACTCACCGCGTCAGTTTTTCGATACTCGCACGAATTCTAGCTCTTCCCGGTACTCGCCAGGATTCTACCATTTTTCCGTACTCACACTGATTCGACCCTTTTTCGGTTCTCACTGAGACTGTTTTTCGATACTCGCACGAATTCTAGCTTTTCCCGATACTCATCCGGATTCTACTATTTTTCAAGACTCACACTGATTCCACCCTTTTTCGGCACTCACCGCGACAGTTTTTCGATACTCGCACGAATTCTAGCTCTTCCCGGTACTCGCTAGGATTCTACCATTTTTCGGTACTCAGACTGATTCGACCCTTTTTCGGTTCTGACTGAGACAGTTTTTCGATACTCGCACGAATTCTAGCTTTTCCCGGTACTCACCCGGATTCTACCATTTTTCAAGACTCACACTGATTCCACCCTTTTTCGGTACTCACCACGACAGTTTTTCGATACTGGCACGAATTCTAGCTCTTCCCGATACTAGCCCGGATTCTACCATTTTCGGTACTCACACTGATTCGACCCTTTTTCGGTTCTCGCTGAGACTGTTTTTCGATACTCGCACGAATTCTAGCTTTTCCCGGTACTCATCCGGATTCTACTATTTTTCAAGACTCACACTGATTCCACCCTTTTTCGGCACTCACCGCGACAGTTTTTCGATACTCGCACGAATTCAAGCTCTTCCCGGTACTCGCACGGATTCTACCATTTTTCGGTACTCACACTGATTCGACCCTTTTTCGGCTCTCACTGAGACTGTTTTTCGATACTCGCACGAATTCTAGCTTTTCCCGGTACTCGCCCGTATTCTACCATTTTTGGTACTCACAATCATTCGACCCTTTTTCGGTACTCACCACGTCAGTTTTTCGATACTCGCACGAATTCTAGCTCTTCCCGGTACTCGCCAGGATTCTACCATTTTTCGGTACTCACACTTATTCGACCCTTTTTCGGTTCTGACTGAGACTGTTTTTCGATACTCGCACGAATTCTAGCTTTTCCCGGTACTCGCCCGTATTCTACCATTTTTGGTACTCACAATCATTCGACACTTTTTCGGTACTCACCGCGTCAGTTTTTCGATACTCGTACGAATTCTAGCTCTTCCCGGTACTCGCCAGGATTCTACCATTTTTCGGTACTCACACTGATTCGACCCTTTTTCGGTTCTCACTGAGACTGTTTTTCGATACTCGCACGAATTCTAGCTTTTCCCGGTACTCATCCGGATTCTACTATTTTTCAAGACTCACACTGATTCCACCCTTTTTCGGCACTCACCGCGACAGTTTTTCGATACTCGCACGAATTCAAGCTCTTCCCGGTACTCGCACGGATTCTACCATTTTTCGGTACTCACACTGATTCGACCCTTTTTCGGCTCTCACTGAGACTGTTTTTCGATACTCGCACGAATTCTAGCTTTTCCCGGTACTCGCCCGTATTCTACCATTTTTGGTACTCACAATCATTCGACCCTTTTTCGGTACTCACCGCGTCAGTTTTTCGATACTCGTACGAATTCTAGCTCTTCCCGGTACTCGCCAGGATTCTACCATTTTTCGGTACTCACACGGATTCGACCCTTTTTCGGTTCTCACTGAGACTGTTTTTCGATACTCGCACGAATTCTAGCTTTTCCCGGTACTCATCCGGATTCTACTATTTTTCAAGACTCACATTGATTCCACCCTTTTTCGGCACTCACCGCGACAGTTTTTCGATACTCGCACGAATTCTAGCTCTTCCCGGTACTCGCTAGGATTCTACCATTTTTCGGTACTCACACTGATTCGACCCTTTTTCGGTTCTCACTGAGACTGTTTTTCGATACTCGCACGAATTCTAGCTTTTCCCGGTACTCGCCCGTATTCTACCATTTTTGGTACTCACAATCATTCGACACTTTTTCGGTACTCACCGCGTCAGTTTTTCGATACTCGTACGAATTCTAGCTCTTCCCGGTACTCGCCAGGATTCTACCATTTTTCGGTACTCACACTGATTCGACCCTTTTTCGGTTCTCACTGAGACTGTTTTTCGATACTCGCACGAATTCTAGCTTTTCCCGGTACTCACCCGGATTCTACCATTTTTCAGGACTCACACTGATTCCACCCTTTTTCGGTACTCACCACGACAGTTTTTCGATACTGGCACGAAGTCTAGCTCTTCCCGATACTAGCCCGGATTCTACCATTTTCGGTACTCACACTGAGTCGACCCTTTTTCGGTTCTCGCTGAGACTGTTTTTCGATACTCGCACGAATTCTAGCTTTTCCCGGTACTCACCCGGATTCTACCATTTTTCAAGACTCACACTGATTCCACCCTTTTTCGGCACTCACCGCGACAGTTTTTCGATACTCGCACGAATTCAAGCTCTTCCCGGTACTCGCACGGATTCTACCATTTTTCGGTACTCACACTGATTCGACCCTTTTTCGGCTCTCACTGAGACTGTTTTTCGATACTCGCACGAATTCTAGCTTTTCCCGGTACTCGCCCGTATTCTACCATTTTTGGTACTCACAATCATTCGACCCTTTTTCGGTACTCACCGCGTCAGTTTTTCGATACTCGCACGAATTCTAGCTCTTCCCGGTACTCGCCAGGATTCTACCATTTTTCAGTACTCACACTGATTCGACCCTTTTTCGGTTCTCACTGAGACTGTTTTTCGATACTCGCACGAATTCTAGCTTTTCCCGATACTCATCCGGATTCTACTATTTTTCAAGACTCACACTGATTCCACCCTTTTTCGGCACTCACCGCGACAGTTTTTCGATACTCGCACGAATTCTAGCTCTTCCCGGTACTCGCTAGGATTCTACCATTTTTCGGTACTCAGACTGATTCGACCCTTTTTCGGTTCTGACTGAGACAGTTTTTCGATACTCGCACGAATTCTAGCTTTTCCCGGTACTCACCCGGATTCTACCATTTTTCAAGACTCACACTGATTCCACCCTTTTTCGGTACTCACCACGACAGTTTTTCGATACTGGCACGAATTCTAGCTCTTCCCGATACTAGCCCGGATTCTACCATTTTCGGTACTCACACTGATTCGACCCTTTTTCGGTTCTCGCTGAGACTGTTTTTCGATACTCGCACGAATTCTAGCTTTTCCCGGTACTCATCCGGATTCTACTATTTTTCAAGACTCACACTGATTCCACCCTTTTTCGGCACTCACCGCGACAGTTTTTCGATACTCGCACGAATTCAAGCTCTTCCCGGTACTCGCACGGATTCTACCATTTTTCGGTACTCACACTGATTCGACCCTTTTTCGGTTCTCACTGAGACTGTTTTTCGATACTCGCACGAATTCTAGCTTTTCCCGGTACTCACCCGGATTCTACCATTTTTCAGGACTCACACTGATTCCACCCTTTTTCGGTACTCACCACGACAGTTTTTCGATACTGGCACGAATTCTAGCTCTTCCCGATACTAGCCCGGATTCTACCATTTTCGGTACTCACACTGATTCGACCCTTTTTCGGTTCTCGCTGAGACTGTTTTTCGATACTCGCACGAATTCTAGCTTTTCCCGGTACTCACCCGGATTCTACCATTTTTCAAGACTCACACTGATTCCACCCTTTTTCGGCACTCACCGCGACAGTTTTTCGATACTCGCACGAATTCAAGCTCTTCCCGGTACTCGCACGGATTCTACCATTTTTCGGTACTCACACTGATTCGACCCTTTTTCGGCTCTCACTGAGACTGTTTTTCGATACTCGCACGAATTCTAGCTTTTCCCGGTACTCGCCCGTATTCTACCATTTTTGGTACTCACAATCATTCGACCCTTTTTCGGTACTCACCGCGTCAGTTTTTCGATACTCGCACGAATTCTAGCTCTTCCCGGTACTCGCCAGGATTCTACCATTTTTCGGTACTCACACTGATTCGACCCTTTTTCGGTTCTCACTGAGACTGTTTTTCGATACTCGCACGAATTCTAGCTTTTCCCGGTACTCATCCGGATTCTACTATTTTTCAAGACTCACACTGATTCCACCCTTTTTCGGCACTCACCGCGACAGTTTTTCGATACTCGCACGAATTCTAGCTCTTCCCGGTACTCGCACGGATTCTACCATTTTTCGGTACTCACACTGATTCGACCCTTTTTCGGTTCTCACTGAGACTGTTTTTCGATACTCGCACGAATTCTAGCTTTTCCCGGTACTCACCCGGATTCTACCATTTTTCAAGACTCACACTGATTCCACCCTTTTTCGGTACTCACCACGACAGTTTTTCGATACTGGCACGAATTCTAGCTCTTCCCGATACTAGCCCGGATTCTACCATTTTCGGTACTCACACTGATTCGACCCTTTTTCGGTTCTCGCTGAGACTGTTTTTCGATACTCGCACGAATTCTAGCTTTTCCCGGTACTCACCCGGATTCTACCATTTTTCAAGACTCACACTGATTCCACCCTTTTTCGGCACTCACCGCGACAGTTTTTCGATACTCGCACGAATTCTAGCTCTTCCCGGTACTCGCCAGGATTCTACCATTTTTCGGTACTCACACTGATTCGACCCTTTTTCGGTTCTCGCTGAGACTGTTTTTCGATACTCGCACGAATTCTAGCTTTTCCCGGTACTCACCCGGATTCTACCATTTTTCAAGACTCACACTGATTCCACCCTTTTTCGGCACTCACCGCGACAGTTTTTCGATACTCGCACGAATTCTAGCTCTTCCCGGTACTCGCTAGGATTCTACCATTTTTCGGTACTCAGACTGATTCGACCCTTTTTCGGTTCTGACTGAGACAGTTTTTCGATACTCGCACGAATTCTAGCTTTTCCCGATACTCGCCCGTATTCTACCATTTTTGGTACTCACAATCATTCGACCCTTTTTCGGCACTCACCGCGACAGTTTTTCGATACTCGCACGAATTCTAGTTCTTCCCGGTACTCGCACGGATTCTACCATTTTTCGGTACTCACACTGATTCGACCCTTTTTCGGTTCTGACTGAGACTGTTTTTCGATACTCGCACGAATTCTAGCTTTTCCCGGTACTCGCCCGTATTCTACCATTTTTGGTACTCACAATCATTCGACCCTTTTTCGGCACTCACCGCGACAGTTTTTCGATACTCGCACGAATTCTAGTTCTTCCCGGTACTCGCACGGATTCTACCATTTTTCGGTACTCACACTGATTCGACCCTTTTTCGGATCTGACTGAGACTGTTTTTCGATACTCGCACGAATTCTAGCATTTCCCGGTACTCACCCGGATTCTACCATTTTTCAAGACTCACACTGATTTCACCCTTTTTCGGTACTCACCACGACAGTTTTTCGATACTGGCACGAATTCTAGCTCTTCCCCATACTAGCCCGGATTCTACCATTTTCGGTACTCACACTGATTCGACCCTTTTTCGGTTCTCACTGAGACTGTTTTTCGATACTCGCACGAATTCTAGCTTTTCCCGGTACTCGCCCGTATTCTACCATTTTTGGTACTCACAATCATTCGACCCTTTTTCGGTACTCACCGCGTCAGTTTTTCGATACTCGCACGAATTCTAGCTCTTCCCGGTACTCGCCAGGATTCTACCATTTTTCGGTACTCACACTGATTCGACCCTTTTTCGGTTCTCGCTGAGACTGTTTTTCGATACTCGCACGAATTCTAGCTTTTCCCGGTACTCACCCGGATTCTACCATTTTTCAAGACTCACACTGATTCCACCCTTTTTCGGCACTCACCGCGACAGTTTTTCGATACTCGCACGAATTCTAGCTCTTCCCGGTACTCGCTAGGATTCTACCATTTTTCGGTACTCAGACTGATTCGACCCTTTTTCGGTTCTGACTGACACAGTTTTTCGATACTCGCACGAATTCTAGCTTTTCCCGGTACTCGCCCGTATTCTACCATTTTTGGTACTCACAATCATTCGACACTTTTTCGGTACTCACCGCGTCAGTTTTTCGATACTCGTACGAATTCTAGCTCTTCCCGGTACTCGCCAGGATTCTACCATTTTTCGGTACTCACACTGATTCGACCCTTTTTCGGTTCTCACTGAGACTGTTTTTCGATACTCGCACGAATTCTAGCTTTTCCCGGTACTCATCCGGATTCTACTATTTTTCAAGACTCACACTGATTCCACCCTTTTTCGGCACTCACCGCGACAGTTTTTCGATACTCGCACGAATTCTAGCTCTTCCCGGTACTCGCTAGGATTCTACCATTTTTCGGTACTCACACTGATTCGACCCTTTTTCGGTTCTCACTGAGACTGTTTGTCGATACTCGCACGAATTCTAGCTTTTCCCGGTACTCGCCCGTATTCTACCATTTTTGGTACTCACAATCACTCTACCCTTTTTCGGTACTCACCGCTTCAGTTTTTTGATACTCGCACGAATTCTAGCTCTTCCCGGTACTCGCTAGGATTCTACCATTTTTCGGTACTCACACTGATTCGACCCTTTTTCGGTTCTCACTGAGACTGTTTTTCGATACTCGCACGAATTCTAGCTTTTCCCGGTACTCACCCGGATTCTTCCATTTTTCAAGACTCACACTGATTCCACCCTTTTTCGGTACTCACCACAACAGTTTTTCGATACTGGCACGAATTCTAGCTCTTCCCGATACTAGCCCGGATTCTACCATTTTCGGTACTCACACTGATTCGACCCTTTTTCGGTTCTCGCTGAGACTATTTTTCGATACTCGCACGAATTCTAGCTTTTCCCGGTACTCACCCGGATTCTACCATTTTTCAAGACTCACACTGATTCCACCCTTTTTCGGCACTCACCGCGACAGTTTTTCGATACTCGCACGAATTCAAGCTCTTCCCGGTACTCGCACGGATTCTACCATTTTTCGGTACTCACACTGATTCGACCCTTTTTCGGTTCTCACTGAGACTGTTTTTCGATACTCGCACGAATTCTAAATTTTCCCGGTACTCGCCCGTATTCTACCATTTTTGGTACTCACAATCATTCGACCCTTTTTCGGTACTCACCGCGTCAGTTTTTCGATACTCGCACGAATTCTAGCTCTTCCCGGTACTCGCCAGGATTCTACCATTTTTCGGTACTCACACTGATTTGACCCTTTTTCGGTTCTCACTGAGACTGTTTTTCGATACTCGCACGAATTCTAGCTTTTCCCGGTACTCTTCCGGATTCTACTATTTTTCAAGACTCACACTGATTCCACCCTTTTTCGGCACTAACCGCGACAGTTTTTCGATACTCGCACGAATTCTAGCTCTTCCCGGTACTCGCACGGATTCTACCATTTTTCGGTACTCACACTGATTCGACCCTTTTTCGGTTCTGACTGAGACTGTTTTTCAATACTCGCACGAATTCTAGCTTTTCCCGGTACTCGCCCGTATTCTACCATTTTTGGTACTCACAATCATTCGACCCTTTTTCGGCACTCACCGCGACAGTTTTTCGATACTCGCACGAATTCTAGTTCTTCCCGGTACTCGCACGGATTCTACCATTTTTCGGTACTCACACAGATTCGACCCTTTTTCGGTTCTGACTGAGACTGTTTTTCGATACTCGCACGAATTCTAGCTTTTCCCGGTACTCGCCCGTATTCTACCATTTTTGGTACTCACAATCATTCGACCCTTTTTCGGCACTCACCGCGACAGTTTTTTGATACTCGCACGAATTCTTGTTCTTCCCGGTACTCGCACGGATTCTACCATTTTTCGGTACTCACACTGATTCGACCCTTTTTCGGTTCTGACTGTGACTGTTTTTCGATACTCGCACGAATTCTTGTTCTTCCCGGTACTCGCACGGATTCTACCATTTTTCGGTACTCACACTGATTCGACCCTTTTTCGGTTCTGACTGAGACTGTTTTTCAATACTCGCACGAATTCTAGCTTTTCCCGGTACTCGCCCGTATTCTACCATTTTTGGTACTCACAATCATTCGACCCTTTTTCGGCACTCACCGCGTCAGTTTTTCGATACTCGTACGAATTCTAGCTCTTCCCGGTACTCGCCAGGATTCTACCGTTTTTCGGTACTCACACTGATTCGACCCTTTTTCGGTTCTCACTGAGACTGTTTTTCGATACTCGCACGAATTCTAGCTTTTCCCGGTACTCATCCGGATTCTACTATTTTTCAAGACTCACACTGATTCCACCCTTTTTCGGCACTCACCGCGACAGTTTTTCGATACTCGCACGAATTCTAGCTCTTCCCGGTACTCGCTAGGATTCTACCATTTTTCGGTACTCACACTGATTCGACCCTTTTTCGGTTCTCACTGAGACTGTTTTTCGATACTCGCATGAATTCTAGCTTTTCCCGGTACTCATCCGGATTCTACTATTTTTCAAGACTCACACTGATTCCACCCTTTTTCGGCACTCACCGCGACAGTTTTTCGATACTCGCACGAATTCTAGCTCTTCCCGGTACTCGCACGGATTCTACCATTTTTCGGTACTCACACTGATTCGACCCTTTTTCGGTTCTGACTGAGACTGTTTTTTGATACTCGCACGAATTCTAGCTTTTCCCGGTACTCGCCCGTATTCTACCATTTTTGGTACTCACAATCATTCGACCCTTTTTCGGCACTCACCGCGACAGTTTTTCGATACTCGCACGAATTCTAGTTCTTCCCGGTACTCGCACGGATTCTACCATTTTTCGGTACTCACACTGATTCGACCCTTTTTCGGTTCTGACTGAGACTGTTTTTCGATACTCGCACGAATTCTAGCTTTTCCCGGTACTCGCCCGTATTCTACCATTTTTGGTACTCACAATCATTCGACCCTTTTTCGGCACTCACCGCGACAGTTTTTCGATACTCGCACGAATTCTTGTTCTTCCCGGTACTCGCACGGATTCTACCATTTTTCGGTACTCACACTGATTCGACCCTTTTTCGGTTCTGACTGAGACTGTTTTTCGATACTCGCACGAATTCTAGCTTTTCCCGGTACTCGCCCGTATTCTACCATTTTTGGTACTCACAATCATTCGACCCTTTTTCGGCACTCACCGCGACAGTTTTTCGATACTCGCACGAATTCTTGTTCTTCCCGGTACTCGCACGGATTCTACCATTTTTCGGTACTCACACAGATTCGACCCTTTTTCGGTTCTGACTGAGACTGTTTTTCGATACTCGCACGAATTCTAGCTTTTCCCGGTACTCGCCCGTATTCTACCATTTTTGGTACTCACAATCATTCGACCCTTTTTCGGCACTCACCGCGTCAGTTTTTCGATACTCGTACGAATTCTAGCTCTTCCCGGTACTCGCCAGGATTCTACCGTTTTTCGGTACTCACACTGATTCGACCCTTTTTCGGTTCTCACTGAGATTGTTTTTCGATACTCGCACGAATTCTAGCTTTTCCCGGTACTCGCCCGTATTCTACCATTTTTGGTACTCACAATCATTCGACCCTTTTTCGGTACTCACCTCGTCAGTTTTTCGATACTCGTACGAATTCTAGCTCTTCCCGGTACTCGCCAGGATTCTACCGTTTTTCGGTACTCACACTGATTCGACCCTTTTTCGGTTCTGACTGAGACTGTTTTTCGATACTCGCACGAATTCTAGCTTTTCCCGGTACTCGCCCGTATTCTACCATTTTTGGTACTCACAATCATTCGACCCTTTTTCGGCACTCACCGCGACAGTTTTTCGATACTCGCACGAATTCTTGTTCTTCCCGGTACTCGCACGGATTCTACCATTTTTCGGTACTCACACTGATTCGACCCTTTTTCGGTTCTGACTGAGACTGTTTTTCGATACTCGCACGAATTCTAGCTTTTCCCGGTACTCGCCCGTATTCTACCATTTTTGGTACTCACAATCATTCGACCCTTTTTCGGCACTCACCGCGACAGTTTTTCGATACTCGCACGAATTCTTGTTCTTCCCGGTACTCGCACGGATTCTACCATTTTTCGGTACTCACACAGATTCGACCCTTTTTCGGTTCTGACTGAGACTGTTTTTCGATACTCGCACGAATTCTAGCTTTTCCCGGTACTCGCCCGTATTCTACCATTTTTGGTACTCACAATCATTCGACCCTTTTTCGGCACTCACCGCGACAGTTTTTCGATACTCGCACGAATTCTAGTTCTTCCCGGTACTCGCACGGATTCTACCATTTTTCGGTACTCACACTGATTCGACCCTTTTTCGGTTCTGACTGAGACTGTTTTTCGATACTCGCACGAATTCTAGCTTTTCCCGGTACTCGCCCGTATTCTACCATTTTTGGTACTCACAATCATTCGACCTTTTTTCGGTACTCACCGCGTCAGTTTTTCGATACTCGTACGAATTCTAGCTCTTCCCGGTACTCGCCAGGATTCTACCGTTTTTCGGTACTCACACTGATTCGACCCTTTTTCGGTTCTCACTGAGACTGTTTTTCGATACTCGCACGAATTCTAGCTTTTCCCGGTACTCATCCGGATTCTACTATTTTTCAAGACTCACACTGATTCCACCCTTTTTCGGCACTCACCGCGACAGTTTTCCGATACTCGCACGAATTCT
Organism: Vitis cinerea var. helleri x Vitis riparia; assembly: GCA_946000715.1. Lineage (NCBI taxonomy): Eukaryota > Viridiplantae > Streptophyta > Magnoliopsida > Vitales > Vitaceae > Vitis > Vitis cinerea var. helleri x Vitis riparia. The sequence goes on from OX254000.1 coordinate 16,281,952, forward strand.
AGCTCTTCCCGGTACTCGCTAGGATTCTACCATTTTTCGGTACTCACACTGATTCGACCCTTTTTCGGTTCTCACTGAGACTGTTTTTCGATACTCGCACGAATTCTAGCTTTTCCCGATACTCATCCGGATTCTACTATTTTTCAAGACTCACACTGATTCCACCCTTTTTCGGCACTCACCGCGACAGTTTTTCGATACTCGCACGAATTCTAGCTCTTCCCGGTACTCGCACGGATTCTACCATTTTTCGGTACTCACACTGATTCGACCCTTTTTCGGTTCTGACTGAGACTGTTTTTCGATACTCGCACGAATTCTAGCTTTTCCCGGTACTCGCCCGTATTCTACCATTTTTGGTACTCACAATCATTCGACCCTTTTTCGGCACTTACCGCGACAGTTTTTCGATACTCGCACGAATTCTAGTTCTTCCCGGTACTCGCACGGATTCTACCATTTTTCGGTACTCACACTGAATTGACCCTTTTTCGGTTCTGACTGAGACTGTTTTTCGATACTCGCACGAATTCTAGCTTTTCCCGGTACTCGCCCGTATTCTACCATTTTTGGTACTCACAATCATTCGACCCTTTTTCGGCACTCACCGCGACAGTTTTTCGATACTCGCACGAATTCTTGTTCTTCCCGGTACTCGCACGGATTCTACCATTTTTCGGTACTCACACAGATTCGACCCTTTTTCGGTTCTAACTGAGACTGTTTTTCGATACTCGCACGAATTCTAGCTTTTCCCGGTACTCGCCCGTATTCTACCATTTTTGGTACTCACAATCATTCGACCCTTTTTCGGCACTCACCGCGACAGTTTTTCGATACTCGCACGAATTCTAGTTCTTCCCGGTACTCGCACGGATTCTACCATTTTTCGGTACTCACACTGATTCGACCCTTTTTCGGTTCTGACTGAGACTGTTTTTCGATACTCGCACGAATTCTTGCTTTTCCCGGTACTCGCCCGTATTCTACCATTTTTGGTACTCACAATCATTCGACCCTTTTTCGGTACTCACCGCGTCAGTTTTTCGATACTCGTACGAATTCTAGCTCTTCCCGGTACTCGCCAGGATTCTACCGTTTTTCGGTACTCACACTGATTCGACCCTTTTTCGGTTCTCACTGAGACTGTTTTTCGATACTCGCACGAATTCTAGCTTTTCCAGGTACTCATCCGGATTCTACTATTTTTCAAGACTCACACTGATTCCACCCTTTTTCGGCACTCACCGCGACAGTTTTTCGATACTCGCACGAATTCTAGCTCTTCCCGGTACTCGCTAGGATTCTACCATTTTTCGGTACTCACACTGATTCGACCCTTTTTCGGTTCTCACTGAGACTGTTTTTCGATACTCGCACGAATTCTAGCTTTTCCCGGTACTCGCCCGTATTCTACCATTTTTGGTACTCACAATCATTCGACCCTTTTTCGGCACTCACCGCGACAGTTTTTCGATACTCGCACGAATTCTAGTTCTTCCCGGTACTCGCACGGATTCTACCATTTTTCGGTACTCACACTGATTCGACCCTTTTTCGGTTCTGACTGAGACTGTTTTTCGATACTCGCACGAATTCTAGCTTTTCCCGGTACTCGCCCGTATTCTACCATTTTTGGTACTCACAATCATTCGACCCTTTTTCGGTACTCACCGCGTCAGTTTTTCGATACTCGCACGAATTCTAGTTCTTCCCGATACTCGCACGGATTCTACCATTTTTCGGTACTCACACTGATTCGACCCTTTTTCGGTTCTGACTGAGACTGTTTTTCGATACTCGCACGAATTCTAGCTTTTCCCGGTACTCGCCCGTATTCTACCATTTTTGGTACTCACAATCATTCGACCCTTTTTCGGCACTCACCGCGTCAGTTTTTCGATACTCGTACGAATTCTAGCTCTTCCCGGTACTCGCCAGGATTCTACCATTTTTCGGTACTCACACTGATTCGACCCTTTTTCGGTTCTCACTGAGACTGTTTTTCGATACTCGCACGAATTCTAGCTTTTCCCGGTACTCATCCGGATTCTACTATTTTTTAGGACTCACACTGATTCCAACCTTTTTCGGCACTCACCGCGACAGTTTTTCGATACTCGCACGAATTCTAGCTCTTCCCGGTACTCGCACGGATTCTACCATTTTTCGGTACTCACACTGATTCGACCCTTTTTCGGTTCTGACTGAGACTGTTTTTCGATACTCGCACGAATTCTAGCTTTTCCCAGTACTCGCCCGTATTCTACCATTTTTGGTACTCACAATCATTCGACCCTTTTTCGGCACTCACCGCGACAGTTTTTCGATACTCGCACGAATTCTAGCTCTTCCCGGTACTCGCACGGATTCTACCATTTTTCGGTACTCACACTGATTCGACCCTTTTTCGGTTCTGACTGAGACTGTTTTTCGATACTCGCACGAATTCTAGCTTTTCCCAGTACTCGCCGGTATTCTACCATTTTTGGTACTCACAATCATTCGACCCTTTTTCGGTACTCACCGCGTCAGTTTTTCGATAGTCGCACGAATTCTAGCTCTTCCCGGTACTCGCTAGGATTCTACCATTTTTCGGTACTCACACTGATTCGACCCTTTTTCGGTTCTGACTGAGACTGTTTTTCGATACTCGCACGAATTCTAGCTTTTCCCGGTACTCGCCCGTATTATACCATTTTTGGTACTCACAATCATTCGACCCTTTTTCGGTACTCACCGCGTCAGTTTTTCGATACTCGCACGAATTCTAGCTCTTCCCGGTACTCGCCAGGATTCTACCATTTTTCGGTACTCACACTGATTCGACCCTTTTTCGGTTCTCACTGAGACTGTTTTTCGATACTCGCACGAATTCTAGCTTTTCCGGTACTCATCCGGATTCTACTATTTTTCAAGACTCACACTGATTCCACCCTTTTTCGGCACTCACCGCGACAGTTTTTCGATACTCGCACGAATTCTAGCTCTTCCCGGTACTCGCACGGATTCTACCATTTTTCGGTACTCACACTGATTCGACCCTTTTTCGGTTCTGACTGAGACTGTTTTTCGATACTCGCACGAATTCTAGCTTTTCCCGGTACTCGCCCGTATTCTACCATTTTTGGTACTCACAATCATTCGAGCCTTTTTCGGCACTCACCGCGACAGTTTTTCGATACTCGCACGAATTCTAGTTCTTCCCGATACTCGCACGGATTCTACCATTTTTCGGTACTCACACTGATTCGACCCTTTTTCGGTTCTGACTGAGACTGTTTTTCGATACTCGCACGAATTCTAGCTTTTCCCGGTACTCGCCCGTATTCTACCATTTTTGGTACTCACAATCATTCGACCCTTTTTCGGTACTCATCGCGTCAGTTTTTCGATACTCGTACGAATTCTAGCTCTTCCCGGTACTCGCCAGGATTCTACCATTTTTCGGTACTCACACTGATTCGACCCTTTTTCGGTTCTCACTGAGACTGTTTTTCGATACTCGCACGAATTCTAGCTTTTCCCGGTACTCGCCCGTATTCTACCATTTTTGGTACTCACAATCATTCGACCCTTTTTCGGCACTCACCGCGACAGTTTTTCGATACTCGCACGAATTCTAGTTCTTCCCGGTACTCGCACGGATTCTACCATTTTTCGGTACTCACACTGATTCGACCCTTTTTCGGTTCTCGCTGAGACTGTTTTTCGATACTCGCACGAATTCTAGCTTTTCCCGGTACTCACCCGGATTCTACTATTTTTCAAGACTCACACTGATTCCACCCTTTTTCGGCACTCACCGCGACAGTTTTTCGATACTCGCACGAATTCTAGCTCTTCCCGGTACTCGTTAGGATTCTACCATTTTTCGGTACTCACACTGATTCGACCCTTTTTCGGTTCTCACTGAGACTGTTTTTCGATACTCGTACGAATTCTAGCTTTTCCCGGTACTCATCCGGATTCTACTATTTTTCAAGACTCACACTGATTCCACCCTTTTTCGGCACTCACCGCGACAGTTTTTCGATACTCGCACGAATTCTAGCTCTTCCCGGTACTCGTTAGGATTCTACCATTTTTCGGTACTCACACTGATTCGACCCTTTTTCGGTTCTCACTGAGACTGTTTCTCGATACTCGCACGAATTCTAGCTTTTCCCGGTACTCATCCAGATTCTACTATTTTTCAAGACTCACACTGATTCCACCCTTTTTCGGCACTCACCGCGACAGTTTTTCGATACTCGCACGAATTCTAGCTCTTCCCGGTACTCGCCAGGATTCTACCATTTTTCGGTACTCACACTGATTCGACCCTTTTTCGGTTCTCACTGAGACTGTTTTTCGATACTCGCACGAATTCTAGCTTTTCCCGGTACTCACCCGGATTCTACCATTTTTCAAGACTCACACTGATTTCACCCTTTTTCGGTACTCACCACGACTGTTTTTCGATACTGGCACGAATTCTAGCTCTTCCCGATACTAGCCCGGATTCTACCATTTTCGGTACTCACACTGATTCGACCCTTTTTCGGTTCTCGCTGAGACTGTTTTTCGATACTCGCACGAATTCTAGCTTTTCCCGGTACTCACCCGGATTCTACCATTTTTCAAGACTCACACTGATTCCACCCTTTTTCGGCACTCACCGCGACAGTTTTTCGATACTCGCACGAATTCAAGCTCTTCCCAGTACTCGCACGGATTCTACCATTTTTCGGTACTCACACTGATTCGACCCTTTTTCGGTTCTCACTGAGACTGTTTTTCGATACTCGCACGAATTCTAGCTTTTCCCGGTACTCATCCGGATTCTACTATTTTTCAAGACTCACACTGATTCCACCCTTTTTCGGCACTCACCGCGACAGTTTTTCGATACTCGCACGAATTCTAGCTCTTCCCGGTACTCGCACGGATTCTACCATTTTTCGGTACTCACACTGATTCGACCCTTTTTCGGTTCTCACTGAGACTGTTTTTCGATACTCGCACGAATTCTAGCTTTTCCCGGTACTCGCCCGTATTCTACCATTTTTGGTACTCACAATCATTCGACCCTTTTTCGGTACTCACCGCGTCAGTTTTTCGATACTCGTACGAATTCTAGCTCTTCCCGGTACTCGCCAGGATTCTACCATTTTTCGGTACTCACACTGATTCGACCCTTTTTCGGTTCTGACTGAGACTGTTTTTCCATACTCGCACGAATTCTAGCTTTTCCCGGTACTCGCCCGTATTATACCATTTTTGGTACTCACAATCATTCGACCCTTTTTCGGTACTCACCGCGTCAGTTTTTCGATACTCGCACGAATTCTAGCTCTTCCCGATACTCGCCAGGATTCTACCATTTTTCGGTACTCACACTGATTCGACCCTTTTTCGGTTCTGACTGAGACTGTTTTTCGATACTCGCACGAATTCTAGCTTTTCCCGGTACTCGCCCGTATTCTACCATTTTTGGTACTCACAATCATTCGACCCTTTTTCGGTACTCACCGCGTCAGTTTTTCGATACTCGCACGAATTCTAGCTCTTCCCGGTACTCGTCAGGATTCTACCATTTTTCGGTACTCACACTGATTCGACCCTTTTTCGGTTCTCACTGAGACTGTTTTTCGATACTCGCACGAATTCTAGCTTTTCCCGGTACTCATCCAGATTCTACTATTTTTCAAGACTCACACTGATTCCACCCTTTTTCGGCACTCACCGCGACAGTTTTTCGATACTCGCACGAATTCTAGCTCTTCCCGGTACTCGTTAGGATTCTACCATTTTTCGGTACTCACACTGATTCGACCCTTTTTCGGTTCTCACTGAGACTGTTTTTCGATACTCGCACGAATTCTAGCTTTTCCCGGTACTCGCCCGTATTCTACCATTTTTGGTACTCACAATCCTTCGACCCTTTTTCGGTTCTCACCGCGTCAGTTTTTCGATACTCGCACGAATTCTAGCTCTTCCCGGTACTCGCCAGGATTCTACCATTTTTCGGTACTCACACTGATTCGACCCTTTTTCGGTTCTGACTGAGACTGTTTTTCCATACTCGCACGAATTCTAGCTTTTCCCGGTACTCGCCCGTATTATACCATTTTTGGTACTCACAATCATTCGACCCTTTTTCGGTACTCACCGCGTCAGTTTTTCGATACTCGCACGAATTCTAGCTCTTCCCGATACTCGCCAGGATTCTACCATTTTTCGGTACTCACACTGATTCGACCCTTTTTCGGTTCTGACTGAGACTGTTTTTCGATACTCGCACGAATTCTAGCTTTTCCCGGTACTCGCCCGTATTCTACCATTTTTGGTACTCACAATCATTCGACCCTTTTTCGGTACTCACCGCGTCAGTTTTTCGATACTCGCACGAATTCTAGCTCTTCCCGGTACTCGTCAGGATTCTACCATTTTTCGGTACTCACACTGATTCGACCCTTTTTCGGTTCTCACTGAGACTGTTTTTCGATACTCGCACGAATTCTAGCTTTTCCCGGTACTCATCCAGATTCTACTATTTTTCAAGACTCACACTGATTCCACCCTTTTTCGGCACTCACCGCGACAGTTTTTCGATACTCGCACGAATTCTAGCTCTTCCCGGTACTCGCTAGGATTCTACCATTTTTCGGTACTCACACTGATTCGACCCTTTTTCGGTTCTCACTGAGACTGTTTTTCGATACTCGCACGAATTCTAGCTTTTCCCGGTACTCGCCCGTATTCTACCATTTTTGGTACTCACAATCCTTCGACCCTTTTTCGGTACTCACCGCGTCAGTTTTTCGATACTCGCACGAATTCTAGCTCTTCCCGGTACTCGCCAGGATTCTACCATTTTTCGGTACTCACACTGATTCGACCCTTTTTCGGTTCTCACTGAGACTGTTTTTCGATACTCGCACGAATTCTAGCTTTTCCCGGTACTCATCCGGATTCTACTATTTTTCAAGACTCACACTGATTCCACCCTTTTTCGGCACTCACCGCGACAGTTTTTCGATACTCGCACGAATTCAAGCTCTTCCCAGTACTCGCCCGGATTCTACCATTTTTCGGTACTCACACTGATTCGACCCTTTTTCGGTTCTCACTGAGACTGTTTTTCGATACTCGCACGAATTCTAGCTTTTCCCGGTACTCATCCAGATTCTACTATTTTTCAAGACTCACACTGATTCCACCCTTTTTCGGCACTCACCGCGACAGTTTTTCGATACTCGCACGAATTCTAGCTCTTCCCGGTACTCGTTAGGATTCTACCATTTTTCGGTACTCACACTGATTCGACCCTTTTTCGGTTCTCACTGAGACTGTTTTTCGATACTCGCACGAATTCTAGCTCTTCCCGGTACTCGTCAGGATTCTACCATTTTTCGGTACTCACACTGATTCGACCCTTTTTCGGTTCTCACTGAGACTGTTTTTCGATACTCGCACGAATTCTAGCTTTTCCCGGTACTCATCCAGATTCTACTATTTTTCAAGACTCACACTGATTCCACCCTTTTTCGGCACTCACCGCGTCAGTTTTTCGATACTCGCACGAATTCTAGCTCTTCCCGGTACTCGCCAGGATTCTACCATTTTTCGGTACTCACACTGATTCGACCCTTTTTCGGTTCTGACTGAGACTGTTTTTCCATACTCGCACGAATTCTAGCTTTTCCCGGTACTCGCCCGTATTATACCATTTTTGGTACTCACAATCATTCGACCCTTTTTCGGTACTCACCGCGTCAGTTTTTCGATACTCGCACGAATTCTAGCTCTTCCCGATACTCGCCAGGATTCTACCATTTTTCGGTACTCACACTGATTCGACCCTTTTTCGGTTCTGACTGAGACTGTTTTTCGATACTCGCACGAATTCTAGCTTTTCCCGGTACTCGCCCGTATTCTACCATTTTTGGTACTCACAATCATTCGACCCTTTTTCGGTACTCACCGCGTCAGTTTTTCGATACTCGCACGAATTCTAGCTCTTCCCGGTACTCGTCAGGATTCTACCATTTTTCGGTACTCACACTGATTCGACCCTTTTTCGGTTCTCACTGAGACTGTTTTTCGATACTCGCACGAATTCTAGCTTTTCCCGGTACTCATCCAGATTCTACTATTTTTCAAGACTCACACTGATTCCACCCTTTTTCGGCACTCACCGCGACAGTTTTTCGATACTCGCACGAATTCTAGCTCTTCCCGGTACTCGTTAGGATTCTACCATTTTTCGGTACTCACACTGATTCGACCCTTTTTCGGTTCTCACTGAGACTGTTTTTCGATACTCGCACGAATTCTAGCTTTTCCCGGTACTCGCCCGTATTCTACCATTTTTGGTACTCACAATCCTTCGACCCTTTTTCGGTACTCACCGCGTCAGTTTTTCGATACTCGCACGAATTCTAGCTCTTCCCGGTACTCGCCAGGATTCTACCATTTTTCGGTACTCACACTGATTCGACCCTTTTTCGGTTCTCACTGAGACTGTTTTTCGATACTCGCACGAATTCTAGCTTTTCCCGGTACTCATCCGGATTCTACTATTTTTCAAGACTCACACTGATTCCACCCTTTTTCGGCACTCACCGCGACAGTTTTTCGATACTCGCACGAATTCAAGCTCTTCCCAGTACTCGCCCGGATTCTACCATTTTTCGGTACTCACACTGATTCGACCCTTTTTCGGTTCTCACTGAGACTGTTTTTCGATACTCGCACGAATTCTAGCTTTTCCCGGTACTCATCCGGATTCTACTATTTTTCAAGACTCACACTGATTCCACCCTTTTTCGGCACTCACCGCGACAGTTTTTCGATACTCGCACGAATTCTAGCTCTTCCCGGTACTCGCACGGATTCTACCATTTTTCGGTACTCACACTGATTCGACCCTTTTTCGGTTCTGACTGAGACTGTTTTTCGATACTCGCACGAATTCTAGCTTTTCCCGGTACTCGCCCGTATTCTACCATTTTTGGTACTCACAATCATTCGACCCTTTTTCGGTACTCACCGCGTCAGTTTTTCGATACTCGCACGAATTCTAGCTCTTCCCGGTACTCGCCAGGATTCTACCATTTTTCGGTACTCACACTGATTCGACCCTTTTTCGGTTCTCACTGAGACTGTTTTTCGATACTCGCACGAATTCTAGCTTTTCCCGGTACTCATCCGGATTCTACTATTTTTCAAGACTCACACTGATTCCACCCTTTTTCGGCACTCACCGCGACAGTTTTTCGATACTCGCACGAATTCAAGCTCTTCCCAGTACTCGCCCGGATTCTACCATTTTTCGGTACTCACACTGATTCGACCCTTTTTCGGTTCTCACTGAGACTGTTTTTCGATACTCGCACGAATTCTAGCTTTTCCCGGTACTCATCCAGATTCTACTATTTTTCAAGACTCACACTGATTCCACCCTTTTTCGGCACTCACCGCGACAGTTTTTCGATACTCGCACGAATTCTAGCTCTTCCCGGTACTCGTTAGGATTCTACCATTTTTCGGTACTCACACTGATTCGACCCTTTTTCGGTTCTCACTGAGACTGTTTTTCGATACTCGCACGAATTCTAGCTTTTCCCGGTACTCATCCAGATTCTACTATTTTTCAAGACTCACACTGATTCCACCCTTTTTCGGCACTCACCGCGACAGTTTTTCGATACTCGCACGAATTCTAGCTCTTCCCGGTACTCGTTAGGATTCTACCATTTTTCGGTACTCACACTGATTCGACCCTTTTTCGGTTCTCACTGAGACTGTTTTTCGATACTCGCACGAATTCTAGCTTTTCCCGGTACTCGCCCGTATTCTACCATTTTTGGTACTCACAATCATTCGACCCTTTTTCGGTACTCACCGCGTCAGTTTTTCGATACTCGCACGAATTCTAGCTCTTCCCGGTACTCGTCAGGATTCTACCATTTTTCGGTACTCACACTGATTCGACCCTTTTTCGGTTCTCACTGAGACTGTTTTTCGATACTCGCACGAATTCTAGCTTTTCCCGGTACTCATCCAGATTCTACTATTTTTCAAGACTCACACTGATTCCACCCTTTTTCGGCACTCACCGCGTCAGTTTTTCGATACTCGCACGAATTCTAGCTCTTCCCGGTACTCGCCAGGATTCTACCATTTTTCGGTACTCACACTGATTCGACCCTTTTTCGGTTCTGACTGAGACTGTTTTTCCATACTCGCACGAATTCTAGCTTTTCCCGGTACTCGCCCGTATTATACCATTTTTGGTACTCACAATCATTCGACCCTTTTTCGGTACTCACCGCGTCAGTTTTTCGATACTCGCACGAATTCTAGCTCTTCCCGATACTCGCCAGGATTCTACCATTTTTCGGTACTCACACTGATTCGACCCTTTTTCGGTTCTGACTGAGACTGTTTTTCGATACTCGCACGAATTCTAGCTTTTCCCGGTACTCGCCCGTATTCTACCATTTTTGGTACTCACAATCATTCGACCCTTTTTCGGTACTCACCGCGTCAGTTTTTCGATACTCGCACGAATTCTAGCTCTTCCCGGTACTCGTCAGGATTCTACCATTTTTCGGTACTCACACTGATTCGACCCTTTTTCGGTTCTCACTGAGACTGTTTTTCGATACTCGCACGAATTCTAGCTTTTCCCGGTACTCATCCAGATTCTACTATTTTTCAAGACTCACACTGATTCCACCCTTTTTCGGCACTCACCGCGACAGTTTTTCGATACTCGCACGAATTCTAGCTCTTCCCGGTACTCGTTAGGATTCTACCATTTTTCGGTACTCACACTGATTCGACCCTTTTTCGGTTCTCACTGAGACTGTTTTTCGATACTCGCACGAATTCTAGCTTTTCCCGGTACTCGCCCGTATTCTACCATTTTTGGTACTCACAATCCTTCGACCCTTTTTCGGTACTCACCGCGTCAGTTTTTCGATACTCGCACGAATTCTAGCTCTTCCCGGTACTCGCCAGGATTGTACCATTTTTCGGTACTCACACTGATTCGACCCTTTTTCGGTTCTCACTGAGACTGTTTTTCGATACTCGCACGAATTCTAGCTTTTCCCGGTACTCATCCGGATTCTACTATTTTTCAAGACTCACACTGATTCCACCCTTTTTCGGCACTCACCGCGACAGTTTTTCGATACTCGCACGAATTCAAGCTCTTCCCAGTACTCGCCCGGATTCTACCATTTTTCGGTACTCACACTGATTCGACCCTTTTTCGGTTCTCACTGAGACTGTTTTTCGATACTCGCACGAATTCTAGCTTTTCCCGGTACTCATCCGGATTCTACTATTTTTCAAGACTCACACTGATTCCACCCTTTTTCGGCACTCACCGCGACAGTTTTTCGATACTCGCACGAATTCTAGCTCTTCCCGGTACTCGCACGGATTCTACCATTTTTCGGTACTCACACTGATTCGACCCTTTTTCGGTTCTGACTGAGACTGTTTTTCGATACTCGCACGAATTCTAGCTTTTCCCGGTACTCGCCCGTATTCTACCATTTTTGGTACTCACAATCATTCGAGCCTTTTTCGGCACTCACCGCGACAGTTTTTCGATACTCGCACGAATTCTAGTTCTTCCCGGTACTCGCACGGATTCTACCATTTTTCGGTACTCACACTGATTCGACCCTTTTTCGGTTCTGACTGAGACTGTTTTTCGATACTCGCACGAATTCTAGCTTTTCCTGGTACTCGCCCGTATTCTACCATTTTTGGTACTCACAATCATTCGAGCCTTTTTCGGCACTCACCGCGACAGTTTTTCGATACTCGCACGAATTCTAGTTCTTCCCGGTACTCGCACGGATTCTACCATTTTTCGGTACTCACACTGATTCGACCCTTTTTCGGTTCTCACTGAGACTGTTTTTCGATACTCGCACGAATTCTAGCTTTTCCCGGTACTCGCCCGTATTCTACCATTTTTGGTACTCACAATCATTCGACCCTTTTTCGGCACTCACCGCGACAGTTTTTCCATACTCGCACGAATTCTAGTTCTTCCCGGTACTCGCACGGATTCTACCATTTTTCGGTACTCACACTGATTCGACCCTTTTTCGGTTCTGACTGAGACTGTTTTTCGATACTCGCACGAATTCTAGCTTTTCCCGGTACTCGCCCGTATTCTACCATTTTTGGTACTCACAATCATTCGACCCTTTTTCGGTACTCACCGCGTCAGTTTTTCGATACTCGTACGAATTCTAGCTCTTCCCGGTACTTGCTAGGATTCTACCATTTTTCGGTACTCACACTGATTCGACCCTTTTTCGGTTCTCACTGAGACTGTTTTTCGATACTCGCACGAATTCTAGCTTTTCCCGGTACTCATCCGGATTCTACTATTTTTCAAGACTCACACTGATTCCACCCTTTTTCGGCACTCACCGCGACAGTTTTTCGATACTCGCACGAATTCTAGCTCTTCCCGGTACTCGCACGGATTCTACCATTTTTCGGTACTCACACTGATTCGACCCTTTTTCGGTTCTGACTGAGACTGTTTTTCGATACTCGCACGAATTCTAGCTTTTCCCGGTACTCGCCCGTATTCTACCATTTTTGGTACTCACAATCATTCGACCCTTTTTCGGTACTCACCGCGTCAGTTTTTCGATACTCGTACGAATTCTAGCTCTTCCCGGTACTCGCCAGGATTCTACCATTTTTCGGTACTCACACTGATTCGACCCTTTTTCGGTTCTCACTGAGACTGTTTTTCGATACTCGCACGAATTCTAGCTTTTCCCGGTACTCATCCGGATTCTACTATTTTTCAAGACTCACACTGATTCCACCCTTTTTCGGCACTCACCGCGACAGTTTTTCGATACTCGCACGAATTCTAGTTCTTCCCGGTACTCGCACGGATTCTACCATTTTTCGGTACTCACACTGATTCGACCCTTTTTCGGTTCTCACTGAGACTGTTTTTCGATACTCGCACGAATTCTAGCTTTTCCCGGTACTCGCCCGTATTCTACCATTTTTGGTACTCACAATCATTCGACCCTTTTTCGGCACTCACCGCGACAGTTTTTCCATACTCGCACGAATTCTAGTTCTTCCCGGTACTCGCACGGATTCTACCATTTTTCGGTACTCACACTGATTCGACCCTTTTTCGGTTCTGACTGAGACTGTTTTTCGATACTCGCACGAATTCTAGCTTTTCCCGGTACTCGCCCGTATTCTACCATTTTTGGTACTCACAATCATTCGACCCTTTTTCGGTACTCACCGCGTCAGTTTTTCGATACTCGTACGAATTCTAGCTCTTCCCGGTACTTGCCAGGATTCTACCATTTTTCGGTACTCACACTGATTCGACCCTTTTTCGGTTCTCACTGAGACTGTTTTTCGATACTCGCACGAATTCTAGCTTTTCCCGGTACTCGCCCGTATTCTACCATTTTTGGTACTCACAATCATTCGACCCTTTTTCGGCACTCACCGCGACAGTTTTTCGATACTCGCACGAATTCTAGTTCTTCCCGGTACTCGCACGGATTCTACCATTTTTCGGTACTCACACTGATTCGACCCTTTTTCGGTTCTGACTGAGACTGTTTTTCGATACTCGCACGAATTCTAGCTTTTCCCGGTACTCGCCCGTATTCTACCATTTTTGGTACTCACAATCATTCGACCCTTTTTCGGTACTCACCGCGTCAGTTTTTCGATACTCGTACGAATTCTAGCTCTTCCCGGTACTCGCCAGGATTCTACCATTTTTCGGTACTCACACTGATTCGACCCTTTTTCGGTTCTCACTGAGACTGTTTTTCGATACTCGCACGAATTCTAGCTTTTCCCGGTACTCATCCGGATTCTACTATTTTTCAAGACTCACACTGATTCCACCCTTTTTCGGCACTCACCGCGACAGTTTTTCGATACTCGCACGAATTCTAGTTCTTCCCGGTACTCGCACGGATTCTACCATTTTTCGGTACTCACACTGATTCGACCCTTTTTCGGTTCTCACTGAGACTGTTTTTCGATACTCGCACGAATTCTAGCTTTTCCCGGTACTCGCCCGTATTCTACCATTTTTGGTACTCACAATCATTCGACCCTTTTTCGGTACTCACCGCGTCAGTTTTTCGATACTCGTACGAATTCTAGCTCTTCCCGGTACTCGCCAGGATTCTACCATTTTTCGGTACTCACACTGATTCGACCCTTTTTCGGTTCTCACTGAGACTGTTTTTCGATACTCGCACGAATTCTAGCTTTTCCCGGTACTCATCCGGATTCTACTATTTTTCAAGACTCACACTGATTCCACCCTTTTTCGACACTCACCGCGACAGTTTTTCGATACTCGCACGAATTCTAGCTCTTCCCGGTACTCGCACGGATTCTACCATTTTTCGGTACTCACACTGACTCGACCCTTTTTTCGGTTCTGACTGAGACTGTTTATCGATACTCGCACGAATTCTAGCTTTTCCCGGTACTCGCCCGTATTATACCATTTTTGGTACTCACAATCATTCGACCCTTTTTCGGCACTCACCGCGACAGTTTTTCGATACTCGCACGAATTCTAGTTCTTCCCGGTATTCGCACGGATTCTACCATTTTTCGGTACTCACACTGATTCAACCCTTTTTCGGTTCTGACTGAGACTGTTTTTCGATACTCGCACGAATTCTAGCTTTTCCCGGTACTCGCCCGTATTCTACCATTTTTGGTACTCACAATCATTCGACCCTTTTTCGGCACTCACCGCGACAGTTTTTCGATACTCGCACGAATTCTAGTTCTTCCCGGTACTCGCACGGATTCTACCATTTTTCGGTACTCACACTGATTCGACCCTTTTTCGGTTCTCACTGAGACTGTTTTTCGATACTCGCACGAATTCTAGCTTTTCCCGGTACTCGCCCGTATTCTACCATTTTTGGTACTCACAATCATTCGACACTTTTTCGGTACTCACCGCGTCAGTTTTTCGATACTCGTACGAATTCTAGCTCTTCCCGGTACTCGCCAGGATTCTACCATTTTTCGGTACTCACACTGATTCGACCCTTTTTCGGTTCTCACTGAGACTGTTTTTCGATACTCGCACGAATTCTAGCTTTTCCCGGTACTCACCCGGATTCTACCATTTTTCAGGACTCACACTGATTCCACCCTTTTTCGGTACTCACCACGACAGTTTTTCGATACTGGCACGAATTCTAGCTCTTCCCGATACTAGCCCGGATTCTACCATTTTCGGTACTCACACTGAGTCGACCCTTTTTCGGTTCTCGCTGAGACTGTTTTTCGATACTCGCACGAATTCTAGCTTTTCCCGGTACTCACCCGGATTCTACCATTTTTCAAGACTCACACTGATTCCACCCTTTTTCGGCACTCACCGCGAAAGTTTTTCGATACTCGCACGAATTCAAGCTCTTCCCGGTACTCGCACGGATTCTACCATTTTTCGGTACTCACACTGATTCGACCCTTTTTCGGCTCTCACTGAGACTGTTTTTCGATACTCGCACGAATTCTAGCTTTTCCCGGTACTCGCCCGTATTCTACCATTTTTGGTACTCACAATCATTCGACCCTTTTTCGGTACTCACCGCGTCAGTTTTTCGATACTCGCACGAATTCTAGCTCTTCCCGGTACTCGCCAGGATTCTACCATTTTTCAGTACTCACACTGATTCGACCCTTTTTCGGTTCTCACTGAGACTGTTTTTCGATACTCGCACGAATTCTAGCTTTTCCCGATACTCATCCGGATTCTACTATTTTTCAAGACTCACACTGATTCCACCCTTTTTCGGCACTCACCGCGACAGTTTTTCGATACTCGCACGAATTCTAGCTCTTCCCGGTACTCGCTAGGATTCTACCATTTTTCGGTACTCAGACTGATTCGACCCTTTTTCGGTTCTGACTGAGACAGTTTTTCGATACTCGCACGAATTCTAGCTTTTCCCGGTACTCACCCGGATTCTACCATTTTTCAAGACTCACACTGATTCCACCCTTTTTCGGTACTCACCACGACAGTTTTTCGATACTGGCACGAATTCTAGCTCTTCCCGATACTAGCCCGGATTCTACCATTTTCGGTACTCACACTGATTCGACCCTTTTTCGGTTCTCGCTGAGACTGTTTTTCGATACTCGCACGAATTCTAGCTTTTCCCGGTACTCATCCGGATTCTACTATTTTTCAAGACTCACACTGATTCCACCCTTTTTCGGCACTCACCGCGACAGTTTTTCGATACTCGCACGAATTCAAGCTCTTCCCGGTACTCGCACGGATTCTACCATTTTTCGGTACTCACACTGATTCGACCCTTTTTCGGCTCTCACTGAGACTGTTTTTCGATACTCGCACGAATTCTAGCTTTTCCCGGTACTCGCCCGTATTCTACCATTTTTGGTACTCACAATCATTCGACCCTTTTTCGGTACTCACCACGTCAGTTTTTCGATACTCGCACGAATTCTAGCTCTTCCCGGTACTCGCCAGGATTCTACCATTTTTCGGTACTCACACTGATTCGACCCTTTTTCGGTTCTGACTGAGACTGTTTTTCGATACTCGCACGAATTCTAGCTTTTCCCGGTACTCGCCCGTATTCTACCATTTTTGGTACTCACAATCATTCGACACTTTTTCGGTACTCACCGCGTCAGTTTTTCGATACTCGTACGAATTCTAGCTCTTCCCGGTACTCGCCAGGATTCTACCATTTTTCGGTACTCACACTGATTCGACCCTTTTTCGGTTCTCACTGAGACTGTTTTTCGATACTCGCACGAATTCTAGCTTTTCCCGGTACTCATCCGGATTCTACTATTTTTCAAGACTCACACTGATTCCACCCTTTTTCGGCACTCACCGCGACAGTTTTTCGATACTCGCACGAATTCAAGCTCTTCCCGGTACTCGCACGGATTCTACCATTTTTCGGTACTCACACTGATTCGACCCTTTTTCGGCTCTCACTGAGACTGTTTTTCGATACTCGCACGAATTCTAGCTTTTCCCGGTACTCGCCCGTATTCTACCATTTTTGGTACTCACAATCATTCGACCCTTTTTCGGTACTCACCGCGTCAGTTTTTCGATACTCGTACGAATTCTAGCTCTTCCCGGTACTCGCCAGGATTCTACCATTTTTCGGTACTCACACGGATTCGACCCTTTTTCGGTTCTCACTGAGACTGTTTTTCGATACTCGCACGAATTCTAGCTTTTCCCGGTACTCATCCGGATTCTACTATTTTTCAAGACTCACACTGATTCCACCCTTTTTCGGCACTCACCGCGACAGTTTTTCGATACTCGCACGAATTCTAGCTCTTCCCGGTACTCGCTAGGATTCTACCATTTTTCGGTACTCACACTGATTCGACCCTTTTTCGGTTCTGACTGAGACTGTTTTTCGATACTCGCACGAATTCTAGCTTTTCCCGGTACTCGCCCGTATTCTACCATTTTTGGTACTCACAATCATTCGACACTTTTTCGGTACTCACCGCGTCAGTTTTTCGATACTCGTACGAATTCTAGCTCTTCCCGGTACTCGCCAGGATTCTACCATTTTTCGGTACTCACACTGATTCGACCCTTTTTCGGTTCTCACTGAGACTGTTTTTCGATACTCGCACGAATTCTAGCTTTTCCCGGTACTCACCCGGATTCTACCATTTTTCAGGACTCACACTGATTCCACCCTTTTTCGGTACTCACCACGACAGTTTTTCGATACTGGCACGAATTCTAGCTCTTCCCGATACTAGCCCGGATTCTACCATTTTCGGTACTCACACTGAGTCGACCCTTTTTCGGTTCTCGCTGAGACTGTTTTTCGATACTCGCACGAATTCTAGCTTTTCCCGGTACTCACCCGGATTCTACCATTTTTCAAGACTCACACTGATTCCACCCTTTTTCGGCACTCATCGCGACAGTTTTTCGATACTCGCACGAATTCAAGCTCTTCCCGGTACTCGCACGGATTCTACCATTTTTCGGTACTCACACTGATTCGACCCTTTTTCGGCTCTCACTGAGACTGTTTTTCGATACTCGCACGAATTCTAGCTTTTCCCGGTACTCGCCCGTATTCTACCATTTTTGGTACTCACAATCATTCGACCCTTTTTCGGTACTCACCGCGTCAGTTTTTCGATACTCGCACGAATTCTAGCTCTTCCCGGTACTCGCCAGGATTCTACCATTTTTCAGTACTCACACTGATTCGACCCTTTTTCGGTTCTCACTGAGACTGTTTTTCGATACTCGCACGAATTCTAGCTTTTCCCGATACTCATCCGGATTCTACTATTTTTCAAGACTCACACTGATTCCACCCTTTTTCGGCACTCACCGCGACAGTTTTTCGATACTCGCACGAATTCTAGCTCTTCCCGGTACTCGCTAGGATTCTACCATTTTTCGGTACTCAGACTGATTCGACCCTTTTTCGGTTCTGACTGAGACAGTTTTTCGATACTCGCACGAATTCTAGCTTTTCCCGGTACTCACCCGGATTCTACCATTTTTCAAGACTCACACTGATTCCACCCTTTTTCGGTACTCACCACGACAGTTTTTCGATACTGGCACGAATTCTAGCTCTTCCCGATACTAGCCCGGATTCTACCATTTTCGGTACTCACACTGATTCGACCCTTTTTCGGTTCTCGCTGAGACTGTTTTTCGATACTCGCACGAATTCTAGCTTTTCCCGGTACTCATCCGGATTCTACTATTTTTCAAGACTCACACTGATTCCACCCTTTTTCGGCACTCACCGCGACAGTTTTTCGATACTCGCACGAATTCAAGCTCTTCCCGGTACTCGCACGGATTCTACCATTTTTCGGTACTCACACTGATTCGACCCTTTTTCGGTTCTCACTGAGACTGTTTTTCGATACTCGCACGAATTCTAGCTTTTCCCGGTACTCACCCGGATTCTACCATTTTTCAGGACTCACACTGATTCCACCCTTTTTCGGTACTCACCACGACAGTTTTTCGATACTGGCACGAATTCTAGCTCTTCCCGATACTAGCCCGGATTCTACCATTTTCGGTACTCACACTGATTCGACCCTTTTTCGGTTCTCGCTGAGACTGTTTTTCGATACTCGCACGAATTCTAGCTTTTCCCGGTACTCACCCGGATTCTACCATTTTTCAAGACTCACACTGATTCCACCCTTTTTCGGCACTCATCGCGACAGTTTTTCGATACTCGCACGAATTCAAGCTCTTCCCGGTACTCGCACGGATTCTACCATTTTTCGGTACTCACACTGATTCGACCCTTTTTCGGCTCTCACTGAGACTGTTTTTCGATACTCGCACGAATTCTAGCTTTTCCCGGTACTCGCCCGTATTCTACCATTTTTGGTACTCACAATCATTCGACCCTTTTTCGGTACTCACCGCGTCAGTTTTTCGATACTCGCACGAATTCTAGCTCTTCCCGGTACTCGCCAGGATTCTACCATTTTTCAGTACTCACACTGATTCGACCCTTTTTCGGTTCTCACTGAGACTGTTTTTCGATACTCGCACGAATTCTAGCTTTTCCCGATACTCATCCGGATTCTACTATTTTTCAAGACTCACACTGATTCCACCCTTTTTCGGCACTCACCGCGACAGTTTTTCGATACTCGCACGAATTCTAGCTCTTCCCGGTACTCGCTAGGATTCTACCATTTTTCGGTACTCAGACTGATTCGACCCTTTTTCGGTTCTGACTGAGACAGTTTTTCGATACTCGCACGAATTCTAGCTTTTCCCGGTACTCACCCGGATTCTACCATTTTTCAAGACTCACACTGATTCCACCCTTTTTCGGTACTCACCACGACAGTTTTTCGATACTGGCACGAATTCTAGCTCTTCCCGATACTAGCCCGGATTCTACCATTTTCGGTACTCACACTGATTCGACCCTTTTTCGGTTCTCGCTGAGACTGTTTTTCGATACTCGCACGAATTCTAGCTTTTCCCGGTACTCATCCGGATTCTACTATTTTTCAAGACTCACACTGATTCCACCCTTTTTCGGCACTCACCGCGACAGTTTTTCGATACTCGCACGAATTCAAGCTCTTCCCGGTACTCGCACGGATTCTACCATTTTTCGGTACTCACACTGATTCGACCCTTTTTCGGTTCTCACTGAGACTGTTTTTCGATACTCGCACGAATTCTAGCTTTTCCCGGTACTCACCCGGATTCTACCATTTTTCAGGACTCACACTGATTCCACCCTTTTTCGGTACTCACCACGACAGTTTTTCGATACTGGCACGAATTCTAGCTCTTCCCGATACTAGCCCGGATTCTACCATTTTCGGTACTCACACTGATTCGACCCTTTTTCGGTTCTCGCTGAGACTGTTTTTCGATACTCGCACGAATTCTAGCTTTTCCCGGTACTCACCCGGATTCTACCATTTTTCAAGACTCACACTGATTCCACCCTTTTTCGGCACTCACCGCGACAGTTTTTCGATACTCGCACGAATTCAAGCTCTTCCCGGTACTCGCACGGATTCTACCATTTTTCGGTACTCACACTGATTCGACCCTTTTTCGGCTCTCACTGAGACTGTTTTTCGATACTCGCACGAATTCTAGCTTTTCCCGGTACTCGCCCGTATTCTACCATTTTTGGCACTCACAATCATTCGACCCTTTTTCGGTACTCACCGCGTCAGTTTTTCGATACTCGCACGAATTCTAGCTCTTCCCGGTACTCGCCAGGATTCTACCATTTTTCGGTACTCACACTGATTCGACCCTTTTTCGGTTCTCACTGAGACTGTTTTTCGATACTCGCACGAATTCTAGCTTTTCCCGGTACTCATCCGGATTCTACTATTTTTCAAGACTCACACTGATTCCACCCTTTTTCGGCACTCACCGCGACAGTTTTTCGATACTCGCACGAATTCTAGCTCTTCCCGGTACTCGCACGGATTCTACCATTTTTCGGTACTCACACTGATTCGACCCTTTTTCGGTTCTCACTGAGACTGTTTTTCGATACTCGCACGAATTCTAGCTTTTCCCGGTACTCACCCGGATTCTACCATTTTTCAAGACTCACACTGATTCCACCCTTTTTCGGTACTCACCACGACAGTTTTTCGATACTGGCACGAATTCTAGCACTTCCCGATACTAGCCCGGATTCTACCATTTTCGGTACTCACACTGATTCGACCCTTTTTCGGTTCTCGCTGAGACTGTTTTTCGATACTCGCACGAATTCTAGCTTTTCCCGGTACTCACCCGGATTCTACCATTTTTCAAGACTCACACTGATTCCACCCTTTTTCGGCACTCACCGCGACAGTTTTTCGATACTCGCACGAATTCTAGCTCTTCCCGGTACTCGCCAGGATTCTACCATTTTTCGGTACTCACACTGATTCGACCCTTTTTCGGTTCTCGCTGAGACTGTTTTTCGATACTCGCACGAATTCTAGCTTTTCCCGGTACTCACCCGGATTCTACCATTTTTCAAGACTCACACTGATTCCACCCTTTTTCGGCACTCACCGCGACAGTTTTTCGATACTCGCACGAATTCTAGCTCTTCCCGGTACTCGCTAGGATTCTACCATTTTTCGGTACTCAGACTGATTCGACCCTTTTTCGGTTCTGACTGAGACAGTTTTTCGATACTCGCACGAATTCTAGCTTTTCCCGATACTCGCCCGTATTCTACCATTTTTGGTACTCACAATCATTCGACCCTTTTTCGGCACTCACCGCGACAGTTTTTCGATACTCGCACGAATTCTAGTTCTTCCCGGTACTCGCACGGATTCTACCATTTTTCGGTACTCACACTGATTCGACCCTTTTTCGGTTCTGACTGAGACTGTTTTTCGATACTCGCACGAATTCTAGCTTTTCCCGGTACTCGCCCGTATTCTACCATTTTTGGTACTCACAATCATTCGACCCTTTTTCGGCACTCACCGCGACAGTTTTTCGATACTCGCACGAATTCTAGTTCTTCCCGGTACTCGCACGGATTCTACCATTTTTCGGTACTCACACTGATTCGACCCTTTTTCGGATCTGACTGAGACTGTTTTTCGATACTCGCACGAATTCTAGCATTTCCCGGTACTCACCCGGATTCTACCATTTTTCAAGACTCACACTGATTTCACCCTTTTTCGGTACTCACCACGACAGTTTTTCGATACTGGCACGAATTCTAGCTCTTCCCGATACTAGCCCGGATTCTACCATTTTCGGTACTCACACTGATTCGACCCTTTTTCGGTTCTCACTGAGACTGTTTTTCGATACTCGCACGAATTCTAGCTTTTCCCGGTACTCGCCCGTATTCTACCATTTTTGGTACTCACAATCATTCGACCCTTTTTCGGTACTCACCGCGTCAGTTTTTCGATACTCGCACGAATTCTAGCTCTTCCCGGTACTCGCCAGGATTCTACCATTTTTCGGTACTCACACTGATTCGACCCTTTTTCGGTTCTCGCTGAGACTGTTTTTCGATACTCGCACGAATTCTAGCTTTTCCCGGTACTCACCCGGATTCTACCATTTTTCAAGACTCACACTGATTCCACCCTTTTTCGGCACTCACCGCGACAGTTTTTCGATACTCGCACGAATTCTAGCTCTTCCCGGTACTCGCTAGGATTCTACCATTTTTCGGTACTCAGACTGATTCGACCCTTTTTCGGTTCTGACTGACACAGTTTTTCGATACTCGCACGAATTCTAGCTTTTCCCGGTACTCGCCCGTATTCTACCATTTTTGGTACTCACAATCATTCGACCCTTTTTCGGTACTCACCGCGTCAGTTTTTCGATACTCGTACGAATTCTAGCTCTTCCCGGTACTCGCCAGGATTCTACCATTTTTCGGTACTCACACTGATTCGACCCTTTTTCGGTTCTCACTGAGACTGTTTTTCGATACTCGCACGAATTCTAGCTTTTCCCGGTACTCATCCGGATTCTACTATTTTTCAAGACTCACACTGATTCCACCCTTTTTCGGCACTCACCGCGACAGTTTTTCGATACTCGCACGAATTCTAGCTCTTCCCGGTACTCGCTAGGATTCTACCATTTTTCGGTACTCACACTGATTCGACCCTTTTTCGGTTCTCACTGAGACTGTTTGTCGATACTCGCACGAATTCTAGCTTTTCCCGGTACTCGCCCGTATTCTACCATTTTTGGTACTCACAATCACTCTACCCTTTTTCGGTACTCACCGCTTCAGTTTTTTGATACTCGCACGAATTCTAGCTCTTCCCGGTACTCGCTAGGATTCTACCATTTTTCGGTACTCACACTGATTCGACCCTTTTTCGGTTCTCACTGAGACTGTTTTTCGATACTCGCACGAATTCTAGCTTTTCCCGGTACTCACCCGGATTCTTCCATTTTTCAAGACTCACACTGATTCCACCCTTTTTCGGTACTCACCACAACAGTTTTTCGATACTGGCACGAATTCTAGCTCTTCCCGATACTAGCCCGGATTCTACCATTTTCGGTACTCACACTGATTCGACCCTTTTTCGGTTCTCGCTGAGACTATTTTTCGATACTCGCACGAATTCTAGCTTTTCCCGGTACTCACCCGGATTCTACCATTTTTCAAGACTCACACTGATTCCACCCTTTTTCGGCACTCACCGCGACAGTTTTTCGATACTCGCACGAATTCAAGCTCTTCCCGGTACTCGCACGGATTCTACCATTTTTCGGTACTCACACTGATTCGACCCTTTTTCGGTTCTCACTGAGACTGTTTTTCGATACTCGCACGAATTCTAAATTTTCCCGGTACTCGCCCGTATTCTACCATTTTTGGTACTCACAATCATTCGACCCTTTTTCGGTACTCACCGCGTCAGTTTTTCGATACTCGCACGAATTCTAGCTCTTCCCGGTACTCGCCAGGATTCTACCATTTTTCGGTACTCACACTGATTTGACCCTTTTTCGGTTCTCACTGAGACTGTTTTTCGATACTCGCACGAATTCTAGCTTTTCCCGGTACTCTTCCGGATTCTACTATTTTTCAAGACTCACACTGATTCCACCCTTTTTCGGCACTAACCGCGACAGTTTTTCGATACTCGCACGAATTCTAGCTCTTCCCGGTACTCGCACGGATTCTACCATTTTTCGGTACTCACACTGATTCGACCCTTTTTCGGTTCTGACTGAGACTGTTTTTCAATACTCGCACGAATTCTAGCTTTTCCCGGTACTCGCCCGTATTCTACCATTTTTGGTACTCACAATCATTCGACCCTTTTTCGGCACTCACCGCGACAGTTTTTCGATACTCGCACGAATTCTAGTTCTTCCCGGTACTCGCACGGATTCTACCATTTTTCGGTACTCACACAGATTCGACCCTTTTTCGGTTCTGACTGAGACTGTTTTTCGATACTCGCACGAATTCTAGCTTTTCCCGGTACTCGCCCGTATTCTACCATTTTTGGTACTCACAATCATTCGACCCTTTTTCGGCACTCACCGCGACAGTTTTTCGATACTCGCACGAATTCTTGTTCTTCCCGGTACTCGCACGGATTCTACCATTTTTCGGTACTCACACTGATTCGACCCTTTTTCGGTTCTGACTGTGACTGTTTTTCGATACTCGCACGAATTCTTGTTCTTCCCGGTACTCGCACGGATTCTACCATTTTTCGGTACTCACACTGATTCGACCCTTTTTCGGTTCTGACTGAGACTGTTTTTCAATACTCGCACGAATTCTAGCTTTTCCCGGTACTCGCCCGTATTCTACCATTTTTGGTACTCACAATCATTCGACCCTTTTTCGGCACTCACCGCGTCAGTTTTTCGATACTCGTACGAATTCTAGCTCTTCCCGGTACTCGCCAGGATTCTACCGTTTTTCGGTACTCACACTGATTCGACCCTTTTTCGGTTCTCACTGAGACTGTTTTTCGATACTCGCACGAATTCTAGCTTTTCCCGGTACTCATCCGGATTCTACTATTTTTCAAGACTCACACTGATTCCACCCTTTTTCGGCACTCACCGCGACAGTTTTTCGATACTCGCACGAATTCTAGCTCTTCCCGGTACTCGCTAGGATTCTACCATTTTTCGGTACTCACACTGATTCGACCCTTTTTCGGTTCTCACTGAGACTGTTTTTCGATACTCGCATGAATTCTAGCTTTTCCCGGTACTCATCCGGATTCTACTATTTTTCAAGACTCACACTGATTCCACCCTTTTTCGGCACTCACCGCGACAGTTTTTCGATACTCGCACGAATTCTAGCTCTTCCCGGTACTCGCACGGATTCTACCATTTTTCGGTACTCACACTGATTCGACCCTTTTTCGGTTCTGACTGAGACTGTTTTTTGATACTCGCACGAATTCTAGCTTTTCCCGGTACTCGCCCGTATTCTACCATTTTTGGTACTCACAATCATTCGACCCTTTTTCGGCACTCACCGCGACAGTTTTTCGATACTCGCACGAATTCTAGTTCTTCCCGGTACTCGCACGGATTCTACCATTTTTCGGTACTCACACTGATTCGACCCTTTTTCGGTTCTGACTGAGACTGTTTTTCGATACTCGCACGAATTCTAGCTTTTCCCGGTACTCGCCCGTATTCTACCATTTTTGGTACTCACAATCATTCGACCCTTTTTCGGCACTCACCGCGACAGTTTTTCGATACTCGCACGAATTCTTGTTCTTCCCGGTACTCGCACGGATTCTACCATTTTTCGGTACTCACACTGATTCGACCCTTTTTCGGTTCTGACTGAGACTGTTTTTCGATACTCGCACGAATTCTAGCTTTTCCCGGTACTCGCCCGTATTCTACCATTTTTGGTACTCACAATCATTCGACCCTTTTTCGGCACTCACCGCGACAGTTTTTCGATACTCGCACGAATTCTTGTTCTTCCCGGTACTCGCACGGATTCTACCATTTTTCGGTACTCACACAGATTCGACCCTTTTTCGGTTCTGACTGAGACTGTTTTTCGATACTCGCACGAATTCTAGCTTTTCCCGGTACTCGCCCGTATTCTACCATTTTTGGTACTCACAATCATTCGACCCTTTTTCGGCACTCACCGCGTCAGTTTTTCGATACTCGTACGAATTCTAGCTCTTCCCGGTACTCGCCAGGATTCTACCGTTTTTCGGTACTCACACTGATTCGACCCTTTTTCGGTTCTCACTGAGATTGTTTTTCGATACTCGCACGAATTCTAGCTTTTCCCGGTACTCGCCCGTATTCTACCATTTTTGGTACTCACAATCATTCGACCCTTTTTCGGTACTCACCTCGTCAGTTTTTCGATACTCGTACGAATTCTAGCTCTTCCCGGTACTCGCCAGGATTCTACCGTTTTTCGGTACTCACACTGATTCGACCCTTTTTCGGTTCTGACTGAGACTGTTTTTCGATACTCGCACGAATTCTAGCTTTTCCCGGTACTCGCCCGTATTCTACCATTTTTGGTACTCACAATCATTCGACCCTTTTTCGGCACTCACCGCGACAGTTTTTCGATACTCGCACGAATTCTTGTTCTTCCCGGTACTCGCACGGATTCTACCATTTTTCGGTACTCACACTGATTCGACCCTTTTTCGGTTCTGACTGAGACTGTTTTTCAATACTCGCACGAATTCTAGCTTTTCCCGGTACTCGCCCGTATTCTACCATTTTTGGTACTCACAATCATTCGACCCTTTTTCGGCACTCACCGCGTCAGTTTTTCGATACTCGTACGAATTCTAGCTCTTCCCGGTACTCGCCAGGATTCTACCATTTTTCGGTACTCACACTGATTCGACCCTTTTTCGGTTCTCACTGAGACTGTTTTTCGATACTCGCACGAATTCTAGCTTTTCCCGGTACTCATCCGGATTCTACTATTTTTCAAGACTCACACTGATTCCACCCTTTTTCGGCACTCACCGCGACAGTTTTCCGATACTCGCACGAATTCTAGCTCTTCCCGGTACTCGCTAGGATTCTACCATTTTTCGGTACTCACACTGATTCGACCCTTTTTCGGTTCTGACTGAGACTGTTTTTCGATACTCGCACGAATTCTAGCTTTTCCCGGTACTCGCCCGTATTCTACCATTTTTGGTACTCACAATCATTCGACCCTTTTTCGGCACTCACCGCGACAGTTTTTCGATACTCGCACGAATTCTAGTTCTTCCCGGTACTCGCACGGATTCTACCATTTTTCGGTACTCACACTGATTCGACCCTTTTTCGGTTCTGACTGAGACTGTTTTTCGATACTCGCACGAATTCTAGCTTTTCCCGGTACTCGCCCGTATTCTACCATTTTTGGTACTCACAATCATTCGACCTTTTTTCGGTACTCACCGCGTCAGTTTTTCGATACTCGTACGAATTCTAGCTCTTCCCGGTACTCGCCAGGATTCTACCGTTTTTCGGTACTCACACTGATTCGACCCTTTTTCGGTTCTCACTGAGACTGTTTTTCGATACTCGCACGAATTCTAGCTTTTCCCGGTACTCATCCGGATTCTACTATTTTTCAAGACTCACACTGATTCCACCCTTTTTCGGCACTCACCGCGACAGTTTTCCGATACTCGCACGAATTCTAGCTCTTCCCGGTACTCGCTAGGATTCTACCATTTTTCGGTACTCACACTGATTCGACCCTTTTTCGGTTCTCACTGAGACTGTTTTTCGATACTCGCACGAATTCTAGCTTTTCCCGATACTCATCCGGATTCTACTATTTTTCAAGACTCACACTGATTCCACCCTTTTTCGGCACTCACCGCGACAGTTTTTCGATACTCGCACGAATTCTAGCTCTTCCCGGTACTCGCACGGATTCTACCATTTTTCGGTACTCACACTGATTCGACCCTTTTTCGGTTCTGACTGAGACTGTTTTTCGATACTCGCACGAATTCTTGCTTTTCCCGGTACTCGCCCGTATTCTACAATTTTTGGTACTCACAATCATTCGACCCTTTTTCGGTACTCACCGCGTCAGTTTTTCGATACTCGTACGAATTCTAGCTCTTCCCGGTACTCGCCAGGATTCTACCGTTTTTCGGTACTCACACTGATTCGACCCTTTTTCGGTTCTCACTGAGACTGTTTTTCGATACTCGCACGAATTCTAGCTTTTCCAGGTACTCATCCGGATTCTACTATTTTTCAAGACTCACACTGATTCCACCCTTTTTCGGCACTCACCGCGACAGTTTTTCGATACTCGCACGAATTCTAGCTCTTCCCGGTACTCGCACGGATTCTACCATTTTTCGGTACTCACACAGATTCGACCCTTTTTCGGTTCTGACTGAGACTGTTTTTCGATACTCGCACGAATTCTAGCTTTTCCCGGTACTCGCCCGTATTCTACCATTTTTGGTACTCACAATCATTCGACCCTTTTTCGGCACTCACCGCGTCAGTTTTTCGATACTCGTACGAATTCTAGCTCTTCCCGGTACTCGCCAGGATTCTACCGTTTTTCGGTACTCACACTGATTCGACCCTTTTTCGGTTCTCACTGAGATTGTTTTTCGATACTCGCACGAATTCTAGCTTTTCCCGGTACTCGCCCGTATTCTACCATTTTTGGTACTCACAATCATTCGACCCTTTTTCGGTACTCACCTCGTCAGTTTTTCGATACTCGTACGAATTCTAGCTCTTCCCGGTACTCGCCAGGATTCTACCGTTTTTCGGTACTCACACTGATTCGACCCTTTTTCGGTTCTGACTGAGACTGTTTTTCGATACTCGCACGAATTCTAGCTTTTCCCGGTACTCGCCCGTATTCTACCATTTTTGGTACTCACAATCATTCGACCCTTTTTCGGCACTCACCGCGACAGTTTTTCGATACTCGCACGAATTCTTGTTCTTCCCGGTACTCGCACGGATTCTACCATTTTTCGGTACTCACACTGATTCGACCCTTTTTCGGTTCTGACTGAGACTGTTTTTCGATACTCGCACGAATTCTAGCTTTTCCCGGTACTCGCCCGTATTCTACCATTTTTGGTACTCACAATCATTCGACCCTTTTTCGGCACTCACCGCGACAGTTTTTCGATACTCGCACGAATTCTTGTTCTTCCCGGTACTCGCACGGATTCTACCATTTTTCGGTACTCACACAGATTCGACCCTTTTTCGGTTCTGACTGAGACTGTTTTTCGATACTCGCACGAATTCTAGCTTTTCCCGGTACTCGCCCGTATTCTACCATTTTTGGTACTCACAATCATTCGACCCTTTTTCGGCACTCACCGCGACAGTTTTTCGATACTCGCACGAATTCTAGTTCTTCCCGGTACTCGCACGGATTCTACCATTTTTCGGTACTCACACTGATTCGACCCTTTTTCGGTTCTGACTGAGACTGTTTTTCGATACTCGCACGAATTCTAGCTTTTCCCGGTACTCGCCCGTATTCTACCATTTTTGGTACTCACAATCATTCGACCTTTTTTCGGTACTCACCGCGTCAGTTTTTCGATACTCGTACGAATTCTAGCTCTTCCCGGTACTCGCCAGGATTCTACCGTTTTTCGGTACTCACACTGATTCGACCCTTTTTCGGTTCTCACTGAGACTGTTTTTCGATACTCGCACGAATTCTAGCTTTTCCCGGTACTCATCCGGATTCTACTATTTTTCAAGACTCACACTGATTCCACCCTTTTTCGGCACTCACCGCGACAGTTTTTCGATACTCGCACGAATTCTAGCTCTTCCCGGTACTCGCTAGGATTCTACCATTTTTCGGTACTCACACTGATTCGACCCTTTTTCGGTTCTCACTGAGACTGTTTTTCGATACTCGCATGAATTCTAGCTTTTCCCGGTACTCATCCGGATTCTACTATTTTTCAAGACTCACACTGATTCCACCCTTTTTCGGCACTCACCGCGACAGTTTTTCGATACTCGCACGAATTCTAGCTCTTCCCGGTACTCGCACGGATTCTACCATTTTTCGGTACTCACACTGATTCGACCCTTTTTCGGTTCTGACTGAGACTGTTTTTCCATACTCGCACGAATTCTAGCTTTTCCCGGTACTCGCCCGTATTCTACCATTTTTGGTACTCACAATCATTCGACCCTTTTTCGGCACTCACCGCGACAGTTTTTCGATACTCGCACGAATTCTAGTTCTTCCCGGTACTCGCACGGATTCTACCATTTTTCGGTACTCACACTGATTCGACCCTTTTTCGGTTCTGACTGAGACTGTTTTTCGATACTCGCACGAATTCTAGCTTTTCCCGGTACTCGCCCGTATTCTACCATTTTTGGTACTCACAATCATTCGACCTTTTTTCGGTACTCACCGCGTCAGTTTTTCGATACTCGTACGAATTCTAGCTCTTCCCGGTACTCGCCAGGATTCTACCGTTTTTCGGTACTCACACTGATTCGACCCTTTTTCGGTTCTCACTGAGACTGTTTTTCGATACTCGCACGAATTCTAGCTTTTCCCGGTACTCATCCGGATTCTACTATTTTTCAAGACTCACACTGATTCCACCCTTTTTCGGCACTCACCGCGACAGTTTTCCGATACTCGCACGAATTCTAGCTCTTCCCGGTACTCGCTAGGATTCTACCATTTTTCGGTACTCACACTGATTCGACCCTTTTTCGGTTCTCACTGAGACTGTTTTTCGATACTCGCACGAATTCTAGCTTTTCCCGATACTCATCCGGATTCTACTATTTTTCAAGACTCACACTGATTCCACCCTTTTTCGGCACTCACCGCGACAGTTTTTCGATACTCGCACGAATTCTAGCTCTTCCCGGTACTCGCACGGATTCTACCATTTTTCGGTACTCACACTGATTCGACCCTTTTTCGGTTCTGACTGAGACTGTTTTTCGATACTCGCACGAATTCTTGCTTTTCCCGGTACTCGCCCGTATTCTACAATTTTTGGTACTCACAATCATTCGACCCTTTTTCGGTACTCACCGCGTCAGTTTTTCGATACTCGTACGAATTCTAGCTCTTCCCGGTACTCGCCAGGATTCTACCGTTTTTCGGTACTCACACTGATTCGACCCTTTTTCGGTTCTCACTGAGACTGTTTTTCGATACTCGCACGAATTCTAGCTTTTCCAGGTACTCATCCGGATTCTACTATTTTTCAAGACTCACACTGATTCCAGCCTTTTTCGGCACTCACCGCGACAGTTTTTCGATACTCGCACGAATTCTAGCTCTTCCCGGTACTCGCTAGGATTCTACCATTTTTCGGTACTCACACTGATTCGACCCTTTTTCGGTTCTCACTGAGACTGTTTTTCGATACTCGCACGAATTCTAGCTTTTCCCGGTACTCGCCCGTATTCTACCATTTTTGGTACTCACAATCATTCGACCCTTTTTCGGCACTCACCGCGACAGTTTTTCGATACTCGCACGAATTCTAGTTCTTCCCGGTACTCGCACGGATTCTACCATTTTTCGGTACTCACACTGATTCGACCCTTTTTCGGTTCTGACTGAGACTGTTTTTCGATACTCGCACGAATTCTAGCTTTTCCCGGTACTCGCCCGTATTCTACCATTTTTGGTA
The DNA here is from genome assembly GCA_946000715.1 of Vitis cinerea var. helleri x Vitis riparia. NCBI lineage: Eukaryota > Viridiplantae > Streptophyta > Magnoliopsida > Vitales > Vitaceae > Vitis > Vitis cinerea var. helleri x Vitis riparia. The sequence goes on from OX254000.1 coordinate 16,313,683, forward strand.
CTCACAATCATTCGACCCTTTTTCGGTACTCACCGCGTCAGTTTTTCGATACTCGCACGAATTCTAGTTCTTCCCGATACTCGCACGGATTCTACCATTTTTCGGTACTCACACTGATTCGACCCTTTTTCGGTTCTGACTGAGACTGTTTTTCGATACTCGCACGAATTCTAGCTTTTCCCGGTACTCGCCCGTATTCTACCATTTTTGGTACTCACAATCATTCGACCCTTTTTCGGCACTCACCGCGTCAGTTTTTCGATACTCGTACGAATTCTAGCTCTTCCCGGTACTCGCCAGGATTCTACCATTTTTCGGTACTCACACTGATTCGACCCTTTTTCGGTTCTCACTGAGACTGTTTTTCGATACTCGCACGAATTCTAGCTTTTCCCGGTACTCATCCGGATTCTACTATTTTTTAGGACTCACACTGATTCCAACCTTTTTCGGCACTCACCGCGACAGTTTTTCGATACTCGCACGAATTCTAGCTCTTCCCGGTACTCGCACGGATTCTACCATTTTTCGGTACTCACACTGATTCGACCCTTTTTCGGTTCTGACTGAGACTGTTTTTCGATACTCGCACGAATTCTAGCTTTTCCCAGTACTCGCCCGTATTCTACCATTTTTGGTACTCACAATCATTCGACCCTTTTTCGGCACTCACCGCGACAGTTTTTCGATACTCGCACGAATTCTAGTTCTTCCCGGTACTCGCACGGATTCTACCATTTTTCGGTACTCACACTGATTCGACCCTTTTTCGGTTCTGACTGAGACTGTTTTTCGATACTCGCACGAATTCTAGCTTTTCCCAGTACTCGCCGGTATTCTACCATTTTTGGTACTCACAATCATTCGACCCTTTTTCGGTACTCACCGCGTCAGTTTTTCGATAGTCGCACGAATTCTAGCTCTTCCCGGTACTCGCTAGGATTCTACCATTTTTCGGTACTCACACTGATTCGACCCTTTTTCGGTTCTGACTGAGACTGTTTTTCGATACTCGCACGAATTCTAGCTTTTCCCGGTACTCGCCCGTATTATACCATTTTTGGTACTCACAATCATTCGACCCTTTTTCGGTACTCACCGCGTCAGTTTTTCGATACTCGCACGAATTCTAGCTCTTCCCGGTACTCGCCAGGATTCTACCATTTTTCGGTACTCACACTGATTCGACCCTTTTTCGGTTCTCACTGAGACTGTTTTTCGATACTCGCACGAATTCTAGCTTTTCCGGTACTCATCCGGATTCTACTATTTTTCAAGACTCACACTGATTCCACCCTTTTTCGGCACTCACCGCGACAGTTTTTCGATACTCGCACGAATTCTAGCTCTTCCCGGTACTCGCACGGATTCTACCATTTTTCGGTACTCACACTGATTCGACCCTTTTTCGGTTCTGACTGAGACTGTTTTTCGATACTCGCACGAATTCTAGCTTTTCCCGGTACTCGCCCGTATTCTACCATTTTTGGTACTCACAATCATTCGAGCCTTTTTCGGCACTCACCGCGACAGTTTTTCGATACTCGCACGAATTCTAGTTCTTCCCGATACTCGCACGGATTCTACCATTTTTCGGTACTCACACTGATTCGACCCTTTTTCGGTTCTGACTGAGACTGTTTTTCGATACTCGCACGAATTCTAGCTTTTCCCGGTACTCGCCCGTATTCTACCATTTTTGGTACTCACAATCATTCGACCCTTTTTCGGTACTCATCGCGTCAGTTTTTCGATACTCGTACGAATTCTAGCTCTTCCCGGTACTCGCCAGGATTCTACCATTTTTCGGTACTCACACTGATTCGACCCTTTTTCGGTTCTCACTGAGACTGTTTTTCGATACTCGCACGAATTCTAGCTTTTCCCGGTACTCGCCCGTATTCTACCATTTTTGGTACTCACAATCATTCGACCCTTTTTCGGCACTCACCGCGACAGTTTTTCGATACTCGCACGAATTCTAGTTCTTCCCGGTACTCGCACGGATTCTACCATTTTTCGGTACTCACACTGATTCGACCCTTTTTCGGTTCTCGCTGAGACTGTTTTTCGATACTCGCACGAATTCTAGCTTTTCCCGGTACTCACCCGGATTCTACTATTTTTCAAGACTCACACTGATTCCACCCTTTTTCGGCACTCACCGCGACAGTTTTTCGATACTCGCACGAATTCTAGCTCTTCCCGGTACTCGTTAGGATTCTACCATTTTTCGGTACTCACACTGATTCGACCCTTTTTCGGTTCTCACTGAGACTGTTTTTCGATACTCGTACGAATTCTAGCTTTTCCCGGTACTCATCCGGATTCTACTATTTTTCAAGACTCACACTGATTCCACCCTTTTTCGGCACTCACCGCGACAGTTTTTCGATACTCGCACGAATTCTAGCTCTTCCCGGTACTCGTTAGGATTCTACCATTTTTCGGTACTCACACTGATTCGACCCTTTTTCGGTTCTCACTGAGACTGTTTCTCGATACTCGCACGAATTCTAGCTTTTCCCGGTACTCATCCAGATTCTACTATTTTTCAAGACTCACACTGATTCCACCCTTTTTCGGCACTCACCGCGACAGTTTTTCGATACTCGCACGAATTCTAGCTCTTCCCGGTACTCGCCAGGATTCTACCATTTTTCGGTACTCACACTGATTCGACCCTTTTTCGGTTCTCACTGAGACTGTTTTTCGATACTCGCACGAATTCTAGCTTTTCCCGGTACTCACCCGGATTCTACCATTTTTCAAGACTCACACTGATTTCACCCTTTTTCGGTACTCACCACGACTGTTTTTCGATACTGGCACGAATTCTAGCTCTTCCCGATACTAGCCCGGATTCTACCATTTTCGGTACTCACACTGATTCGACCCTTTTTCGGTTCTCGCTGAGACTGTTTTTCGATACTCGCACGAATTCTAGCTTTTCCCGGTACTCACCCGGATTCTACCATTTTTCAAGACTCACACTGATTCCACCCTTTTTCGGCACTCACCGCGACAGTTTTTCGATACTCGCACGAATTCAAGCTCTTCCCAGTACTCGCCCGGATTCTACCATTTTTCGGTACTCACACTGATTCGACCCTTTTTCGGTTCTCACTGAGACTGTTTTTCGATACTCGCACGAATTCTAGCTTTTCCCGGTACTCATCCGGATTCTACTATTTTTTAGGACTCACACTGATTCCAACCTTTTTCGGCACTCACCGCGACAGTTTTTCGATACTCGCACGAATTCTAGCTCTTCCCGGTACTCGCACGGATTCTACCATTTTTCGGTACTCACACTGATTCGACCCTTTTTCGGTTCTGACTGAGACTGTTTTTCGATACTCGCACGAATTCTAGCTTTTCCCAGTACTCGCCCGTATTCTACCATTTTTGGTACTCACAATCATTCGACCCTTTTTCGGCACTCACCGCGACAGTTTTTCGATACTCGCACGAATTCTAGTTCTTCCCGGTACTCGCACGGATTCTACCATTTTTCGGTACTCACACTGATTCGACCCTTTTTCGGTTCTGACTGAGACTGTTTTTCGATACTCGCACGAATTCTAGCTTTTCCCAGTACTCGCCGGTATTCTACCATTTTTGGTACTCACAATCATTCGACCCTTTTTCGGTACTCACCGCGTCAGTTTTTCGATAGTCGCACGAATTCTAGCTCTTCCCGGTACTCGCTAGGATTCTACCATTTTTCGGTACTCACACTGATTCGACCCTTTTTCGGTTCTGACTGAGACTGTTTTTCGATACTCGCACGAATTCTAGCTTTTCCCGGTACTCGCCCGTATTATACCATTTTTGGTACTCACAATCATTCGACCCTTTTTCGGTACTCACCGCGTCAGTTTTTCGATACTCGCACGAATTCTAGCTCTTCCCGGTACTCGCCAGGATTCTACCATTTTTCGGTACTCACACTGATTCGACCCTTTTTCGGTTCTCACTGAGACTGTTTTTCGATACTCGCACGAATTCTAGCTTTTCCGGTACTCATCCGGATTCTACTATTTTTCAAGACTCACACTGATTCCACCCTTTTTCGGCACTCACCGCGACAGTTTTTCGATACTCGCACGAATTCTAGCTCTTCCCGGTACTCGCACGGATTCTACCATTTTTCGGTACTCACACTGATTCGACCCTTTTTCGGTTCTGACTGAGACTGTTTTTCGATACTCGCACGAATTCTAGCTTTTCCCGGTACTCGCCCGTATTCTACCATTTTTGGTACTCACAATCATTCGAGCCTTTTTCGGCACTCACCGCGACAGTTTTTCGATACTCGCACGAATTCTAGTTCTTCCCGATACTCGCACGGATTCTACCATTTTTCGGTACTCACACTGATTCGACCCTTTTTCGGTTCTGACTGAGACTGTTTTTCGATACTCGCACGAATTCTAGCTTTTCCCGGTACTCGCCCGTATTCTACCATTTTTGGTACTCACAATCATTCGACCCTTTTTCGGTACTCATCGCGTCAGTTTTTCGATACTCGTACGAATTCTAGCTCTTCCCGGTACTCGCCAGGATTCTACCATTTTTCGGTACTCACACTGATTCGACCCTTTTTCGGTTCTCACTGAGACTGTTTTTCGATACTCGCACGAATTCTAGCTTTTCCCGGTACTCGCCCGTATTCTACCATTTTTGGTACTCACAATCATTCGACCCTTTTTCGGCACTCACCGCGACAGTTTTTCGATACTCGCACGAATTCTAGTTCTTCCCGGTACTCGCACGGATTCTACCATTTTTCGGTACTCACACTGATTCGACCCTTTTTCGGTTCTCGCTGAGACTGTTTTTCGATACTCGCACGAATTCTAGCTTTTCCCGGTACTCACCCGGATTCTACTATTTTTCAAGACTCACACTGATTCCACCCTTTTTCGGCACTCACCGCGACAGTTTTTCGATACTCGCACGAATTCTAGCTCTTCCCGGTACTCGTTAGGATTCTACCATTTTTCGGTACTCACACTGATTCGACCCTTTTTCGGTTCTCACTGAGACTGTTTTTCGATACTCGTACGAATTCTAGCTTTTCCCGGTACTCATCCGGATTCTACTATTTTTCAAGACTCACACTGATTCCACCCTTTTTCGGCACTCACCGCGACAGTTTTTCGATACTCGCACGAATTCTAGCTCTTCCCGGTACTCGTTAGGATTCTACCATTTTTCGGTACTCACACTGATTCGACCCTTTTTCGGTTCTCACTGAGACTGTTTCTCGATACTCGCACGAATTCTAGCTTTTCCCGGTACTCATCCAGATTCTACTATTTTTCAAGACTCACACTGATTCCACCCTTTTTCGGCACTCACCGCGACAGTTTTTCGATACTCGCACGAATTCTAGCTCTTCCCGGTACTCGCCAGGATTCTACCATTTTTCGGTACTCACACTGATTCGACCCTTTTTCGGTTCTCACTGAGACTGTTTTTCGATACTCGCACGAATTCTAGCTTTTCCCGGTACTCACCCGGATTCTACCATTTTTCAAGACTCACACTGATTTCACCCTTTTTCGGTACTCACCACGACTGTTTTTCGATACTGGCACGAATTCTAGCTCTTCCCGATACTAGCCCGGATTCTACCATTTTCGGTACTCACACTGATTCGACCCTTTTTCGGTTCTCGCTGAGACTGTTTTTCGATACTCGCACGAATTCTAGCTTTTCCCGGTACTCACCCGGATTCTACCATTTTTCAAGACTCACACTGATTCCACCCTTTTTCGGCACTCACCGCGACAGTTTTTCGATACTCGCACGAATTCAAGCTCTTCCCAGTACTCGCCCGGATTCTACCATTTTTCGGTACTCACACTGATTCGACCCTTTTTCGGTTCTCACTGAGACTGTTTTTCGATACTCGCACGAATTCTAGCTTTTCCCGGTACTCATCCGGATTCTACTATTTTTCAAGACTCACACTGATTCCACCCTTTTTCGGCACTCACCGCGACAGTTTTTCGATACTCGCACGAATTCTAGCTCTTCCCGGTACTCGCACGGATTCTACCATTTTTCGGTACTCACACTGATTCGACCCTTTTTCGGTTCTCACTGAGACTGTTTTTCGATACTCGCACGAATTCTAGCTTTTCCCGGTACTCGCCCGTATTCTACCATTTTTGGTACTCACAATCATTCGACCCTTTTTCGGTACTCACCGCGTCAGTTTTTCGATACTCGTACGAATTCTAGCTCTTCCCGGTACTCGCCAGGATTCTACCATTTTTCGGTACTCACACTGATTCGACCCTTTTTCGGTTCTGACTGAGACTGTTTTTCCATACTCGCACGAATTCTAGCTTTTCCCGGTACTCGCCCGTATTATACCATTTTTGGTACTCACAATCATTCGACCCTTTTTCGGTACTCACCGCGTCAGTTTTTCGATACTCGCACGAATTCTAGCTCTTCCCGATACTCGCCAGGATTCTACCATTTTTCGGTACTCACACTGATTCGACCCTTTTTTGGTTCTGACTGAGACTGTTTTTCGATACTCGCACGAATTCTAGCTTTTCCCGGTACTCGCCCGTATTCTACCATTTTTGGTACTCACAATCATTCGACCCTTTTTCGGTACTCACCGCGTCAGTTTTTCGATACTCGCACGAATTCTAGCTCTTCCCGGTACTCGTCAGGATTCTACCATTTTTCGGTACTCACACTGATTCGACCCTTTTTCGGTTCTCACTGAGACTGTTTTTCGATACTCGCACGAATTCTAGCTTTTCCCGGTACTCATCCAGATTCTACTATTTTTCAAGACTCACACTGATTCCACCCTTTTTCGGCACTCACCGCGACAGTTTTTCGATACTCGCACGAATTCTAGCTCTTCCCGGTACTCGTTAGGATTCTACCATTTTTCGGTACTCACACTGATTCGACCCTTTTTCGGTTCTCACTGAGACTGTTTTTCGATACTCGCACGAATTCTAGCTTTTCCCGGTACTCGCCCGTATTCTACCATTTTTGGTACTCACAATCCTTCGACCCTTTTTCGGTACTCACCGCGTCAGTTTTTCGATACTCGCACGAATTCTAGCTCTTCCCGGTACTCGCCAGGATTCTACCATTTTTCGGTACTCACACTGATTCGACCCTTTTTCGGTTCTGACTGTGACTGTTTTTCCATACTCGCACGAATTCTAGCTTTTCCCGGTACTCGCCCGTATTATACCATTTTTGGTACTCACAATCATTCGACCCTTTTTCGGTACTCACCGCGTCAGTTTTTCGATACTCGCACGAATTCTAGCTCTTCCCGATACTCACCAGGATTCTACCATTTTTCGGTACTCACACTGATTCGACCCTTTTTCGGTTCTGACTGAGACTGTTTTTCGATACTCGCACGAATTCTAGCTTTTCCCGGTACTCGCCCGTATTCTACCATTTTTGGTACTCACAATCATTCGACCCTTTTTCGGTACTCACCGCGTCAGTTTTTCGATACTCGCACGAATTCTAGCTCTTCCCGGTACTCGTCAGGATTCTACCATTTTTCGGTACTCACACTGATTCGACCCTTTTTCGGTTCTCACTGAGACTGTTTTTCGATACTCGCACGAATTCTAGCTTTTCCCGGTACTCATCCAGATTCTACTATTTTTCAAGACTCACACTGATTCCACCCTTTTTCGGCACTCACCGCGACAGTTTTTCGATACTCGCACGAATTCTAGCTCTTCCCGGTACTCGTTAGGATTCTACCATTTTTCGGTACTCACACTGATTCGACCCTTTTTCGGTTCTCACTGAGACTGTTTTTCGATACTCGCACGAATTCTAGCTTTTCCCGGTACTCGCCCGTATTCTACCATTTTTGGTACTCACAATCCTTCGACCCTTTTTCGGTACTCACCGCGTCAGTTTTTCGATACTCGCACGAATTCTAGCTCTTCCCGGTACTCGCCAGGATTCTACCATTTTTCGGTACTCACACTGATTCGACCCTTTTTCGGTTCTCACTGAGACTGTTTTTCGATACTCGCACGAATTCTAGCTTTTCCCGGTACTCATCCGGATTCTACTATTTTTCAAGACTCACACTGATTCCACCCTTTTTCGGCACTCACCGCGACAGTTTTTCGATACTCGCACGAATTCTAGCTCTTCCCGGTACTCGCTAGGATTCTACCATTTTTCGGTACTCACACTGATTCGACCCTTTTTCGGTTCTCACTGAGACTGTTTTTCGATACTCGCACGAATTCTAGCTTTTCCCGGTACTCATCCGGATTCTACTATTTTTCAAGACTCACACTGATTCCACCCTTTTTCGGCACTCACCGCGACAGTTTTTCGATACTCGCACGAATTCTAGCTCTTCCCGGTACTCGCACGGATTCTACCATTTTTCGGTACTCACACTGATTCGACCCTTTTTCGGTTCTGACTGAGACTGTTTTTCGATACTCGCACGAATTCTAGCTTTTCCCGGTACTCGCCCGTATTCTACCATTTTTGGTACTCACAATCATTCGACCCTTTTTCGGTACTCACCGCGTCAGTTTTTCGATACTCGCACGAATTCTAGCTCTTCCCGGTACTCGCCAGGATTCTACCATTTTTCGGTACTCACACTGATTCGACCCTTTTTCGGTTCTCACTGAGACTGTTTTTCGATACTCACACGAATTCTAGCTTTTCCCGGTACTCATCCAGATTCTACTATTTTTCAAGGCTCACACTGATTCCACCCTTTTTCGGCACTCACCGCGACAGTTTTTCGATACTCGCACAAATTCTAGCTCTTCCCGGTACTCGTTAGGATTCTACCATTTTTCGGTACTCACACTGATTCGACCCTTTTTCGGTTCTCACTGAGACTGTTTTTCGATACTCGCACGAATTCTAGCTTTTCCCGGTACTCATCCAGATTCTACTATTTTTCAAGACTCACACTGATTCCACCCTTTTTCGGCACTCACCGCGACAGTTTTTCGATACTCGCACGAATTCTAGCTCTTCCCGGTACTCGCTAGGATTCTACCATTTTTCGGTACTCACACTGATTCGACCCTTTTTCGGTTCTCACTGAGACTGTTTTTCGATACTCGCACGAATTCTAGCTTTTCCCGGTACTCGCCCGTATTATACCATTTTTGGTACTCACAATCATTCGACCCTTTTTCGGTACTCACCGCGTCAGTTTTTCGATACTCGCACGAATTCTAGCTCTTCCCGGTACTCGCCAGGATTCTACCATTTTTCGGTACTCACACTGATTCGACCCTTTTTCGGTTCTCACTGAGACTGTTTTTCGATACTCGCACGAATTCTAGCTTTTCCCGGTACTCGCCCGTATTCTACCATTTTTGGTACTCACAATCATTCGACCCTTTTTCGGTACTCACCGCGTCAGTTTTTCGATACTCGTACGAATTCTAGATCTTCCCGGTACTCGCCAGGATTCTACCATTTTTCGGTACTCACACTGATTCGACCCTTTTTCGGTTCTGACTGAGACTGTTTTTCCATACTCGCACGAATTCTAGCTTTTCCCGGTACTCGCCCGTATTATACCATTTTTGGTACTCACAATCATTCGACCCTTTTTCGGTACTCACCGCGTCAGTTTTTCGATACTCGCACGAATTCTAGCTCTTCCCGGTACTCGCCAGGATTCTACCATTTTTCGGTACTCACACTGATTCGACCCTTTTTCGGTTCTCACTGAGACTGTTTTTCGATACTCGCACGAATTCTAGCTTTTCCCGGTACTCATCCGGATTCTACTATTTTTCAAGACTCACACTGATTCCACCCTTTTTCGGCACTCACCGCGACAGTTTTTCGATACTCGCACGAATTCTAGCTCTTCCCGGTACTCGCACGGATTCTACCATTTTTCGGTACTCACACTGATTCGACCCTTTTTCGGTTCTGACTGAGACTGTTTTTCGATACTCGCACGAATTCTAGCTTTTCCCGGTACTCGCCCGTATTCTACCATTTTTGGCACTCACAATCATTCGAGCCTTTTTCGGCACTCACCGCGACAGTTTTTCGATACTCGCACGAATTCTAGTTCTTCCCGGTACTCGCACGGATTCTACCATTTTTCGGTACTCACACTGATTCGACCCTTTTTCGGTTCTGACTGAGACTGTTTTTCGATACTCGCACGAATTCTAGCTTTTCCTGGTACTCGCCCGTATTCTACCATTTTTGGTACTCACAATCATTCGAGCCTTTTTCGGCACTCACCGCGACAGTTTTTCGATACTCGCACGAATTCTAGTTCTTCCCGGTACTCGCACGGATTCTACCATTTTTCGGTACTCACACTGATTCGACCCTTTTTCGGTTCTCACTGAGACTGTTTTTCGATACTCGCACGAATTCTAGCTTTTCCCGGTACTCGCCCGTATTCTACCATTTTTGGTACTCACAATCATTCGACCCTTTTTCGGCACTCACCGCGACAGTTTTTCCATACTCGCACGAATTCTAGTTCTTCCCGGTACTCGCACGGATTCTACCATTTTTCGGTACTCACACTGATTCGACCCTTTTTCGGTTCTGACTGAGACTGTTTTTCGATACTCGCACGAATTCTAGCTTTTCCCGGTACTCGCCCGTATTCTACCATTTTTGGTACTCACAATCATTCGACCCTTTTTCGGTACTCACCGCGTCAGTTTTTCGATACTCGTACGAATTCTAGCTCTTCCCGGTACTTGCCAGGATTCTACCATTTTTCGGTACTCACACTGATTCGACCCTTTTTCGGTTCTCACTGAGACTGTTTTTCGATACTCGCACGAATTCTAGCTTTTCCCGGTACTCATCCGGATTCTACTATTTTTCAAGACTCACACTGATTCCACCCTTTTTCGGCACTCACCGCGACAGTTTTTCGATACTCGCACGAATTCTAGCTCTTCCCGGTACTCGCACGGATTCTACCATTTTTCGGTACTCACACTGATTCGACCCTTTTTCGGTTCTGACTGAGACTGTTTTTCGATACTCGCACGAATTCTAGCTTTTCCCGGTACTCGCCCGTATTCTACCATTTTTGGTACTCACAATCATTCGAGCCTTTTTCGGCACTCACCGCGACAGTTTTTCGATACTCGCACGAATTCTAGTTCTTCCCGGTACTCGCACGGATTCTACCATTTTTCGGTACTCACACTGATTCGACCCTTTTTCGGTTCTGACTGAGACTGTTTTTCGATACTCGCACGAATTCTAGCTTTTCCTGGTACTCGCCCGTATTCTACCATTTTTGGTACTCACAATCATTCGAGCCTTTTTCGGCACTCACCGCGACAGTTTTTCGATACTCGCACGAATTCTAGTTCTTCCCGGTACTCGCACGGATTCTACCATTTTTCGGTACTCACACTGATTCGACCCTTTTTCGGTTCTCACTGAGACTGTTTTTCGATACTCGCACGAATTCTAGCTTTTCCCGGTACTCGCCCGTATTCTACCATTTTTGGTACTCACAATCATTCGACCCTTTTTCGGCACTCACCGCGACAGTTTTTCCATACTCGCACGAATTCTAGTTCTTCCCGGTACTCGCACGGATTCTACCATTTTTCGGTACTCACACTGATTCGACCCTTTTTCGGTTCTGACTGAGACTGTTTTTCGATACTCGCACGAATTCTAGCTTTTCCCGGTACTCGCCCGTATTCTACCATTTTTGGTACTCACAATCATTCGACCCTTTTTCGGTACTCACCGCGTCAGTTTTTCGATACTCGTACGAATTCTAGCTCTTCCCGGTACTTGCCAGGATTCTACCATTTTTCGGTACTCACACTGATTCGACCCTTTTTCGGTTCTCACTGAGACTGTTTTTCGATACTCGCACGAATTCTAGCTTTTCCCGGTACTCGCCCGTATTCTACCATTTTTGGTACTCACAATCATTCGACCCTTTTTCGGCACTCACCGCGACAGTTTTTCGATACTCGCACGAATTCTAGTTCTTCCCGGTACTCGCACGGATTCTACCATTTTTCGGTACTCACACTGATTCGACCCTTTTTCGGTTCTGACTGAGACTGTTTTTCGATACTCGCACGAATTCTAGCTTTTCCCGGTACTCGCCCGTATTCTACCATTTTTGGTACTCACAATCATTCGACCCTTTTTCGGTACTCACCGCGTCAGTTTTTCGATACTCGTACGAATTCTAGCTCTTCCCGGTACTCGCCAGGATTCTACCATTTTTCGGTACTCACACTGATTCGACCCTTTTTCGGTTCTCACTGAGACTGTTTTTCGATACTCGCACGAATTCTAGCTTTTCCCGGTACTCATCCGGATTCTACTATTTTTCAAGACTCACACTGATTCCACCCTTTTTCGGCACTCACCGCGACAGTTTTTCGATACTCGCACCAATTCTAGTTCTTCCCGGTACTCGCACGGATTCTACCATTTTTCGGTACTCACACTGATTCGACCCTTTTTCGGTTCTCACTGAGACTGTTTTTCGATACTCGCACGAATTCTAGCTTTTCCCGGTACTCGCCCGTATTCTACCATTTTTGGTACTCACAATCATTCGACCCTTTTTCGGTACTCACCGCGTCAGTTTTTCGATACTCGTACGAATTCTAGCTCTTCCCGGTACTCGCCAGGATTCTACCATTTTTCGGTACTCACACTGATTCGACCCTTTTTCGGTTCTGACTGAGACTGTTTTTCCATACTCGCACGAATTCTAGCTTTTCCCGGTACTCGCCCGTATTATACCATTTTTGGTACTCACAATCATTCGACCCTTTTTCGGTACTCACCGCGTCAGTTTTTCGATACTCGCACGAATTCTAGCTCTTCCCGGTACTCGCCAGGATTCTACCATTTTTCGGTACTCACACTGATTCGACCCTTTTTCGGTTCTCACTGAGACTGTTTTTCGATACTCGCACGAATTCTAGCTTTTCCCGGTACTCATCCGGATTCTACTATTTTTCAAGACTCACACTGATTCCACCCTTTTTCGGCACTCACCGCGACAGTTTTTCGATACTCGCACGAATTCTAGCTCTTCCCGGTACTCGCACGGATTCTACCATTTTTCGGTACTCACACTGATTCGACCCTTTTTCGGTTCTGACTGAGACTGTTTTTCGATACTCGCACGAATTCTAGCTTTTCCCGGTACTCGCCCGTATTCTACCATTTTTGGTACTCACAATCATTCGAGCCTTTTTCGGCACTCACCGCGACAGTTTTTCGATACTCGCACGAATTCTAGTTCTTCCCGGTACTCGCACGGATTCTACCATTTTTCGGTACTCACACTGATTCGACCCTTTTTCGGTTCTGACTGAGACTGTTTTTCGATACTCGCACGAATTCTAGCTTTTCCTGGTACTCGCCCGTATTCTACCATTTTTGGTACTCACAATCATTCGAGCCTTTTTCGGCACTCACCGCGACAGTTTTTCGATACTCGCACGAATTCTAGTTCTTCCCGGTACTCGCACGGATTCTACCATTTTTCGGTACTCACACTGATTCGACCCTTTTTCGGTTCTCACTGAGACTGTTTTTCGATACTCGCACGAATTCTAGCTTTTCCCGGTACTCGCCCGTATTCTACCATTTTTGGTACTCACAATCATTCGACCCTTTTTCGGCACTCACCGCGACAGTTTTTCCATACTCGCACGAATTCTAGTTCTTCCCGGTACTCGCACGGATTCTACCATTTTTCGGTACTCACACTGATTCGACCCTTTTTCGGTTCTGACTGAGACTGTTTTTCGATACTCGCACGAATTCTAGCTTTTCCCGGTACTCGCCCGTATTCTACCATTTTTGGTACTCACAATCATTCGACCCTTTTTCGGTACTCACCGCGTCAGTTTTTCGATACTCGTACGAATTCTAGCTCTTCCCGGTACTTGCCAGGATTCTACCATTTTTCGGTACTCACACTGATTCGACCCTTTTTCGGTTCTCACTGAGACTGTTTTTCGATACTCGCACGAATTCTAGCTTTTCCCGGTACTCGCCCGTATTCTACCATTTTTGGTACTCACAATCATTCGACCCTTTTTCGGCACTCACCGCGACAGTTTTTCGATACTCGCACGAATTCTAGTTCTTCCCGGTACTCGCACGGATTCTACCATTTTTCGGTACTCACACTGATTCGACCCTTTTTCGGTTCTGACTGAGACTGTTTTTCGATACTCGCACGAATTCTAGCTTTTCCCGGTACTCGCCCGTATTCTACCATTTTTGGTACTCACAATCATTCGACCCTTTTTCGGTACTCACCGCGTCAGTTTTTCGATACTCGCACGAATTCTAGCTCTTCCCGGTACTCGCCAGGATTCTACCATTTTTCGGTACTCACACTGATTCGACCCTTTTTCGGTTCTCACTGAGACTGTTTTTCGATACTCGCACGAATTCTAGCTTTTCCGGTACTCATCCGGATTCTACTATTTTTCAAGACTCACACTGATTCCACCCTTTTTCGGCACTCACCGCGACAGTTTTTCGATACTCGCACGAATTCTAGCTCTTCCCGGTACTCGCACGGATTCTACCATTTTTCGGTACTCACACTGATTCGACCCTTTTTCGGTTCTGACTGAGACTGTTTTTCGATACTCGCACGAATTCTAGCTTTTCCCGGTACTCGCCCGTATTCTACCATTTTTGGTACTCACAATCATTCGAGCCTTTTTCGGCACTCACCGCGACAGTTTTTCGATACTCGCACGAATTCTAGTTCTTCCCGATACTCGCACGGATTCTACCATTTTTCGGTACTCACACTGATTCGACCCTTTTTCGGTTCTGACTGAGACTGTTTTTCGATACTCGCACGAATTCTAGCTTTTCCCGGTACTCGCCCGTATTCTACCATTTTTGGTACTCACAATCATTCGACCCTTTTTCGGTACTCATCGCGTCAGTTTTTCGATACTCGTACGAATTCTAGCTCTTCCCGGTACTCGCCAGGATTCTACCATTTTTCGGTACTCACACTGATTCGACCCTTTTTCGGTTCTCACTGAGACTGTTTTTCGATACTCGCACGAATTCTAGCTTTTCCCGGTACTCGCCCGTATTCTACCATTTTTGGTACTCACAATCATTCGACCCTTTTTCGGCACTCACCGCGACAGTTTTTCGATACTCGCACGAATTCTAGTTCTTCCCGGTACTCGCACGGATTCTACCATTTTTCGGTACTCACACTGATTCGACCCTTTTTCGGTTCTCGCTGAGACTGTTTTTCGATACTCGCACGAATTCTAGCTTTTCCCGGTACTCACCCGGATTCTACTATTTTTCAAGACTCACACTGATTCCACCCTTTTTCGGCACTCACCGCGACAGTTTTTCGATACTCGCACGAATTCTAGCTCTTCCCGGTACTCGTTAGGATTCTACCATTTTTCGGTACTCACACTGATTCGACCCTTTTTCGGTTCTCACTGAGACTGTTTTTCGATACTCGTACGAATTCTAGCTTTTCCCGGTACTCATCCGGATTCTACTATTTTTCAAGACTCACACTGATTCCACCCTTTTTCGGCACTCACCGCGACAGTTTTTCGATACTCGCACGAATTCTAGCTCTTCCCGGTACTCGTTAGGATTCTACCATTTTTCGGTACTCACACTGATTCGACCCTTTTTCGGTTCTCACTGAGACTGTTTCTCGATACTCGCACGAATTCTAGCTTTTCCCGGTACTCATCCAGATTCTACTATTTTTCAAGACTCACACTGATTCCACCCTTTTTCGGCACTCACCGCGACAGTTTTTCGATACTCGCACGAATTCTAGCTCTTCCCGGTACTCGCCAGGATTCTACCATTTTTCGGTACTCACACTGATTCGACCCTTTTTCGGTTCTCACTGAGACTGTTTTTCGATACTCGCACGAATTCTAGCTTTTCCCGGTACTCACCCGGATTCTACCATTTTTCAAGACTCACACTGATTTCACCCTTTTTCGGTACTCACCACGACTGTTTTTCGATACTGGCACGAATTCTAGCTCTTCCCGATACTAGCCCGGATTCTACCATTTTCGGTACTCACACTGATTCGACCCTTTTTCGGTTCTCGCTGAGACTGTTTTTCGATACTCGCACGAATTCTAGCTTTTCCCGGTACTCACCCGGATTCTACCATTTTTCAAGACTCACACTGATTCCACCCTTTTTCGGCACTCACCGCGACAGTTTTTCGATACTCGCACGAATTCAAGCTCTTCCCAGTACTCGCCCGGATTCTACCATTTTTCGGTACTCACACTGATTCGACCCTTTTTCGGTTCTCACTGAGACTGTTTTTCGATACTCGCACGAATTCTAGCTTTTCCCGGTACTCATCCGGATTCTACTATTTTTCAAGACTCACACTGATTCCACCCTTTTTCGGCACTCACCGCGACAGTTTTTCGATACTCGCACGAATTCTAGCTCTTCCCGGTACTCGCACGGATTCTACCATTTTTCGGTACTCACACTGATTCGACCCTTTTTCGGTTCTCACTGAGACTGTTTTTCGATACTCGCACGAATTCTAGCTTTTCCCGGTACTCGCCCGTATTCTACCATTTTTGGTACTCACAATCATTCGACCCTTTTTCGGTACTCACCGCGTCAGTTTTTCGATACTCGTACGAATTCTAGCTCTTCCCGGTACTCGCCAGGATTCTACCATTTTTCGGTACTCACACTGATTCGACCCTTTTTCGGTTCTGACTGAGACTGTTTTTCCATACTCGCACGAATTCTAGCTTTTCCCGGTACTCGCCCGTATTATACCATTTTTGGTACTCACAATCATTCGACCCTTTTTCGGTACTCACCGCGTCAGTTTTTCGATACTCGCACGAATTCTAGCTCTTCCCGATACTCGCCAGGATTCTACCATTTTTCGGTACTCACACTGATTCGACCCTTTTTTGGTTCTGACTGAGACTGTTTTTCGATACTCGCACGAATTCTAGCTTTTCCCGGTACTCGCCCGTATTCTACCATTTTTGGTACTCACAATCATTCGACCCTTTTTCGGTACTCACCGCGTCAGTTTTTCGATACTCGCACGAATTCTAGCTCTTCCCGGTACTCGTCAGGATTCTACCATTTTTCGGTACTCACACTGATTCGACCCTTTTTCGGTTCTCACTGAGACTGTTTTTCGATACTCGCACGAATTCTAGCTTTTCCCGGTACTCATCCAGATTCTACTATTTTTCAAGACTCACACTGATTCCACCCTTTTTCGGCACTCACCGCGACAGTTTTTCGATACTCGCACGAATTCTAGCTCTTCCCGGTACTCGTTAGGATTCTACCATTTTTCGGTACTCACACTGATTCGACCCTTTTTCGGTTCTCACTGAGACTGTTTTTCGATACTCGCACGAATTCTAGCTTTTCCCGGTACTCGCCCGTATTCTACCATTTTTGGTACTCACAATCCTTCGACCCTTTTTCGGTACTCACCGCGTCAGTTTTTCGATACTCGCACGAATTCTAGCTCTTCCCGGTACTCGCCAGGATTCTACCATTTTTCGGTACTCACACTGATTCGACCCTTTTTCGGTTCTGACTGTGACTGTTTTTCCATACTCGCACGAATTCTAGCTTTTCCCGGTACTCGCCCGTATTATACCATTTTTGGTACTCACAATCATTCGACCCTTTTTCGGTACTCACCGCGTCAGTTTTTCGATACTCGCACGAATTCTAGCTCTTCCCGATACTCACCAGGATTCTACCATTTTTCGGTACTCACACTGATTCGACCCTTTTTCGGTTCTGACTGAGACTGTTTTTCGATACTCGCACGAATTCTAGCTTTTCCCGGTACTCGCCCGTATTCTACCATTTTTGGTACTCACAATCATTCGACCCTTTTTCGGTACTCACCGCGTCAGTTTTTCGATACTCGCACGAATTCTAGCTCTTCCCGGTACTCGTCAGGATTCTACCATTTTTCGGTACTCACACTGATTCGACCCTTTTTCGGTTCTCACTGAGACTGTTTTTCGATACTCGCACGAATTCTAGCTTTTCCCGGTACTCATCCAGATTCTACTATTTTTCAAGACTCACACTGATTCCACCCTTTTTCGGCACTCACCGCGACAGTTTTTCGATACTCGCACGAATTCTAGCTCTTCCCGGTACTCGTTAGGATTCTACCATTTTTCGGTACTCACACTGATTCGACCCTTTTTCGGTTCTCACTGAGACTGTTTTTCGATACTCGCACGAATTCTAGCTTTTCCCGGTACTCGCCCGTATTCTACCATTTTTGGTACTCACAATCCTTCGACCCTTTTTCGGTACTCACCGCGTCAGTTTTTCGATACTCGCACGAATTCTAGCTCTTCCCGGTACTCGCCAGGATTCTACCATTTTTCGGTACTCACACTGATTCGACCCTTTTTCGGTTCTCACTGAGACTGTTTTTCGATACTCGCACGAATTCTAGCTTTTCCCGGTACTCATCCGGATTCTACTATTTTTCAAGACTCACACTGATTCCACCCTTTTTCGGCACTCACCGCGACAGTTTTTCGATACTCGCACGAATTCTAGCTCTTCCCGGTACTCGCTAGGATTCTACCATTTTTCGGTACTCACACTGATTCGACCCTTTTTCGGTTCTCACTGAGACTGTTTTTCGATACTCGCACGAATTCTAGCTTTTCCCGGTACTCATCCGGATTCTACTATTTTTCAAGACTCACACTGATTCCACCCTTTTTCGGCACTCACCGCGACAGTTTTTCGATACTCGCACGAATTCTAGCTCTTCCCGGTACTCGCACGGATTCTACCATTTTTCGGTACTCACACTGATTCGACCCTTTTTCGGTTCTGACTGAGACTGTTTTTCGATACTCGCACGAATTCTAGCTTTTCCCGGTACTCGCCCGTATTCTACCATTTTTGGTACTCACAATCATTCGACCCTTTTTCGGTACTCACCGCGTCAGTTTTTCGATACTCGCACGAATTCTAGCTCTTCCCGGTACTCGCCAGGATTCTACCATTTTTCGGTACTCACACTGATTCGACCCTTTTTCGGTTCTCACTGAGACTGTTTTTCGATACTCACACGAATTCTAGCTTTTCCCGGTACTCATCCAGATTCTACTATTTTTCAAGGCTCACACTGATTCCACCCTTTTTCGGCACTCACCGCGACAGTTTTTCGATACTCGCACGAATTCTAGCTCTTCCCGGTACTCGTTAGGATTCTACCATTTTTCGGTACTCACACTGATTCGACCCTTTTTCGGTTCTCACTGAGACTGTTTTTCGATACTCGCACGAATTCTAGCTTTTCCCGGTACTCATCCAGATTCTACTATTTTTCAAGACTCACACTGATTCCACCCTTTTTCGGCACTCACCGCGACAGTTTTTCGATACTCGCACGAATTCTAGCTCTTCCCGGTACTCGCTAGGATTCTACCATTTTTCGGTACTCACACTGATTCGACCCTTTTTCGGTTCTCACTGAGACTGTTTTTCGATACTCGCACGAATTCTAGCTTTTCCCGGTACTCGCCCGTATTATACCATTTTTGGTACTCACAATCATTCGACCCTTTTTCGGTACTCACCGCGTCAGTTTTTCGATACTCGCACGAATTCTAGCTCTTCCCGGTACTCGCCAGGATTCTACCATTTTTCGGTACTCACACTGATTCGACCCTTTTTCGGTTCTCACTGAGACTGTTTTTCGATACTCGCACGAATTCTAGCTTTTCCCGGTACTCGCCCGTATTCTACCATTTTTGGTACTCACAATCATTCGACCCTTTTTCGGTACTCACCGCGTCAGTTTTTCGATACTCGTACGAATTCTAGATCTTCCCGGTACTCGCCAGGATTCTACCATTTTTCGGTACTCACACTGATTCGACCCTTTTTCGGTTCTGACTGAGACTGTTTTTCCATACTCGCACGAATTCTAGCTTTTCCCGGTACTCGCCCGTATTATACCATTTTTGGTACTCACAATCATTCGACCCTTTTTCGGTACTCACCGCGTCAGTTTTTCGATACTCGCACGAATTCTAGCTCTTCCCGGTACTCGCCAGGATTCTACCATTTTTCGGTACTCACACTGATTCGACCCTTTTTCGGTTCTCACTGAGACTGTTTTTCGATACTCGCACGAATTCTAGCTTTTCCCGGTACTCATCCGGATTCTACTATTTTTCAAGACTCACACTGATTCCACCCTTTTTCGGCACTCACCGCGACAGTTTTTCGATACTCGCACGAATTCTAGCTCTTCCCGGTACTCGCACGGATTCTACCATTTTTCGGTACTCACACTGATTCGACCCTTTTTCGGTTCTGACTGAGACTGTTTTTCGATACTCGCACGAATTCTAGCTTTTCCCGGTACTCGCCCGTATTCTACCATTTTTGGCACTCACAATCATTCGAGCCTTTTTCGGCACTCACCGCGACAGTTTTTCGATACTCGCACGAATTCTAGTTCTTCCCGGTACTCGCACGGATTCTACCATTTTTCGGTACTCACACTGATTCGACCCTTTTTCGGTTCTGACTGAGACTGTTTTTCGATACTCGCACGAATTCTAGCTTTTCCTGGTACTCGCCCGTATTCTACCATTTTTGGTACTCACAATCATTCGAGCCTTTTTCGGCACTCACCGCGACAGTTTTTCGATACTCGCACGAATTCTAGTTCTTCCCGGTACTCGCACGGATTCTACCATTTTTCGGTACTCACACTGATTCGACCCTTTTTCGGTTCTCACTGAGACTGTTTTTCGATACTCGCACGAATTCTAGCTTTTCCCGGTACTCGCCCGTATTCTACCATTTTTGGTACTCACAATCATTCGACCCTTTTTCGGCACTCACCGCGACAGTTTTTCCATACTCGCACGAATTCTAGTTCTTCCCGGTACTCGCACGGATTCTACCATTTTTCGGTACTCACACTGATTCGACCCTTTTTCGGTTCTGACTGAGACTGTTTTTCGATACTCGCACGAATTCTAGCTTTTCCCGGTACTCGCCCGTATTCTACCATTTTTGGTACTCACAATCATTCGACCCTTTTTCGGTACTCACCGCGTCAGTTTTTCGATACTCGTACGAATTCTAGCTCTTCCCGGTACTTGCCAGGATTCTACCATTTTTCGGTACTCACACTGATTCGACCCTTTTTCGGTTCTCACTGAGACTGTTTTTCGATACTCGCACGAATTCTAGCTTTTCCCGGTACTCATCCGGATTCTACTATTTTTCAAGACTCACACTGATTCCACCCTTTTTCGGCACTCACCGCGACAGTTTTTCGATACTCGCACGAATTCTAGCTCTTCCCGGTACTCGCACGGATTCTACCATTTTTCGGTACTCACACTGATTCGACCCTTTTTCGGTTCTGACTGAGACTGTTTTTCGATACTCGCACGAATTCTAGCTTTTCCCGGTACTCGCCCGTATTCTACCATTTTTGGTACTCACAATCATTCGAGCCTTTTTCGGCACTCACCGCGACAGTTTTTCGATACTCGCACGAATTCTAGTTCTTCCCGGTACTCGCACGGATTCTACCATTTTTCGGTACTCACACTGATTCGACCCTTTTTCGGTTCTGACTGAGACTGTTTTTCGATACTCGCACGAATTCTAGCTTTTCCTGGTACTTGCCCGTATTCTACCATTTTTGGTACTCACAATCATTCGAGCCTTTTTCGGCACTCACCGCGACAGTTTTTCGATACTCGCACGAATTCTAGTTCTTCCCGGTACTCGCACGGATTCTACCATTTTTCGGTACTCACACTGATTCGACCCTTTTTCGGTTCTCACTGAGACTGTTTTTCGATACTCGCACGAATTCTAGCTTTTCCCGGTACTCGCCCGTATTCTACCATTTTTGGTACTCACAATCATTCGACCCTTTTTCGGCACTCACCGCGACAGTTTTTCCATACTCGCACGAATTCTAGTTCTTCCCGGTACTCGCACGGATTCTACCATTTTTCGGTACTCACACTGATTCGACCCTTTTTCGGTTCTGACTGAGACTGTTTTTCGATACTCGCACGAATTCTAGCTTTTCCCGGTACTCGCCCGTATTCTACCATTTTTGGTACTCACAATCATTCGACCCTTTTTCGGTACTCACCGCGTCAGTTTTTCGATACTCGTACGAATTCTAGCTCTTCCCGGTACTTGCCAGGATTCTACCATTTTTCGGTACTCACACTGATTCGACCCTTTTTCGGTTCTCACTGAGACTGTTTTTCGATACTCGCACGAATTCTAGCTTTTCCCGGTACTCGCCCGTATTCTACCATTTTTGGTACTCACAATCATTCGACCCTTTTTCGGCACTCACCGCGACAGTTTTTCGATACTCGCACGAATTCTAGTTCTTCCCGGTACTCGCACGGATTCTACCATTTTTCGGTACTCACACTGATTCGACCCTTTTTCGGTTCTGACTGAGACTGTTTTTCGATACTCGCACGAATTCTAGCTTTTCCCGGTACTCGCCCGTATTCTACCATTTTTGGTACTCACAATCATTCGACCCTTTTTCGGTACTCACCGCGTCAGTTTTTCGATACTCGTACGAATTCTAGCTCTTCCCGGTACTCGCCAGGATTCTACCATTTTTCGGTACTCACACTGATTCGACCCTTTTTCGGTTCTCACTGAGACTGTTTTTCGATACTCGCACGAATTCTAGCTTTTCCCGGTACTCATCCGGATTCTACTATTTTTCAAGACTCACACTGATTCCACCCTTTTTCGGCACTCACCGCGACAGTTTTTCGATACTCGCACGAATTCTAGTTCTTCCCGGTACTCGCACGGATTCTACCATTTTTCGGTACTCACACTGATTCGACCCTTTTTCGGTTCTCACTGAGACTGTTTTTCGATACTCGCACGAATTCTAGCTTTTCCCGGTACTCGCCCGTATTCTACCATTTTTGGTACTCACAATCATTCGACCCTTTTTCGGTACTCACCGCGTCAGTTTTTCGATACTCGTACGAATTCTAGCTCTTCCCGGTACTCGCCAGGATTCTACCATTTTTCGGTACTCACACTGATTCGACCCTTTTTCGGTTCTGACTGAGACTGTTTTTCCATACTCGCACGAATTCTAGCTTTTCCCGGTACTCGCCCGTATTATACCATTTTTGGTACTCACAATCATTCGACCCTTTTTCGGTACTCACCGCGTCAGTTTTTCGATACTCGCACGAATTCTAGCTCTTCCCGGTACTCGCCAGGATTCTACCATTTTTCGGTACTCACACTGATTCGACCCTTTTTCGGTTCTCACTGAGACTGTTTTTCGATACTCGCACGAATTCTAGCTTTTCCCGGTACTCATCCGGATTCTACTATTTTTCAAGACTCACACTGATTCCACCCTTTTTCGGCACTCACCGCGACAGTTTTTCGATACTCGCACGAATTCTAGCTCTTCCCGGTACTCGCACGGATTCTACCATTTTTCGGTACTCACACTGATTCGACCCTTTTTCGGTTCTGACTGAGACTGTTTTTCGATACTCGCACGAATTCTAGCTTTTCCCGGTACTCGCCCGTATTCTACCATTTTTGGTACTCACAATCATTCGAGCCTTTTTCGGCACTCACCGCGACAGTTTTTCGATACTCGCACGAATTCTAGTTCTTCCCGGTACTCGCACGGATTCTACCATTTTTCGGTACTCACACTGATTCGACCCTTTTTCGGTTCTGACTGAGACTGTTTTTCGATACTCGCACGAATTCTAGCTTTTCCTGGTACTCGCCCGTATTCTACCATTTTTGGTACTCACAATCATTCGAGCCTTTTTCGGCACTCACCGCGACAGTTTTTCGATACTCGCACGAATTCTAGTTCTTCCCGGTACTCGCACGGATTCTACCATTTTTCGGTACTCACACTGATTCGACCCTTTTTCGGTTCTCACTGAGACTGTTTTTCGATACTCGCACGAATTCTAGCTTTTCCCGGTACTCGCCCGTATTCTACCATTTTTGGTACTCACAATCATTCGACCCTTTTTCGGCACTCACCGCGACAGTTTTTCCATACTCGCACGAATTCTAGTTCTTCCCGGTACTCGCACGGATTCTACCATTTTTCGGTACTCACACTGATTCGACCCTTTTTCGGTTCTGACTGAGACTGTTTTTCGATACTCGCACGAATTCTAGCTTTTCCCGGTACTCGCCCGTATTCTACCATTTTTGGTACTCACAATCATTCGACCCTTTTTCGGTACTCACCGCGTCAGTTTTTCGATACTCGTACGAATTCTAGCTCTTCCCGGTACTTGCCAGGATTCTACCATTTTTCGGTACTCACACTGATTCGACCCTTTTTCGGTTCTCACTGAGACTGTTTTTCGATACTCGCACGAATTCTAGCTTTTCCCGATACTCGCCCGTATTCTACCATTTTTGGTACTCACAATCATTCGACCCTTTTTCGGCACTCACCGCGACAGTTTTTCGATACTCGCACGAATTCTAGTTCTTCCCGGTACTCGCACGGATTCTACCATTTTTCGGTACTCACACTGATTCGACCCTTTTTCGGTTCTGACTGAGACTGTTTTTCGATACTCGCACGAATTCTAGCTTTTCCCGGTACTCGCCCGTATTCTACCATTTTTGGTACTCACAATCATTCGACCCTTTTTCGGTACTCACCGCGTCAGTTTTTCGATACTCGTACGAATTCTAGCTCTTCCCGGTACTCGCCAGGATTCTACCATTTTTCGGTACTCACACTGATTCGACCCTTTTTCGGTTCTCACTGAGACTGTTTTTCGATACTCGCACGAATTCTAGCTTTTCCCGGTACTCATCCGGATTCTACTATTTTTCAAGACTCACACTGATTCCACCCTTTTTCGGCACTCACCGCGACAGTTTTTCGATACTCGCACGAATTCTAGCTCTTCCCGGTACTCGCTAGGATTCTACCATTTTTCGGTACTCACATTGATTCGACCCTTTTTCGGTTCTCACTGAGACTGTTTTTCGATACTCGCACGAATTCTAGCTTTTCCCGGTACTCGCCCGTATTATACCATTTTTGGTACTCACAATCATTCGACCCTTTTTCGGTACTCACCGCGTCAGTTTTTCGATACTCGCACGAATTCTAGCTCTTCCCGGTACTCGCCAGGATTCTACCATTTTTCGGTACTCACACTGATTCGACCCTTTTTCGGTTCTCACTGAGACTGTTTTTCGATACTCGCACGAATTCTAGCTTTTCCCGGTACTCGCCCGTATTCTACCATTTTTGGTACTCACAATCATTCGACCCTTTTTCGGTACTCACCGCGTCAGTTTTTCGATACTCGTACGAATTCTAGCTCTTCCCGGTACTCGCCAGGATTCTACCATTTTTCGGTACTCACACTGATTCGACCCTTTTTCGGTTCTGACTGAGACTGTTTTTCCATACTCGCACGAATTCTAGCTTTTCCCGGTACTCGCCCGTATTATACCATTTTTGGTACTCACAATCATTCGACCCTTTTTCGGTACTCACCGCGTCAGTTTTTCGATAATCGCACGAATTCTAGCTCTTCCCGGTACTCGCCAGGATTCTACCATTTTTCGGTACTCACACTGATTCGACCCTTTTTCGGTTCTCACTGAGACTGTTTTTCGATACTCGCACGAATTCTAGCTTTTCCCGGTACTCATCCGGATTCTACTATTTTTCAAGACTCACACTGATTCCACCCTTTTTCGGCACTCACCGCGACAGTTTTTCGATACTCGCACGAATTCTAGCTCTTCCCGGTACTCGCACGGATTCTACCATTTTTCGGTACTCACACTGATTCGACCCTTTTTCGGTTCTGACTGAGACTGTTTTTCGATACTCGCACGAATTCTAGCTTTTCCCGGTACTCGCCCGTATTCTACCATTTTTGGTACTCACAATCATTCGACCCTTTTTCGGCACTCACCGCGACAGTTTTTCGATACTCGCACGAATTCTAGTTCTTCCCGGTACTCGCACGGATTCTACCATTTTTCGGTACTCACACTGATTCGACCCTTTTTCGGTTCTGACTGAGACTGTTTTTCGATACTCGCACGAATTCTAGCTTTTCCCGGTACTCGCCCGTATTCTACCATTTTTGGTACTCACAATCATTCGACCCTTTTTCGGCACTCACCGCGACAGTTTTTCGATACTCGCACGAATTCTAGTTCTTCCCGGTACTCGCACGGATTCTACCATTTTTCGGTACTCACACTGATTCGACCCTTTTTCGGTTCTCACTGAGACTGTTTTTCGATACTCGCACGAATTCTAGCTTTTCCCGGTACTCGCCCGTATTCTACCATTTTTGGTACTCACAATCATTCGACCCTTTTTCGGTACTCACCGCGTCAGTTTTTCGATACTCGTACGAATTCTAGCTCTTCCCGGTACTCGCCAGGATTCTACCATTTTTCGGTACTCACACTGATTCGACCCTTTTTCGGTTCTCACTGAGACTGTTTTTCGATACTCGCACGAATTCTAGCTTTTCCCGGTACTCACCCGGATTCTACCATTTTTCAAGACTCACACTGATTCCACCCTTTTTCGGCACTCACCGCGACAGTTTTTCGATACTCGCACGAATTCTAGCTCTTCCCGGTACTCGCACGGATTCTACCATTTTTCGGTACTCACACTGATTCGACCCTTTTTCGGTTCTGACTGAGACTGTTTTTCGATACTCGCACGAATTCTAGCTTTTCCCGGTACTCGCCCGTATTCTACCATTTTTGGTACTCACAATCATTCGACCCTTTTTCGGCACTCACCGCGACAGTTTTTCGATACTCGCACGAATTCTAGTTCTTCCCGGTACTCGCACGGATTCTACCATTTTTCGGTACTCACACAGATTCGACCCTTTTTCGGTTCTGACTGAGACTGTTTTTCGATACTCGCACGAATTCTAGCTTTTCCCGGTACTCGCCCGTATTCTACCATTTTTGGTACTCACAATCATTCGACCCTTTTTCGGTACTCACCGCGTCAGTTTTTCGATACTCGTACGAATTCTAGCTCTTCCCGGTACTCGCCAGGATTCTACCATTTTTCGGTACTCACACTGATTCGACCATTTTTCGGTTCTCACTGAGACTGTTTTTCGATACTCGCACGAATTCTAGCTTTTCCCAGTACTCGCCCGTATTCTACCATTTTTGGTACTCACAATCATTCGACCCTTTTTCGGTACTCACCGCGTCAGTTTTTCGATAGTCGCACGAATTCTAGCTCTTCCCGGTACTCGCTAGGATTCTACCATTTTTCGGTACTCACACTGATTCGACCCTTTTTCGGTTCTCACTGAGACTGTTTTTCGATACTCGCACGAATTCTAGCTTTTCCCGGTACTCACCCGGATTCTACCATTTTTCAAGACTCACACTGATTCCACCCTTTTTCGGTACTCACCACGACAGTTTTTCGATACTGGCACGAATTCTAGCTCTTCCCGATACTAGCCCGGATTCTACCATTTTCGGTACTCACACTGATTCGACCCTTTTTCGGTTCTCGCTGAGACTGTTTTTCGATACTCGCACGAATTCTAGCTTTTCCCGGTACTCACCCGGATTCTACCATTTTTCAAGACTCACACTGATTCCACCCTTTTTCGGCACTCACCGCGACAGTTTTTCGATACTCGCACGAATTCAAGCTCTTCCCAGTACTCGCCCGGATTCTACCATTTTTCGGTACTCACACTGATTCGACCCTTTTTCGGTTCTCACTGAGACTGTTTTTCGATACTCGCACGAATTCTAGCTTTTCCCGGTACTCATCCGGATTCTACTATTTTTCAAGACTCACACTGATTCCACCCTTTTTCGGCACTCACCGCGACAGTTTTTCGATACTCGCACGAATTCTAGCTCTTCCCGGTACTCGCACGGATTCTACCATTTTTCGGTACTCACATTGATTCGACCCTTTTTCGGTTCTGACTGAGACTGTTTTTCGATACTCGCACGAATTCTAGCTTTTCCCGGTACTCGCCCGTATTCTACCATTTTTGGTACTCACAATCATTCGACCCTTTTTCGGCACTCACCGCGACAGTTTTTCGATACTCGCACGAATTCTAGTTCTTCCCGGTACTCGCACGGATTCTACCATTTTTCGGTACTCACACTGATTCGACCCTTTTTCGGTTCTGACTGAAACTGTTTTTCGATACTCGCACGAATTCTAGCTTTTCCCGGTACTCGCCCGTATTCTACCATTTTTGGTACTCACAATCATTCGACCCTTTTTCGGTACTCACCGCGTCAGTTTTTCGATACTCGCACGAATTCTAGCTCTTCCCGGTACTCGTCAGGATTCTACCATTTTTCGGTACTCACACTGATTCGACCCTTTTTCGGTTCTCACTGAGACTGTTTTTCGATACTCGCACGAATTCTAGCTTTTCCCGGTACTCATCCAGATTCTACTATTTTTCAAGACTCACACTGATTCCACCCTTTTTCGGCACTCACCGCGACAGTTTTTCGATACTCGCACGAATTCTAGCTCTTCCCGGTACTCGTTAGGATTCTACCATTTTTCGGTACTCACACTGATTCGACCCTTTTTCGGTTCTCACTGAGACTGTTTTTCGATACTCGCACGAATTCTAGCTCTTCCCGGTACTAGCCCGGATTCTACCATTTTCGGTACTCACACTGATTCGACCCTTTTTCGGTTCTCGCTGAGACTGTTTTTCGATACTCGCACGAATTCTAGCTTTTCCCGGTACTCACCCGGATTCTACTATTTTTCAAGACTCACACTGATTCCACCCTTTTTCGGCACTCACCGCGACAGTTTTTCGATACTCGCACGAATTCTAGCTCTTCCCGGTACTCGTTAGGATTCTACCATTTTTCGGTACTCACACTGATTCGACCCTTTTTCGGTTCTCACTGAGACTGTTTTTCGATACTCGCACGAATTCTAGCTTTTCCCGGTACTCATCCGGATTCTACTATTTTTCAAGACTCACACTGATTCCACCCTTTTTCGGCACTCACCGCGACAGTTTTTCGATACTCGCACGAATTCTAGCTCTTCCCGGTACTCGTTAGGATTCTACCATTTTTCGGTACTCACACTGATTCGACCCTTTTTCGGTTCTCACTGAGACTGTTTTTCGATACTCGCACGAATTCTAGCTTTTCCCGGTACTCATCCAGATTCTACTATTTTTCAAGACTCACACTGATTCCACCCTTTTTCGGCACTCACCGCGACAGTTTTTCGATACTCGCACGAATTCTAGCTCTTCCCGGTACTCGCCAGGATTCTACCATTTTTCGGTACTCACACTGATTCGACCCTTTTTCGGTTCTCACTGAGACTGTTTTTCGATACTCGCACGAATTCTAGCTTTTCCCGGTACTCACCCGGATTCTACCATTTTTCAAGACTCACACTGATTTCACCCTTTTTCGGTACTCACCACGACTGTTTTTCGATACTGGCACGAATTCTAGCTCTTCCCGATACTAGCCCGGATTCTACCATTTTCGGTACTCACACTGATTCGACCCTTTTTCGGTTCTCGCTGAGACTGTTTTTCGATACTCGCACGAATTCTAGCTTTTCCCGGTACTCACCCGGATTCTACCATTTTTCAAGACTCACACTGATTCCACCCTTTTTCGGCACTCACCGCGACAGTTTTTCGATACTCGCACGAATTCAAGCTCTTCCCAGTACTCGCCCGGATTCTACCATTTTTCGGTACTCACACTGATTCGACCCTTTTTCGGTTCTCACTGAGACTGTTTTTCGATACTCGCACGAATTCTAGCTTTTCCCGGTACTCATCCGGATTCTACTATTTTTCAAGACTCACACTGATTCCACCCTTTTTCGGCACTCACCGCGACAGTTTTTCGATACTCGCACGAATTCTAGCTCTTCCCGGTACTCGCACGGATTCTACCATTTTTCGGTACTCACACTGATTCGACCCTTTTTCGGTTCTGACTGAGACTGTTTTTCGATACTCGCACGAATTCTAGCTTTTCCCGGTACTCGCCCGTATTCTACCATTTTTGGTACTCACAATCATTCGACCCTTTTTCGGTACTCACCGCGTCAGTTTTTCGATACTCGCACGAATTCTAGCTCTTCCCGGTACTCGTCAGGATTCTACCATTTTTCGGTACTCACACTGATTCGACCCTTTTTCGGTTCTCACTGAGACTGTTTTTCGATACTCGCACGAATTCTAGCTTTTCCCGGTACTCATCCAGATTCTACTATTTTTCAAGACTCACACTGATTCCACCCTTTTTCGGCACTCACCGCGACAGTTTTTCGATACTCGCACGAATTCTAGCTCTTCCCGGTACTCGCACGGATTCTACCATTTTTCGGTACTCACACTGATTCGACCCTTTTTCGGTTCTCACTGAGACTGTTTTTCGATACTCGCACGAATTCTAGCTTTTCCCGGTACTCGCCCGTATTCTACCATTTTTGGTACTCACAATCCTTCGACCCTTTTTCGGTACTCACCGCGTCAGTTTTTCGATACTCGCACGAATTCTAGCTCTTCCCGGTACTCGCCAGGATTCTACCATTTTTCGGTACTCACACTGATTCGACCCTTTTTCGGTTCTCACTGAGACTGTTTTTCGATACTCGCACGAATTCTAGCTTTTCCCGGTACTCATCCGGATTCTACTATTTTTCAAGACTCACACTGATTCCACCCTTTTTCGGCACTCACCGCGACAGTTTTTCGATACTCGCACGAATTCAAGCTCTTCCCAGTACTCGCCCGGATTCTACCATTTTTCGGTACTCACACTGATTCGACCCTTTTTCGGTTCTCACTGAGACTGTTTTTCGATACTCGCACGAATTCTAGCTTTTCCCGGTACTCATCCGGATTCTACTATTTTTCAAGACTCACACTGATTCCACCCTTTTTCGGCACTCACCGCGACAGTTTTTCGATACTCGCACGAATTCTAGCTCTTCCCGGTACTCGCACGGATTCTACCATTTTTCGGTACTCACACTGATTCGACCCTTTTTCGGTTCTGACTGAGACTGTTTTTCGATACTCGCACGAATTCTAGCTTTTCCCGGTACTCGCCCGTATTCTACCATTTTTGGTACTCACAATCATTCGACCCTTTTTCGGTACTCACCGCGTCAGTTTTTCGATACTCGCATGAATTCTAGCTCTTCCCGGTACTCGCCAGGATTCTACCATTTTTCGGTACTCACACTGATTCGACCCTTTTTCGGTTCTCACTGAGACTGTTTTTCGATACTCGCACGAATTCTAGCTTTTCCCGGTACTCATCCAGATTCTACTATTTTTCAAGGCTCACACTGATTCCACCCTTTTTCGGCACTCACCGCGACAGTTTTTCGATACTCGCACGAATTCTAGCTCTTCCCGGTACTCGTTAGGATTCTACCATTTTTCGTTACTCACACTGATTCGACCCTTTTTCGGTTCTCACTGAGACTGTTTTTCGATACTCGCACGAATTCTAGCTTTTCCCGGTACTCGCCCGTATTCTACCATTTTTGGTACTCACAATCCTTCGACCCTTTTTCGGTACTCACCGCGTCAGTTTTTCGATACTCGCACGAATTCTAGCTCTTCCCGGTACTCGCCAGGATTCTACCATTTTTCGGTACTCACACTGATTCGACCCTTTTTCGGTTCTCACTGAGACTGTTTTTCGATACTCGCACGAATTCTAGCTTTTCCCGGTACTCATCCGGATTCTACTATTTTTCAAGACTCACACTGATTCCACCCTTTTTCGGCACTCATCGCGACAGTTTTTCGATACTCGCACGAATTCTAGCTCTTCCCGGTACTCGCACGGATTCTACCGTTTTTCGGTACTCACACTGATTCGACACTTTTTCGGTTCTGACTGAGACTGTTTTTCGATACTCGCACGAATTCTAGCTTTTCCAAGTACTCGCCCGTATTCTACCATTTTTGGTACTCACAATCATTCGACCCTTTTTCGGCACTCACCGCGACAGTTTTTCGATACTCGCACGAATTCTAGTTCTTCCCGCTACTCGCACGGATTCTACCATTTTTCGGTACTCACACTGATTCGACCCTTTTTCGGTTCTGACTGAGACTGTTTTTCGATACTCGCACGAATTCTAGCTTTTCCCAGTACTCGCCCGTATTCTACCATTTTTGGTACTCACAATCATTCGACCCTTTTTCGGTACTCACCGCGTCAGTTTTTCGATAGTCGCACGAATTCTAGCTCTTCCCGGTACTCGCTAGGATTCTACCATTTTTCGGTACTCACACTGATTCGACCCTTTTTCGGTTATCACTGAGACTGTTTTTCGATACTCGCACGAATTCTAGCTTTTCCCGGTATTCACCCGGATTCTACCATTTTTCAAGACTCACACTGATTTCACCCTTTTTCGGTACTCACCACGACAGTTTTTCGATACTGGCACGAATTCTAGCTCTTCCCGATACTAGCCCGGATTCTACCATTTTCGGTACTCACACTGATTCGACCCTTTTTCGGTTCTCGCTGAGACTGTTTTTCGATACTCGCACGAATTCTAGCTTTTCCCGGTACTCACCCGGATTCTACCATTTTTCAAGACTCACACTGATTCCACCCTTTTTCGGCACTCACCGCGACAGTTTTTCGATACTCGCACGAATTCAAGCTCTTCCCAGTACTCGCCCGGATTCTACCATTTTTCGGTACTCACACTGATTCGACCCTTTTTCGGTTCTCACTGAGACTGTTTTTCGATACTCGCACGAATTCTAGCTTTTCCCGGTACTCATCCGGATTCTACTATTTTTCAAGACTCACACTGATTCCACCCTTTTTCGGCACTCACCGCGACAGTTTTTCGATACTCGCACGAATTCTAGCTCTTCCCGGTACTCGTTAGGATTCTACCATTTTTCGGTACTCACACTGATTCGACCCTTTTTCGGTTCTCACTGAGACTGTTTTTCGATACTCGCACGAATTCTAGCTTTTCCCGGTACTCGCCCGTATTCTACCATTTTTGGTACTCACAATCATTCGACCCTTTTTCGGTACTCACCGCGTCAGTTTTTCGATACTCGCACGAATTCTAGCTCTTCCCGGTACTCGCCCGTATTCTACCATTTTTGGTACTCACAATCCTTCGACCCTTTTTCGGTACTCACCGCGTCAGTTTTTCTATACTCGCACGAATTCTAGCTCTTCCCGGTACTCGCCAGGATTCTACCATTTTTCGGTACTCACACTGATTCGACCCTTTTTCGGTTCTCACTGAGACTGTTTTTCGATACTCGCACGAATTCTAGCTTTTCCCGGTACTCATCCGGATTCTACTATTTTTCAAGACTCACACTGATTCCACCCTTTTTCGGCACTCACCGCGACAGTTTTTCGATACTCGCACGAATTCTAGCTCTTCCCGGTACTCGCACGGATTCTACCGTTTTTCGGTACTCACACTGATTCGACCCTTTTTCGGTTCTGACTGAGACTGTTTTTCGATACTCGCACGAATTCTAGCTTTTCCAAGTACTCGCCCGTATTCTACCATTTTTGGTACTCACAATCATTCGACCCTTTTTCGGCACTCACCGCGACAGTTTTTCGATACTCGCACGAATTCTAGTTCTTCCCGCTACTCGCACGGATTCTACCATTTTTCGGTACTCACACTGATTCGACCCTTTTTCGGTTCTGACTGAGACTGTTTTTCGATACTCGCACGAATTCTAGCTTTTCCCAGTACTCGCCCGTATTCTACCATTTTTGGTACTCACAATCATTCGGCCCTTTTTCGGTACTCACCGCGTCAGTTTTTCGATAGTCGCACGAATTCTAGCTCTTCCCGGTACTCGCTAGGATTCTACCATTTTTCGGTACTCACACTGATTCGACCCTTTTTCGGTTATCACTGAGACTGTTTTTCGATACTCGCACGAATTCTAGCTTTTCCCGGTATTCACCCGGATTCTACCATTTTTCAAGACTCACACTGATTTCACCCTTTTTCGGTACTCACCACGACAGTTTTTCGATACTGGCACGAATTCTAGCTCTTCCCGATACTAGCCCGGATTCTACCATTTTCGGTACTCACACTGATTCGACCCTTTTTCGGTTCTCGCTGAGACTGTTTTTCGATACTCGCACGAATTCTAGCTTTTCCCGGTACTCACCCGGATTCTACCATTTTTCAAGACTCACACTGATTCCACCCTTTTTCGGCACTCACCGCGACAGTTTTTCGATACTCGCACGAATTCAAGCTCTTCCCAGTACTCGCCCGGATTCTACCATTTTTCGGTACTCACACTGATTCGACCCTTTTTCGGTTCTCATTGAGACTGTTTTTCGATACTCGCACGAATTCTAGCTTTTCCCGGTACTCATCCGGATTCTACTATTTTTCAAGACTCACACTGATTCCACCCTTTTTCGGCACTCACCGCGACAGTTTTTCGATACTCGCACGAATTCTAGCTCTTCCCGGTACTCGTTAGGATTCTACCATTTTTCGGTACTCACACTGATTCGACCCTTTTTCGGTTCTCACTGAGACTGTTTTTCGATACTCGCACGAATTCTAGCTTTTCCCGGTACTCGCCCGTATTCTACCATTTTTGGTACTCACAATCATTCGACCCTTTTTCGGTACTCACCGCGTCAGTTTTTCGATACTCGCATGAATTCTAGCTCTTCCCGGTACTCGCCAGGATTCTACCATTTTTCGGTACTCACACTGATTCGACCCTTTTTCGGTTCTCACTGAGACTGTTTTTCGATACTCGCACGAATTCTAGCTTTTCCCGGTACTCATCCGGATTCTACTATTTTTCAAGACTCACACTGATTCCACCCTTTTTCGGCACTCACCGCGACAGTTTTTCGATACTCGCACGAATTCTAGCTCTTCCCGGTACTCGCACGGATTCTACCATTTTTCGGTACTCACACTGATTCGACCCTTTTTCGATTCTGACTGAGACTGTTTTTCGATACTCGCACGAATTCTAGCTTTTCCCAGTACTCGCCCGTATTCTACCATTTTTGGTACTCACAATCATTCGACCCTTTTTCGGCACTCACCGCGACAGTTTTTCGATACTCGCATGAATTCTAGGTCTTCCCGCTACTCGCACGGATTCTACCATTTTTCGGTACTCACACTGATTCGACCCTTTTTCGGTTCTCACTGAGACTGTTTTTCGATACTCGCACGAATTCTAGCTTTTCCCGGTACTCCCCCGTATTCTACCATTTTTGGTACTCACAATCATTCGACCCTTTTTCGGTACTCACCGCGTCAGTTTTTCGATACTCGCACGAATTCTAGCTCTTCCCGGTACTCGCACGGATTCTACCATTTTTCGGTACTCACACTGATTCGACCCTTTTTCGGTTCTCACTGAGACTGTTTTTCGATACTCGCACGAATTCTAGCTTTTCCCGGTACTCATCCGGATTCTACTATTTTTCAAAACTCACACTGATTCAACCTTTTTCGGCACTCACCGCGACAGTTTTTCGATACTCGCACGAATTCTAGTTCTTCCCGGTACTCATCCAGATTCTACTATTTTTCAAGACTCACACTGATTCCACCCTTTTTCGGCACTCACCGCGACAGTTTTTCGATACTCGCACGAATTCTAGCTTTTCCCGGTACTCGCCCGTATTCTACCATTTTTGGTACTCACAATCATTCGACCCTTTTTCGGCACTCACCGCGACAGTTTTTCGATACTCGCACGAATTCTAGCTCTTCCCGGGACTCGCCAGGATTCTACCATTTTTCGGTACTCACACTGATTCGACCCTTTTTCGGTTCTCACTGAGACTGTTTTTCGATACTCGCACGAATTCTAGCTTTTCCCGGTACTCATCCAGATTCTACTATTTTTCAAGACTCACACTGATTCCACCCTTTTTCGGCACTCACCGCGACAGTTTTTCGATACTCGCACGAATTCTAGCTCTTCCCGGTACTCGCACGGATTCTACCATTTTTCGGTACTCACACTGATTCGACCCTTTTTCGGTTCTGACTGAGACTGTTTTTCGATACTCGCACGAATTCTAGCTTTTCCAAGTACTCGCTCGTATTCTACCATTTTTGGTACTCACAATCATTCGACCCTTTTTCGGCACTCACCGCGACAGTTTTTCGATACTCGCACGAATTCTAGCTCTTCCCGGTACTCGCCAGGATTCTACCATTTTTCGGTACTCACACTGATTCGACCATTTTTCGGTTCTCACTGAGACTGTTTTTCGATACTCGCACGAATTCTAGCTTTTCCCGGTACTCATCCGGATTCTACTATTTTTCAAGACTCACACTGATTCCACCCTTTTTCGGCACTCACCGCGACAGTTTTTCGATACTCGCACGAATTCTAGCTCTTCCCGGTACTCGCACGGATTCTACCATTTTTCAGTACTCACACTGATTCGACCCTTTTTCGGTTCTGACTGAGACTGTTTTTCGATACTCGCACGAATTCTAGCTTTTCCCGGTACTCGCCCGTATTCTACCATTTTTGGTACTCACAATCATTCGACCCTTTTTCGGCACTCACCGCGACAGTTTTTCGATACTCGTACGAATTCTAGCTCTTCCCGGTACTCGCCAGGATTCTACCGTTTTTCGGTACTCACACTGATTCGACCCTTTTTCGGTTCTCACTGAGATTGTTTTTCGATACTCGCACGAATTCTAGTTCTTCCCGGTACTCGCACGGATTCTACCATTTTTCGGTACTCACACTGATTCGACCCTTTTTCGGTTCTGACTGAGACTGTTTTTCGATACTCGCACGAATTCTAGCTTTTCCCGGTACTCGCCCGTATTCTACCATTTTTGGTACTCACAATCATTCGACCCTTTTTCGGCACTCACCGCGACAGTTTTTCGATACTCGCACGAATTCTAGTTCTTCCCGGTACTCGCACGGATTCTACCATTTTTCGGTACTCACACTGATTCGACCCTTTTTCGGTTCTGACTGAAACATTTTTTCGATACTCGCACGAATTCTAGCTTTTCCCGGTACTCGCCCGTATTCTACCATTTTTGGTACTCACAATCATTCGACCCTTTTTCGGCACTCACCGCGACAGTTTTTCGATACTCGCACGAATTCTAGTTCTTCCCGGTATTCGCACGGATTCTACCATTTTTCGGTACTCACACTGATTCGACCCTTTTTCGGTTCTGACTGAGACTGTTTTTCGATACTCGCACGAATTCTAGCTTTTCCCGGTACTCGCCCGTATTCTACCATTTTTGGTACTCACAATCATTCGACCCT
The DNA here is from genome assembly GCA_946000715.1 of Vitis cinerea var. helleri x Vitis riparia. Taxonomy (NCBI): domain Eukaryota; kingdom Viridiplantae; phylum Streptophyta; class Magnoliopsida; order Vitales; family Vitaceae; genus Vitis; species Vitis cinerea var. helleri x Vitis riparia. The sequence goes on from OX254000.1 coordinate 16,351,143, forward strand.
TTTTCGGCACTCACCGCGATAGTTTTTCGATACTCGCACGAATTCTAGTTCTTCCCGGTACTCGCACGGATTCTACCATTTTTCGGTACTCACACTGATTCGACCCTTTTTCGGTTCTGACTGAGACTGTTTTTCGATACTCGCACGAATTCTAGCTTTTCCCGGTACTCGCCCGTATTCTACCATTTTTGGTACTCACAATCACTCGACCCTTTTTCGGTACTCACCGCGTCACTTTTTCGATACTCGCACGAATTCTAGCTCTTCCCGGTACTCGCCAGGATTCTACCATTTTTCGGTACTCACACTGATTCGACCCTTTTTCGGTTCTGACTGAGACTGTTTTTCGATACTCGCACGAATTCTAGCTTTTCCCGGTACTCATCCGGATTCTACTATTTTTCAAGACTCACACTGATTCCACCCTTTTTCGGCACTCACCGCGACAGTTTTTCGATACTCGCACGAATTCTAGCTCTTCCCGGTACTCGCTAGGATTCTACCATTTTTCGGTACTCACACTGATTCGACCCTTTTTCGGTTCTCACTGAGACTGTTTTTCGATACTCGCACGAATTCTAGCTTTTCCCGGTACTCGCCCGTATTCTACCATTTTTGGTACTCACAATCACTCGACCCTTTTTCGGTACTCACCGCGTCAGTTTTTCGATACTCGCACGAATTCTAGTTCTTCCCGGTACTCGCCTGGATTCTACCATTTTTCGGTACTCACACTGATTCGACCCTTTTTCGGTTCTCACTGAGACTGTTTTTCGATACTCGCACGAATTCTAGCTTTTCCCGGTACTCATCCGGATTCTACTATTTTTCAAGACTCACACTGATTCCACCCTTTTTCGGCACTCACCGCGACAGTTTTTCGATACTCGCACGAATTCTAGCTCTTCCCGGTACTCGCACGGATTCTACCATTTTTCGGTACTCACACTGATTCGACCCTTTTTCGGTTCTCACTGAGACTGTTTTTCGATACTCGCACGAATTCTAGCTTTTCCCGGTACTCGCCCGTATTCTACCATTTTTGGTACTCACAATCATTCGACCCTTTTTCGGTACTCACCGCGTCAGTTTTTCGATACTCGCACGAATTCTAGCTCTTCCCGGTACTCGCCAGGATTCTACCATTTTTCGGTACTCACACTGATTCGACCCTTTTTCGGTTCTCACTGAGACTGTTTTTCGATACTCGCACGAATTCTAGCTTTTCCCGGTACTCATCCGGATTCTACTATTTTTCAAGACTCACACTGATTCCACCCTTTTTCGGCACTCACCGCGACAGTTTTTCGATACTCGCACGAATTCTAGATCTTCCCGGTACTCGCTAGGATTCTACCATTTTTCGGTACTCACACTGATTCGACCCTTTTTCGGTTCTCACTGAGACTGTTTTTCGATACTCGCACGAATTCTAGCTTTTCCCGGTACTCGCCCGTATTCTACCATTTTTGGTACTCACAATCACTCGACCCTTTTTCGGTACTCACCGCGTCAGTTTTTCGATACTCGCACGAATTCTAGCTCTTCCCGGTACTCGCCTGGATTCTACCATTTTTCGGTACTCACACTGATTCGACCCTTTTTCGGTTCTCACTGAGACTGTTTTTCGATACTCGCACGAATTCTAGCTTTTCCCGGTACTCATCCGGATTCTACTATTTTTCAAGACTCACACTGATTCCACCCTTTTTCGGCACTCACCGCGACAGTTTTTCGATACTCGCACGAATTCTAGCTCTTCCCGGTACTCGCACGGATTCTACCATTTTTCGGTACTCACACTGATTCGACCCTTTTTCGGTTCTGACTGAGACTGTTTTTCGATACTCGCACGAATTCTAGCTTTTCCAAGTACTCGCTCGTATTCTACCATTTTTGGTACTCACAATCATTCGACCCTTTTTCGGCACTCACCGCGACAGTTTTTCGATACTCGCACGAATTCTAGCTCTTCCCGGTACTCGCCAGGATTCTACCATTTTTCGGTACTCACACTGATTCGACCATTTTTCGGTTCTCACTGAGACTGTTTTTCGATACTCGCACGAATTCTAGCTTTTCCCGGTACTCATCCGGATTCTACTATTTTTCAAGACTCACACTGATTCCACCCTTTTTCGGCACTCACCGCGACAGTTTTTCGATACTCGCACGAATTCTAGCTCTTCCCGGTACTCGCACGGATTCTACCATTTTTCAGTACTCACACTGATTCGACCCTTTTTCGGTTCTCACTGAGACTGTTTTTCGATACTCGCACGAATTCTAGCTTTTCCCGGTACTCGCCCGTATTCTACCATTTTTGGTACTCACAATCATTCGACCCTTTTTCGGCACTCACCGCGACAGTTTTTCGATACTCGCACGAATTCTAGTTCTTCCCGGTACTCGCACGGATTCTACCATTTTTCGGTACTCACACTGATTCGACCCTTTTTCGGTTCTGACTGAGACTGTTTTTCGATACTCGCACGAATTCTAGCTTTTCCCGGTACTCGCCCGTATTCTACCATTTTTGGTACTCACAATCATTCGACCCTTTTTCGGCACTCACCGCGATAGTTTTTCGATACTCGCACGAATTCTAGTTCTTCCCGGTACTCGCACGGATTCTACCATTTTTCGGTACTCACACTGATTCGACCCTTTTTCGGTTCTGACTGAGACTGTTTTTCGATACTCGCACGAATTCTAGCTTTTCCCGGTACTCGCCCGTATTCTACCATTTTTGGTACTCACAATCACTCGACCCTTTTTCGGTACTCACCGCGTCACTTTTTCGATACTCGCACGAATTCTAGCTCTTCCCGGTACTCGCCAGGATTCTACCATTTTTCGGTACTCACACTAATTCGACCCTTTTTCGGTTCTGACTGAGACTGTTTTTCGATACTCGCACGAATTCTAGCTTTTCCCGGTACTCATCCGGATTCTACTATTTTTCAAGACTCACACTGATTCCACCCTTTTTCGGCACTCACCGCGACAGTTTTTCGATACTCGCACGAATTCTAGCTCTTCCCGGTACTCGCTAGGATTCTACCATTTTTCGGTACTCACACTGATTCGACCCTTTTTCGGTTCTCACTGAGACTGTTTTTCGATACTCGCACGAATTCTAGCTTTTCCCGGTACTCGCCCGTATTCTACCATTTTTGGTACTCACAATCACTCGACCCTTTTTCGGTACTCACCGCGTCAGTTTTTCGATACTCGCACGAATTCTAGTTCTTCCCGGTACTCGCCTGGATTCTACCATTTTTCGGTACTCACACTGATTCGACCCTTTTTCGGTTCTCACTGAGACTGTTTTTCGATACTCGCACGAATTCTAGCTTTTCCCGGTACTCATCCGGATTCTACTATTTTTCAAGACTCACACTGATTCCACCCTTTTTCGGCACTCACCGCGACAGTTTTTCGATACTCGCACGAATTCTAGCTCTTCCCGGTACTCGCACGGATTCTACCATTTTTCGGTACTCACACTGATTCGACCCTTTTTCGGTTCTCACTGAGACTGTTTTTCGATACTCGCACGAATTCTAGCTTTTCCCGGTACTCGCCCGTATTCTACCATTTTTGGTACTCACAATCATTCGACCCTTTTTCGGTACTCACCGCGTCAGTTTTTCGATACTCGCACGAATTCTAGCTCTTCCCGGTACTCGCCAGGATTCTACCATTTTTCGGTACTCACACTGATTCGACCCTTTTTCGGTTCTCACTGAGACTGTTTTTCGATACTCGCACGAATTCTAGCTTTTCCCGGTACTCATCCGGATTCTACTATTTTTCAAGACTCACACTGATTCCACCCTTTTTCGGCACTCACCGCGACAGTTTTTCGATACTCGCACGAATTCTAGATCTTCCCGGTACTCGCTAGGATTCTACCATTTTTCGGTACTCACACTGATTCGACCCTTTTTCGGTTCTCACTGAGACTGTTTTTCGATACTCGCACGAATTCTAGCTTTTCCCGGTACTCGCCCGTATTCTACCATTTTTGGTACTCACAATCACTCAACCCTTTTTCGGTACTCACCGCGTCAGTTTTTCGATACTCGCACGAATTCTAGCTCTTCCCGGTACTCGCCTGGATTCTACCATTTTTCGGTACTCACACTGATTCGACCCTTTTTCGGTTCTCACTGAGACTGTTTTTCGATACTCGCACGAATTCTAGCTTTTCCCGGTACTCGCCCGTATTCTACCATTTTTGGTACTCACAATCACTCGACCCTTTTTCGGTACTCACCGCGTCAGTTTTTCGATACTCGCACGAATTCTAGTTCTTCCCGGTACTCGCCTGGATTCTACCATTTTTCGGTACTCACACTGATTCGACCCTTTTTCGGTTCTCACTGAGACTGTTTTTCGATACTCGCACGAATTCTAGCTTTTCCCGGTACTCATCCGGATTCTACTATTTTTCAAGACTCACACTGATTCCACCCTTTTTCGGCACTCACCGCGACAGTTTTTCGATACTCGCACGAATTCTAGCTCTTCCCGGTACTCGCACGGATTCTACCATTTTTCGGTACTCACACTGATTCGACCCTTTTTCGGTTCTCACTGAGACTGTTTTTCGATACTCACACGAATTCTAGCTTTTCCCGGTACTCGCCCGTATTCTACCATTTTTGGTACTCACAATCATTCGACCCTTTTTCGGTACTCACCGCGTCAGTTTTTCGATACTCGCACGAATTCTAGCTCTTCCCGGTACTCGCCAGGATTCTACCATTTTTCGGTACTCACACTGATTCGACCCTTTTTCGGTTCTCACTGAGACTGTTTTTCGATACTCGCACGAATTCTAGCTTTTCCCGGTACTCGCCCGTATTCTACCATTTTTGGTACTCACAATCACTCGACCCTTTTTCGGTACTCACCGCGTCAGTTTTTCGATACACGCACGAATTCTAGCTCTTCCCTGTACTCGCCTGGATTCTACCATTTTTCGGTACTCACACTGATTCGACCCTTTTTCGGTTCTCACTGAGACTGTTTTTCGATACTCGCACGAATTCTAGCTTTTCCCGGTACTCGCCCGTATTCTACCATTTTTGGTACTCACAATCACTCGACCCTTTTTCGGTACTCACCGCGTCAGTTTTTCGATACTCGCACGAATTCTAGTTCTTCCCGGTACTCGCCTGGATTCTACCATTTTTCGGTACTCACACTGATTCGACCCTTTTTCGGTTCTCACTGAGACTGTTTTTCAATACTCGCACGAATTCTAGCTTTTCCCGGTACTCATCCGGATTCTACTATTTTTCAAGACTCACACTGATTCCACCCTTTTTCGGCACTCACCGCGACAGTTTTTCGATACTCGCACGAATTCTAGCTCTTCCCGGTACACGCACGGATTCTACCATTTTTCGGTACTCACACTGATTCGACCCTTTTTCGGTTCTCACTGAGACTGTTTTTCGATACTCGCACGAATTCTAGCTTTTCCCGGTACTCGCCCGTATTCTACCATTTTTGGTACTCACAATCATTCGACCCTTTTTCGGTACTCACCGCGTCAGTTTTTCGATACTCGCACGAATTCTAGCTCTTCCCGGTACTCGCCAGGATTCTACCATTTTTCGGTACTCACACTGATTCGACCCTTTTTCGGTTCTCACTGAGACTGTTTTTCGATACTCGCACGAATTCTAGCTTTTCCCGGTACTCATCCGGATTCTACTATTTTTCAAGACTCACACTGATTCCACCCTTTTTCGGCACTCACCGCGACAGTTTTTCGATACTCGCACGAATTCTAGATCTTCCCGGTACTCGCTAGGATTCTACCATTTTTCGGTACTCACACTGATTCGACCCTTTTTCGGTTCTCACTGAGACTGTTTTTCGATACTCGCACGAATTCTAGCTTTTCCCGGTACTCGCCCGTATTCTACCATTTTTGGTACTCACAATCATTCGACCCTTTTTCGGTACTCACCGCGTCAGTTTTTCGATACTCGCACGAATTCTAGCTCTTCCCGGTACTCGCCTGGATTCTACCATTTTTCGGTACTCACACTGATTCGACCCTTTTTCGGTTCTCACTGAGACTGTTTTTCGATACTCGCACGAATTCTAGCTTTTCCCGGTACTCATCCGGATTCTACTATTTTTCAAGACTCACACTGATTCCACCCTTTTTCGGCACTCACCGCGACAGTTTTTCGATACTCGCACGAATTCTAGCTCTTCCCGGTACTCGCACGGATTCTACCATTTTTCGGTACTCACACTGATTCGACCCTTTTTCGGTTCTCACTGAGACTGTTTTTCGATACTCGCACGAATTCTAGCTTTTCCCGGTACTCGCCCGTATTCTACCATTTTTGGTACTCACAATCATTCGACCCTTTTTCGGTACTCACCGCGTCAGTTTTTCGATACTCGCACGAATTCTAGCTCTTCCCGGTACTCGCCAGGATTCTACCATTTTTCGGTACTCACACTGATTCGACCCTTTTTCGGTTCTCACTGAGACTGTTTTTCGATACTCGCACGAATTCTAGCTTTTCCCGCTACTCATCCGGATTCTACTATTTTTCAAGACTCACACTGATTCCACCCTTTTTCGGCACTCACCGCGACAGTTTTTCGATACTCGCACGAATTCTAGCTCTTCCCGGTACTCGCACGGATTCTACCATTTTTCGGTACTCACACTGATTCGACCCTTTTTCGGTTCTGACTGAGACTGTTTTTCGATACTCGCACGAATTCTAGCTTTTCCCGGTACTCGCCCGTATTCTACCATTTTTGGTACTCACAATCACTCGACCCTTTTTCGGTACTCACCGCGTCAGTTTTTCGATACTCGCACGAATTCTAGTTCTTCCCGGTACTCGCCTGGATTCTACCATTTTTCGGTACTCACACTGATTCGACCCTTTTTCGGTTCTCACTGAGACTGTTTTTCAATACTCGCACGAATTCTAGCTTTTCCCGGTACTCATCCGGATTCTACTATTTTTCAAGACTCACACTGATTCCACCCTTTTTCGGCACTCACCGCGACAGTTTTTCGATACTCGCACGAATTCTAGCTCTTCCCGGTACACGCACGGATTCTACCATTTTTCGGTACTCACACTGATTCGACCCTTTTTCGGTTCTCACTGAGACTGTTTTTCGATACTCGCACGAATTCTAGCTTTTCCCGGTACTCGCCCGTATTCTACCATTTTTGGTACTCACAATCATTCGACCCTTTTTCGGTACTCACCGCGTCAGTTTTTCGATACTCGCACGAATTCTAGCTCTTCCCGGTACTCGCCAGGATTCTACCATTTTTCGGTACTCACACTGATTCGACCCTTTTTCGGTTCTCACTGAGACTGTTTTTCGATACTCGCACGAATTCTAGCTTTTCCCGGTACTCATCCGGATTCTACTATTTTTCAAGACTCACACTGATTCCACCCTTTTTCGGCACTCACCGCGACAGTTTTTCGATACTCGCACGAATTCTAGATCTTCCCGGTACTCGCTAGGATTCTACCATTTTTCGGTACTCACACTGATTCGACCCTTTTTCGGTTCTCACTGAGACTGTTTTTCGATACTCGCACGAATTCTAGCTTTTCCCGGTACTCGCCCGTATTCTACCATTTTTGGTACTCACAATCATTCGACCCTTTTTCGGTACTCACCGCGTCAGTTTTTCGATACTCGCACGAATTCTAGCTCTTCCCGGTACTCGCCTGGATTCTACCATTTTTCGGTACTCACACTGATTCGACCCTTTTTCGGTTCTCACTGAGACTGTTTTTCGATACTCGCACGAATTCTAGCTTTTCCCGGTACTCATCCGGATTCTACTATTTTTCAAGACTCACACTGATTCCACCCTTTTTCGGCACTCACCGCGACAGTTTTTCGATACTCGCACGAATTCTAGCTCTTCCCGGTACTCGCACGGATTCTACCATTTTTCGGTACTCACACTGATTCGACCCTTTTTCGGTTCTCACTGAGACTGTTTTTCGATACTCGCACGAATTCTAGCTTTTCCCGGTACTCGCCCGTATTCTACCATTTTTGGTACTCACAATCATTCGACCCTTTTTCGGTACTCACCGCGTCAGTTTTTCGATACTCGCACGAATTCTAGCTCTTCCCGGTACTCGCCAGGATTCTACCATTTTTCGGTACTCACACTGATTCGACCCTTTTTCGGTTCTCACTGAGACTGTTTTTCGATACTCGCACGAATTCTAGCTTTTCCCGCTACTCATCCGGATTCTACTATTTTTCAAGACTCACACTGATTCCACCCTTTTTCGGCACTCACCGCGACAGTTTTTCGATACTCGCACGAATTCTAGCTCTTCCCGGTACTCGCACGGATTCTACCATTTTTCGGTACTCACACTGATTCGACCCTTTTTCGGTTCTGACTGAGACTGTTTTTCGATACTCGCACGAATTCTAGCTTTTCCAAGTACTCGCCCGTATTCTACCATTTTTGGTACTCACAATCATTCGACCCTTTTTCGGCACTCACCGCGACAGTTTTTCGATACTCGCACGAATTCTAGCTCTTCCCGGTACTCGCCAGGATTCTACCATTTTTCGGTACTCACACTGATTCGACCCTTTTTCGGTTCTGACTGAGACTGTTTTTCGATACTCGCACGAATTCTAGCTTTTCCCGGTACTCGCCCATATTCTACCATTTTTGGTACTCACAATCATTCGACCCTTTTTCGGTACTCACTGCGTCAGTTTTTCGATACTCGTACGAATTCTAGCTCTTCGCGGTACTCGCCAGGATTCTACCATTTTTCGGTACTCACACTGATTCGACCCTTTTTCGGTTCTCACTGAGACTTTTTTTCGATACTCGCACGAATTCTAGCTTTTCCCGGTACTCATCCGGATTCTACTATTTTTCAAGACTCACACTGATTCCACCCTTTTTCGGCACTCACCGCGACAGTTTTTCGATACTCGCACGAATTCTAGCTCTTCCCGGTACTCGCTAGGATTCTACCATTTTTCGGTACTCACACTGATTCGACCCTTTTTCGGTTCTCACTGAGACTGTTTTTCAATACTCGCACGAATTCTAGCTTTTCCCGGTACTCACCCGGATTCTACCATTTTTCAAGACTCACACTGATTCCACCCTTTTTCGGTACTCACCGCGACAGTTTTTCGATACTCGCACGAATTCTAGCTTTTCCCGGTACTCGCCAGGATTCTACCATTTTTCGGTACCCACACTGATTCGACCCTTTTTCGGTTCTCACTGAGATTGTTTTTCGATACTCGCACGAATTCTGGCTTTTCCCGGTACTCACCCGGATTCTACCATTTTTTAAGACTCACACTGATTCCACCCTTTTTCGGTACTCACCGCGACAGTTTTTCGATACTCGCACGAATTCTAGCTCTTCCCGGTCCTCGCCAGGATTCTACCATTTTTCGGTACTCACACTGATTCGACCCTTTTTCGGTTCTCACTGAGACTGTTTTTCGATACTCGCACGAATTCTAGCTTTTCCCAGTACTCACCCGAATTCTACCATTTTTCAAGACTCACACTGATTCCACCCTTTTTCGGTACTCACCGCGACAGTTTTTCGATACTCGCACGAATTCTAGCTCTTCCCGGTCCTCGCCAGGATTCTACCATTTTTCGGTACTCACACTGATTCGACCCTTTTTCGGTTCTCACTGAGACTGTTTTTCGATACTCGCACGAATTCTAGCTTTTCCCAGTACTCACCCGAATTCTACCATTTTTCAAGACTCACACTGATTCCACCCTTTTTCGGTACTCACCGCGACAATTTTTCGATACTCGCACGAATTCTAGCTCTTCCCGGTACTCGCCAGGATTCTACCATTTTTCGGTACTCACACTGATTCGACCCTTTTTCGGTTCTGACTGAGACTGTTTTTCGATACTCGCACGAATTCTAGCTTTTCCCGGTACTCGCCCATATTCTACCATTTTTGGTACTCACAATCATTCGACCCTTTTTCGGTACTCACTGCGTCAGTTTTTCGATACTCGTACGAATTCTAGCTCTTCCCGGTACTCGCCAGGATTCTACCATTTTTCGGTACTCACACTGATTCGACCCTTTTTCGGTTCTCACTGAGACTTTTTTTCGATACTCGCACGAATTCTAGCTTTTCCCGGTACTCATCCGGATTCTACTATTTTTCAAGACTCACACTGATTCCACCCTTTTTCGGCACTCACCGCGACAGTTTTTCGATACTCGCACGAATTCTAGCTCTTCCCGGTACTCGCTAGGATTCTACCATTTTTCGGTACTCACACTGATTCGACCCTTTTTCGGTTCTCACTGAGACTGTTTTTCAATACTCGCACGAATTCTAGCTTTTCCCGGTACTCACCCGGATTCTACCATTTTTCAAGACTCACACTGATTCCACCCTTTTTCGGTACTCACCGCGACAGTTTTTCGATACTCGCACGAATTCTAGCTCTTCCCGGTCCTCGCCAGGATTCTACCATTTTTCGGTACTCACACTGATTCGACCCTTTTTCGGTTCTCACTGAGACTTTTTTTCGATACTCGCACGAATTCTAGCTTTTCCCGGTACTCATCCGGATTCTACTATTTTTCAAGACTCACACTGATTCCACCCTTTTTCGGCACTCACCGCGACAGTTTTTCGATACTCGCACGAATTCTAGCTCTTCCCGGTACTCGCTAGGATTCTACCATTTTTCGGTACTCACACTGATTCGACCCTTTTTCGGTTCTCACTGAGACTGTTTTTCAATACTCGCACGAATTCTAGCTTTTCCCGGTACTCACCCGGATTCTACCATTTTTCAAGACTCACACTGATTCCACCCTTTTTCGGTACTCACCGCGACAGTTTTTCGATACTCGCACGAATTCTAGCTTTTCCCGGTACTCGCCAGGATTCTACCATTTTTCGGTACCCACACTGATTCGACCCTTTTTCGGTTCTCACTGAGATTGTTTTTCGATACTCGCACGAATTCTGGCTTTTCCCGGTACTCACCCGGATTCTACCATTTTTTAAGACTCACACTGATTCCACCCTTTTTCGGTACTCACCGCGACAGTTTTTCGATACTCGCACGAATTCTAGCTCTTCCCGGTCCTCGCCAGGATTCTACCATTTTTCGGTACTCACACTGATTCGACCCTTTTTCGGTTCTCACTGAGACTGTTTTTCGATACTCGCACGAATTCTAGCTTTTCCCAGTACTCACCCGAATTCTACCATTTTTCAAGACTCACACTGATTCCACCCTTTTTCGGTACTCACCGCGACAGTTTTTCGATACTCGCACGAATTCTAGCTCTTCCCGGTCCTCGCCAGGATTCTACCATTTTTCGGTACTCACACTGATTCGACCCTTTTTCGGTTCTCACTGAGACTGTTTTTCGATACTCGCACGAATTCTAGCTTTTCCCAGTACTCACCCGAATTCTACCATTTTTCAAGACTCACACTGATTCCACCCTTTTTCGGTACTCACCGCGACAATTTTTCGATACTCGCACGAATTCTAGCTCTTCCCGGTACTCGCCAGGATTCTACCATTTTTCGGTACTCACACTGATTCGACCCTTTTTCGGTTCTGACTGAGACTGTTTTTCGATACTCGCACGAATTCTAGCTTTTCCCGGTACTCGCCCATATTCTACCATTTTTGGTACTCACAATCATTCGACCCTTTTTCGGTACTCACTGCGTCAGTTTTTCGATACTCGTACGAATTCTAGCTCTTCCCGGTACTCGCCAGGATTCTACCATTTTTCGGTACTCACACTGATTCGACCCTTTTTCGGTTCTCACTGAGACTTTTTTTCGATACTCGCACGAATTCTAGCTTTTCCCGGTACTCATCCGGATTCTACTATTTTTCAAGACTCACACTGATTCCACCCTTTTTCGGCACTCACCGCGACAGTTTTTCGATACTCGCACGAATTCTAGCTCTTCCCGGTACTCGCTAGGATTCTACCATTTTTCGGTACTCACACTGATTCGACCCTTTTTCGGTTCTCACTGAGACTGTTTTTCAATACTCGCACGAATTCTAGCTTTTCCCGGTACTCACCCGGATTCTACCATTTTTCAAGACTCACACTGATTCCACCCTTTTTCGGTACTCACCGCGACAGTTTTTCGATACTCGCACGAATTCTAGCTTTTCCCGGTACTCGCCAGGATTCTACCATTTTTCGGTACCCACACTGATTCGACCCTTTTTCGGTTCTCACTGAGATTGTTTTTCGATACTCGCACGAATTCTGGCTTTTCCCGGTACTCACCCGGATTCTACCATTTTTTAAGACTCACACTGATTCCACCCTTTTTCGGTACTCACCGCGACAGTTTTTCGATACTCGCACGAATTCTAGCTCTTCCCGGTCCTCGCCAGGATTCTACCATTTTTCGGTACTCACACTGATTCGACCCTTTTTCGGTTCTCACTGAGACTGTTTTTCGATACTCGCACGAATTCTAGCTTTTCCCAGTACTCACCCGAATTCTACCATTTTTCAAGACTCACACTGATTCCACCCTTTTTCGGTACTCACCGCGACAGTTTTTCGATACTCGCACGAATTCTAGCTCTTCCCGGTCCTCGCCAGGATTCTACCATTTTTCGGTACTCACACTGATTCGACCCTTTTTCGGTTCTCACTGAGACTGTTTTTCGATACTCGCACGAATTCTAGCTTTTCCCAGTACTCACCCGAATTCTACCATTTTTCAAGACTCACACTGATTCCACCCTTTTTCGGTACCCACCGCGACAGTTTTTCGATACTCGCACGAATTCTAGCTCTTCCCGGTCCTCGCCAGGATTCTACCATTTTTCGGTACTCACACTGATTCGACCCTTTTTCGGTTCTCACTGAGACTGTTTTTCGATACTCGCACGAATTCTAGCTTTTCCCAGTACTCACCCGAATTCTACCATTTTTCAAGACTCACACTGATTCCACCCTTTTTCGGTACTCACCGCGACAATTTTTCGATACTCGCACGAATTCTAGCTCTTCCCGGTACTCGCCAGGATTCTACCATTTTTCGGTACTCACACTGATTCGACCCTTTTTCGGTTCTCACTGAGATTGTTTTTCGATACTCGCACGAATTCTAGCTTTTCCCGGTACTCCCCAGGATTCTACCATTTTTCGGTACTCACACTGATTCGACCCTTTTTCGGTTCTCACTGAGACTGTTTTTCGATACTCGCACGAATTCTAGCTTTTCCCGGTACTCACCCGGATTCTACCATTTTTCAAGACTCACACTGATTCCACCCTTTTTCGGTACTCACCGCGACAGTTTGTCGATACTCGCACGAATTCTAGCTTTTCCCGGTACTCGCCAGGATTCTACCATTTTTCGGTACTCACACTGATTCGACCCTTTTTCGGTTCTCACTGAGATTGTTTTTCGATACTCGCACGAATTCTAGCTTTTCCCGGTACTCGCCAGGATTCTACCATTTTTCGGTACTCACACTGATTCGACCCTTTTTCGGTACTCACCGCGACAGTTTTTCGATACACGCATGAATTCTAGCACTTCCCGGTACTCGCCCGGATTCTACCATTTTTCGGTACTCACATTGATTCGACCCTTTTTCGGTTCTCACTGAGACTGTTTTTCGATACTCGCACGAATTCTAGCTTTATCCGGTACTCACCCGGATTCTACCATTTTTCAAGACTCACACTGACTCCACCCTTTTTCGGTACTCACCGCGACAGTTTTTCGATACTCGCACGAATTCTAGCTCTTCCCGGTACTCGCCAGGATTCTACCATTTTTCGGTACTCACACTGATTCGACCCTTTTTCGGTTCTCACTGAGATTGTTTTTCGATACTCGCACGAATTCTAGCTTTTCCCGGTACTCACCCGGATTCTACCATTTTTCAAGACTCACACTGATTCCACCCTTTTTCGGTACTCACCGCGACAGTTTTTCGATACTCGCACTAATTCTAGCTCTTCCCGGTACTCGCCAAGATTCTACCATTTTTGGGTACTCACACTGATTCCACCCTTTTTCGGTACTCACCGCGACAGTTTTTCGATACTCGCACGAATTCTAGCTCTTCCCGGTACTCGCCAGGATTCTACCATTTTTCGGTACTCACACTGATTCGACCCTTTTTCGGTACTCACCGCGACAGTTTTTCGATACTCGCACTAATTCTAGCTCTTCCCGGTACTCGCCAAGATTCTACCATTTTTCGGTACTCACACTGATTCCACCCTTTTTCGGTACTCACCGAGACAGTTTTTCGATACTCGCACGAATTCTAGCTCTTCCCGGTACTCGCCAGGATTCTACCATTTTTCGGTACTCATACTGATTCGACCCTTTTTCGGTACTCACCGCGACAGTTTTTCGATACTCGCATGAATTCTAGCACTTCCCGGTACTCGCCCGGATTCTACCATTTTTCGGTACTCACACTGATTCGACCCTTTTTCGGTTCTCACTGAGACTGTTTTTCGATACTCGCACGAAATCTAGCTTTATCCGGTACTCACCCGGATTCTACCATTTTTCAAGACTCACACTGACTCCACCCTTTTTCGGTACTCACCGCGACAGTTTTTCGATACTCGCACGAATTCTAGCTCTTCCCGGTACTCGCCAGGATTCTACCATTTTTCGGTACTCACACTGATTCGACCCTTTTTCGGTTCTCACTGAGATTGTTTTTCGATACTCGCACGAATTCTAGCTTTTCCCGGTACTCACCCGGATTCTACAATTTTTTAAGACTCACACTGATTCCACCCTTTTTCGGTACTCATCGCGACAGTTTTTCGATACTCGCACGAATTCTAGCTCTTCCCGATACTCGCCAGGATTCTACCATTTTTCGGTACTCACACGGATTCGACCCTTTTTCGGTTCTCACTGAGATTGTTTTTCGATACTCGCACGAATTCTAGCTTTTCCCGGTACTCGCCAGGATTCTACCATTTTTCGGTACTCACACTGATTCGACCCTTTTTCGGTACTCACCGCGACAGTTTTTCGATACACGCATGAATTCTAGCACTTCCCGGTACTCGCCCGGATTCTACCATTTTTCGGTACTCACATTGATTCGACCCTTTTTCGGTTCTCACTGAGACTGTTTTTCGATACTCGCACGAATTCTAGCTTTATCCGGTACTCACCCGGATTCTACCATTTTTCAAGACTCACACTGACTCCACCCTTTTTCGGTACTCACCGCGACAGTTTTTCGATACTCGCACGAATTCTAGCTCTTCCCGGTACTCGCCAGGATTCTACCATTTTTCGGTACTCACACTGATTCGACCCTTTTTCGGTTCTCACTGAGATTGTTTTTCGATACTCGCACGAATTCTAGCTTTTCCCGGTACTCACCCGGATTCTACCATTTTTCAAGACTCACACTGATTCCACCCTTTTTCGGTACTCACCGCGACAGTTTTTCGATACTCGCACTAATTCTAGCTCTTCCCGGTACTCGCCAAGATTCTACCATTTTTGGGTACTCACACTGATTCCACCCTTTTTCGGTACTCACCGCGACAGTTTTTCGATACTCGCACGAATTCTAGCTCTTCCCGGTACTCGCCAGGATTCTACCATTTTTCGGTACTCACACTGATTCGACCCTTTTTCGGTACTCACCGCGACAGTTTTTCGATACTCGCACTAATTCTAGCTCTTCCCGGTACTCGCCAAGATTCTACCATTTTTCGGTACTCACACTGATTCCACCCTTTTTCGGTACTCACCGAGACAGTTTTTCGATACTCGCACGAATTCTAGCTCTTCCCGGTACTCGCCAGGATTCTACCATTTTTCGGTACTCATACTGATTCGACCCTTTTTCGGTACTCACCGCGACAGTTTTTCGATACTCGCATGAATTCTAGCACTTCCCGGTACTCGCCCGGATTCTACCATTTTTCGGTACTCACACTGATTCGACCCTTTTTCGGTTCTCACTGAGACTGTTTTTCGATACTCGCACGAAATCTAGCTTTATCCGGTACTCACCCGGATTCTACCATTTTTCAAGACTCACACTGACTCCACCCTTTTTCGGTACTCACCGCGACAGTTTTTCGATACTCGCACGAATTCTAGCTCTTCCCGGTACTCGCCAGGATTCTACCATTTTTCGGTACTCACACTGATTCGACCCTTTTTCGGTTCTCACTGAGATTGTTTTTCGATACTCGCACGAATTCTAGCTTTTCCCGGTACTCACCCGGATTCTACAATTTTTTAAGACTCACACTGATTCCACCCTTTTTCGGTACTCATCGCGACAGTTTTTCGATACTCGCACGAATTCTAGCTCTTCCCGATACTCGCCAGGATTCTACCATTTTTCGGTACTCACACGGATTCGACCCTTTTTCGGTTCTCACTGAGATTGTTTTTCGATACTCGCACGAATTCTAGCTCTTCCGGGTACTCCCCAGGATTCTACCATTTTTCGGTACTCACACTGATTCGACCCTTTTTCGGTTCTCACTGAGACTGTTTTTCGATACTCGCACGAATTCTAGCTTTTCCCGGTACTCACCCGGATTCTACCATTTTTCAAGACTCACACTGATTCCACCCTTTTTCGGTACTCACCACGACAATTTTTCGATACTCGCACGAATTCTAGCTTTTCCCGGTACTCGCCAGGATTCTACCATTTTTCGGTACTCGCACTGATTCGACACTTTTTCGGTTCTCACTGAGATTGTTTTTCGATACTCGCACGAATTCTAGCTTTTCCCGGTACTCACCCGGATTCTACCATTTTTTAAGACTCACACTGATTCCACCCTTTTTCAGTACTCACCGCGACAGTTTTTCGATACTCGCACGAATTCTAGCTCTTCCCGGTCCTCGCCAGGATTCTACCATTTTTCGGTACTCACACTGATTCGACCCTTTTTCGGTTCTCACTGAGACTGTTTTTCGATACTCGCACGAATTCTAGCTTTTCCCGGTACTCACCCGGATTCTACCATTTTTCAAGACTCACACTGATTCCACCCTTTTTCGGTACTCACTGCGACAGTTTTTCGATACTCGCACGAATTCTAGCTTTTCCCGGTACTCGCCAGGATTCTACCATTTTTCGGTACTCACACTGATTCGACCCTTTTTCGGTTCTCACTGAGATTGTTTTTCGATACTCGCACGAATTCTGGCTTTTCCCGGTACTCACCCGGATTCTACCATTTTTTAAGACTCACACTGATTCCACCCTTTTTCGGTACTCACCGCGACAGTTTTTCGATACTCGCACGAATTCTAGCTCTTCCCGGTCCTCGCCAGGATTCTACCATTTTTCGGTACTCACACTGATTCGACCCTTTTTCGGTTCTCACTAAGACTGTTTTTCGATACTCGCACGAATTCTAGCTTTTCCCAATACTTACCCGAATTCTACCATTTTTCAAGAATCACACTGATTCCACCCTTTTTCGGTACTCACCGCGACAGTTTTTCGATACTCGCACGAATTCTAGCTCTTCCCGGTACTCGCCAGGATTCTACCATTTTTCGGTACTCACACTGATTCGACCCTTTTTCGGTACTCACCGCGACAGTTTTTCGATACTCGCACTAATTCTAGCTCTTCCCGGTACTCGCCAAGATTCTACCATTTTTCGGTACTCACACTGATTCCACCCTTTTTCGGTACTCACCGAGACAGTTTTTCGATACTCGCACGAATTCTAGCTCTTCCCGGTACTCGCCAGGAGTCTACCATTTTTCGGTACTCATACTGATTCGACCCTTTTTCGGTACTCACCGCGACAGTTTTTCGATACTCGCATGAATTCTAGCACTTCCCGGTACTCGCCCGGATTCTACCATTTTTCGGTACTCACACTGATTCGACCCTTTTTCGGTTCTCACTGAGACTGTTTTTCGATACTCGCACGAAATCTAGCTTTATCCGGTACTCACCCGGATTCTACCATTTTTCAAGACTCACACTGACTCCACCCTTTTTCGGTACTCACCGCGACAGTTTTTCGATACTCGCACGAATTCTAGCTCTTCCCGGTACTCGCCAGGATTCTACCATTTTTCGGTACTCACACTGATTCGACCCTTTTTCGGTTCTCACTGAGATTGTTTTTCGATACTCGCACGAATTCTAGCTTTTCCCGGTACTCACCCGGATTCTACAATTTTTTAAGACTCACACTGATTCCACCCTTTTTCGGTACTCATCGCGACAGTTTTTCGATACTCGCACGAATTCTAGCTCTTCCCGATACTCGCCAGGATTCTACCATTTTTCGGTACTCACACTGATTCGACCCTTTTTCGGTTCTCACTGAGATTGTTTTTCGATACTCGCACGAATTCTAGCGTTTCCCGGTACTCACCCGGATTCTACCATTTTTCAAGACTCACACTGATTCCACCCTTTTTCGGTACTCACCGCGACAGTTTTTCGATACTCGCACGAATTCTAGCTTTTCCCGGTACTCGCCAGGATTCTACCATTTTTCGGTACCCACACTGATTCGACCCTTTTTCGGTTCTCACTGAGATTGTTTTTCGATACTCGCACGAATTCTGGCTTTTCCCGGTACTCACCCGGATTCTACCATTTTTTAAGACTCACACTGATTCCACCCTTTTTCGGTACTCACCGCGACAGTTTTTCGATACTCGCACGAATTCTAGCTCTTCCCGGTCCTCGCCAGGATTCTACCATTTTTCGGTACTCACACTGATTCGACCCTTTTTCGGTTCTCACTGAGACTGTTTTTCGATACTCGCACGAATTCTAGCTTTTCCCAGTACTCACCCGAATTCTACCATTTTTCAAGACTCACACTGATTCCACCCTTTTTCGGTACTCACCGCGACAGTTTTTCGATACTCGCACGAATTCTAGCTCTTCCCGGTCCTCGCCAGGATTCTACCATTTTTCGGTACTCACACTGATTCGACCCTTTTTCGGTTCTCACTGAGACTGTTTTTCGATACTCGCACGAATTCTAGCTTTTCCCAGTACTCACCCGAATTCTACCATTTTTCAAGACTCACACTGATTCCACCCTTTTTCGGTACTCACCGCGACAATTTTTCGATACTCGCACGAATTCTAGCTCTTCCCGGTACTCGCCAGGATTCTACCATTTTTCGGTACTCACACTGATTCGACCCTTTTTCGGTTCTCACTGAGATTGTTTTTCGATACTCGCACGAATTCTAGCTTTTCCCGGTACTCCCCAGGATTCTACCATTTTTCGGTACTCACACTGATTCGACCCTTTTTCGGTTCTCACTGAGACTGTTTTTCGATACTCGCACGAATTCTAGCTTTTCCCGGTACTCACCCGGATTCTACCATTTTTCAAGACTCACACTGATTCCACCCTTTTTCGGTACTCACCGCGACAGTTTGTCGATACTCGCACGAATTCTAGCTTTTCCCGGTACTCGCCAGGATTCTACCATTTTTCGGTACTCACACTGATTCGACCCTTTTTCGGTTCTCACTGAGATTGTTTTTCGATACTCGCACGAATTCTAGCTTTTCCCGGTACTCGCCAGGATTCTACCATTTTTCGGTACTCACACTGATTCGACCCTTTTTCGGTACTCACCGCGACAGTTTTTCGATACACGCATGAATTCTAGCACTTCCCGGTACTCGCCCGGATTCTACCATTTTTCGGTACTCACATTGATTCGACCCTTTTTCGGTTCTCACTGAGACTGTTTTTCGATACTCGCACGAATTCTAGCTTTATCCGGTACTCACCCGGATTCTACCATTTTTCAAGACTCACACTGACTCCACCCTTTTTCGGTACTCACCGCGACAGTTTTTCGATACTCGCACGAATTCTAGCTCTTCCCGGTACTCGCCAGGATTCTACCATTTTTCGGTACTCACACTGATTCGACCCTTTTTCGGTTCTCACTGAGATTGTTTTTCGATACTCGCACGAATTCTAGCTTTTCCCGGTACTCACCCGGATTCTACCATTTTTCAAGACTCACACTGATTCCACCCTTTTTCGGTACTCACCGCGACAGTTTTTCGATACTCGCACTAATTCTAGCTCTTCCCGGTACTCGCCAAGATTCTACCATTTTTGGGTACTCACACTGATTCCACCCTTTTTCGGTACTCACCGCGACAGTTTTTCGATACTCGCACGAATTCTAGCTCTTCCCGGTACTCGCCAGGATTCTACCATTTTTCGGTACTCACACTGATTCGACCCTTTTTCGGTACTCACCGCGACAGTTTTTCGATACTCGCACTAATTCTAGCTCTTCCCGGTACTCGCCAAGATTCTACCATTTTTCGGTACTCACACTGATTCCACCCTTTTTCGGTACTCACCGAGACAGTTTTTCGATACTCGCACGAATTCTAGCTCTTCCCGGTACTCGCCAGGATTCTACCATTTTTCGGTACTCATACTGATTCGACCCTTTTTCGGTACTCACCGCGACAGTTTTTCGATACTCGCATGAATTCTAGCACTTCCCGGTACTCGCCCGGATTCTACCATTTTTCGGTACTCACACTGATTCGACCCTTTTTCGGTTCTCACTGAGACTGTTTTTCGATACTCGCACGAAATCTAGCTTTATCCGGTACTCACCCGGATTCTACCATTTTTCAAGACTCACACTGACTCCACCCTTTTTCGGTACTCACCGCGACAGTTTTTCGATACTCGCACGAATTCTAGCTCTTCCCGGTACTCGCCAGGATTCTACCATTTTTCGGTACTCACACTGATTCGACCCTTTTTCGGTTCTCACTGAGATTGTTTTTCGATACTCGCACGAATTCTAGCTTTTCCCGGTACTCACCCGGATTCTACAATTTTTTAAGACTCACACTGATTCCACCCTTTTTCGGTACTCATCGCGACAGTTTTTCGATACTCGCACGAATTCTAGCTCTTCCCGATACTCGCCAGGATTCTACCATTTTTCGGTACTCACACTGATTCGACCCTTTTTCGGTTCTCACTGAGATTGTTTTTCGATACTCGCACGAATTCTAGCTCTTCCCGGTACTCCCCAGGATTCTACCATTTTTCGGTACTCACACTGATTCGACCCTTTTTCGGTTCTCACTGAGACTGTTTTTCGATA
Organism: Vitis cinerea var. helleri x Vitis riparia; assembly: GCA_946000715.1. Taxonomy (NCBI): domain Eukaryota; kingdom Viridiplantae; phylum Streptophyta; class Magnoliopsida; order Vitales; family Vitaceae; genus Vitis; species Vitis cinerea var. helleri x Vitis riparia. The sequence continues at coordinate 16,372,335 of OX254000.1, forward strand.
CTCGCACGAATTCTAGCTTTTCCCGGTACTCACCCGGATTCTACCATTTTTCAAGACTCACACTGATTCCACCCTTTTTCGGTACTCACCACGACAATTTTTCGATACTCGCACGAATTCTAGCTTTTCCCGGTACTCGCCAGGATTCTACCATTTTTCGGTACTCGCACTGATTCGACCCTTTTTCGGTTCTCACTGAGATTGTTTTTCGATACTCGCACGAATTCTAGCTTTTCCCGGTACTCACCCGGATTCTACCATTTTTTAAGACTCACACTGATTCCACCCTTTTTCAGTACTCACCGCGACAGTTTTTCGATACTCGCACGAATTCTAGCTCTTCCCGGTCCTCGCCAGGATTCTACCATTTTTCGGTACTCACACTGATTCGACCCTTTTTCGGTTCTCACTGAGACTGTTTTTCGATACTCGCACGAATTCTAGCTTTTCCCGGTACTCACCCGGATTCTACCATTTTTCAAGACTCACACTGATTCCACCCTTTTTCGGTACTCACCGCGACAGTTTTTCGATACTCGCACGAATTCTAGCTTTTCCCGGTACTCGCCAGGATTCTACCATTTTTCGGTACTCACACTGATTCGACCCTTTTTCGGTTCTCACTGAGATTGTTTTTCGATACTCGCACGAATTCTGGCTTTTCCCGGTACTCACCCGGATTCTACCATTTTTTAAGACTCACACTGATTCCACCCTTTTTCGGTACTCACCGCGACAGTTTTTCGATACTCGCACGAATTCTAGCTCTTCCCGGTCCTCGCCAGGATTCTACCATTTTTCGGTACTCACACTGATTCGACCCTTTTTCGGTTCTCACTAAGACTGTTTTTCGATACTCGCACGAATTCTAGCTTTTCCCAATACTTACCCGAATTCTACCATTTTTCAAGAATCACACTGATTCCACCCTTTTTCGGTACTCACCGCGACAGTTTTTCGATACTCGCACGAATTCTAGCTTTTCCCGGTCCTCGCCAGGATTCTACCATTTTTCGGTACTCACACTGATTCGACCCTTTTTCGGTTCTCACTGAGACTGTTTTTCGATACTCGCACGAATTCTAGCTTTTCCCAGTACTCACCCGAATGCTACCATTTTTCGAGACTCACACTGATTCCACCCTTTTTCGGTACTCACCGCGACAGTTTTTCGATACTCGCACGAATTCTAGCTCTTCCCGGTACTCGCCAGGATTCTACCATTTTTCGGTACTCACACTGATTCGACCCTTTTTCGGTTCTCACTGAGATTGTTTTTCGATACTCGCACGAATTCTAGCTCTTCCCGGTACTCCCCAGGATTCTACCATTTTTCGGTACTCACACTGATTCGACCCTTTTTCGGTTCTCACTGAGACTGTTTTTCGATACTCGCACGAATTCTAGCTTTTCCCGGTACTCGCCCGTATTCTACCATTTTTGGTACTCACAATCATTCGACCCTTTTTCGGTACTCACCGCGTCAGTTTTTCGATACTCGTACGAATTCTAGCTCTTCCCGGTACTCGCCAGGATTCTACCATTTTTTGGTACTCACACTGATTCGACCCTTTTTCGGTTCTCACTGAGATTGTTTTTCGATACTCGCACGAATTCTAGCTCTTCCCGGTACTCGCCAGGATTCTACCATTTTTCGGTGCTCACACTGATTCGACCCTTTTTCGGTTCTCACTGAGATTGTTTTTCGATACTCGCACGAATTCTAGCTCTTCCCGGTACTCCCCAGGATTCTACCATTTTTCGGTACTCACACTGATTCGACCCTTTTTCGGTTCTCACTGAGATTGTTTTTCGATACTCGCACGAATTCTAGCTTTTCCAGGTACTCACCCGGATTCTACCATTTTTCAAGACTCACACTGATTCCACCCTTTTTCGGTACTCACCGCGACAGTTTTTCGATACTCGCACTAATTCTAGCTCTTCCCGGTACTCGCCAAGATTCTACCATTTTTCGGTACTCACACTGATTCGACCCTTTTTCGGTACTCACCGAGACAGTTTTTCGATACTCGCACGAATTCTAGCTCTTCCCGGTACTCGCCAGGATTCTACCATTTTTCGGTACTCATACTGATTCGACCCTTTTTCGGTACTCACTGCGACAGTTTTTCGATACTCGCATGAATTCTAGCACTTCCCGGTACTCGCCCGGATTCTATCATTTTTCGGTACTCACACTGATTCGACCCTTTTTCGGTTCTCACTGAGACTATTTTTCGATACTCGCACGAAATCTAGCTTTATCCGGTACTCACCCGGATTCTACCATTTTTCAAGACTCACACTGACTCCACCCTTTTTCGGTACTCACCGCGACAGTTTTTCGATACTCGCACGAATTCTAGCTCTTCCCGGTACTCGCCAGGATTCTACCATTTTTCGGTACTCACACTGATTCGACCCTTTTTCGGTTGTCACTGAGATTGTTTTTCGATACTCGCACGAATTCTAGCTTTTCCAGGTACTCACCCGGATTCTACCATTTTTCAAGACTCACACTGATTCCACCCTTTTTCGGTACTCACCGCGACAGTTTTTCGATACTCGCACTAATTCTAGCTCTTCCCGGTACTCGCCAAGATTCTACCATTTTTGGGTACTCACACTGACTCCACCCTTTTTCGGTACTCACCGCGACAGTTTTTCGATACTCGCACGAATTCTAGCTCTTCCCGGTACTCGCCAGGATTCTACCATTTTTCGGTACTCACACTGATTCGACCCTTTTTCGGTACTCACCGCGACAGTTTTTCGATACTCGCATGAATTCTAGCACTTCCCGGTACTCGCCCGGATTCTACCATTTTTCGGTACTCACACTGATTCGACCCTTTTTCGGTTCTCACTGAGACTGTTTTTCGATACTCGCACGAATTCTAGCTTTTCCCGGTACTCACCCGGATTCTACCATTTTTTGAGACTCACACTGATTCCACCCTTTTTCGGTACTCATCGCGACAGTTTTTCGATACTCGCACGAATTCTAGCTCTTCCCGATACTCGCCAGGATTCTACCATTTTTCGGTACTCACACTGATTCGACCCTTTTTCGGTTCTCACTGAGATTGTTTTTCGATACTCGCACGAATTCTAGCTCTTCCCGGTACTCGCCAGGATTCTACCATTTTTCGGTGCTCACACTGATTCGACCCTTTTTCGGTTCTCACTGAGATTGTTTTTCGATACTCGCACGAATTCTAGCTCTTCCCGGTACTCCCCAGGATTCTACCATTTTTCGGTACTCACACTGATTCGACCCTTTTTCGGTTCTCACTGAGATTGTTTTTCGATACTCGCACGAATTCTAGCTTTTCCAGGTACTCACCCGGATTCTACCATTTTTCAAGACTCACACTGATTCCACCCTTTTTCGGTACTCACCGCGACAGTTTTTCGATACTCGCACTAATTCTAGCTCTTCCCGGTACTCGCCAAGATTCTACCATTTTTGGGTACTCACACTGATTCCACCCTTTTTCGGTACTCACCGCGACAGTTTTTCGATACTCGCACGAATTCTAGCTTTTCCCGGTACTCGCCAGGATTCTACCATTTTTCGGTACTCACACTGATTCGACCCTTTTTCGGTACTCACCGCGACAGTTTTTCGATACTCGCATGAATTCTAGCACTTCCCGGTACTCGCCCGGATTCTACCATTTTTCGGTACTCACACTGATTCGACCCTTTTTCGGTTCTCACTGAGATTGTTTTTCGATACTCGCACGAATTCTAGCTCTTCCCGGTACTCCCCAGGATTCTACCATTTTTCGGTACTCACACTGATTCGACCCTTTTTCGGTTCTCACTGAGATTGTTTTTCGATACTCGCACGAATTCTAGCTTTTCCAGGTACTCACCCGAATTCTACCATTTTTCAAGACTCACACTGATTCCACCCTTTTTCGGTACTCACCGCGACAGTTTTTTGATACTCGCACTAATTCTAGCTCTTCCCGGTACTCGCCAAGATTCTACCATTTTTGGGTACTCACACTGATTCCACCCTTTTTCGGTACTCACCGCGACAGTTTTTCGATACTCGCACGAATTCTAGCTCTTCCCGGTACTCGCCAGGATTCTACCATTTTTCGGTACTCACACTGATTCGACCCTTTTTCGGTACTCACCGCGACAGTTTTTCGATACTCGCATGAATTCTAGCACTTCCCGGTACTCGCCCGGATTCTACCATTTTTCGGTACTCACACTGATTCGACCCTTTTTCGGTTCTCACTGAGACTGTTTTTCGATACTCGCACGAATTCTAGCTTTTCCCGGTACTCACCCGGATTCTACCATTTTTTAAGACTCACACTGATTCCACCCTTTTTCGGTACTCATCGCTACAGTTTTTCGATACTCGCACGAATTCTAGCTCTTTCCGATACTCGCCAGGATTCTACCATTTTTCGGTACTCACACTGATTCGACCCTTTTTCGGTTCTCACTGAGATTGTTTTTCGATACTCGCACGAATTCTAGCTTTTCCCGGTACTCGCCCGGATTCTACCATTTTTCAAGACTCACACTGATTCCACCCTTTTTCGGTACTCACCGCGACAGTTTTTCGATACTCGCACTAATTCTAGCTCTTCCCGGTACTCGCCAAGATTCTACCATTTTTCGGTACTCACACTGATTCCACCCTTTTTCGGTACTCACCGAGACAGTTTTTCGATACTCGCACGAATTCTAGCTCTTCCCGGTACTCGCCAGGATTCTACCATTTTTCGGTACTCATACTGATTCGACCCTTTTTCGGTACTCACCGCGACAGTTTTTCGATACTCGCATGAATTCTAGCACTTCCCGGTACTCGCCCGGATTCTACCATTTTTCGGTACTCACACTGATTCGACCCTTTTTCGGTTCTCACTGAGACTGTTTTCCGATACTCGCACGAATTCTAGCTTTTCCCGGTACTCACCCGGATTCTACCATTTTTTGAGACTCACACTGATTCCACCCTTTTTCGGTACTCATCGCGACAGTTTTTCGATACTCGCACGAATTCTAGCTCTTCCCGATACTCGCCAGGATTCTACCATTTTTCGGTACTCACACTGATTCGACCCTTTTTCGGTTCTCACTGAGATTGTTTTTCGATACTCGCACGAATTCTAGCTCTTCCCGGTACTCCCCAGGATTCTACCATTTTTCGGTACTCACACTGATTCGACCCTTTTTCCGTTCTCACTGAGACTGTTTTTCGATACTCGCACGAATTCTAGCTTTTCCCGGTACTCACCCGGATTCTACCATTTTTCAAGACTCACACTGATTCCACCCTTTTTCGGTACTCACCACGACAATTTTTCGATACTCGCACGAATTCTAGCTTTTCCCGGTACTCGCCAGGATTCTACCATTTTTCGGTACTCACACTGATTCGACCCTTTTTCGGTTCTCACTGAGATTGTTTTTCGATACTCGCACGAATTCTAGCTTTTCCCGGTACTCACCCGGATTCTACCATTTTTTAAGACTCACACTGATTCCACCCTTTTTCGGTACTCACCGCGACAGTTTTTCGATACTCGCACGAATTCTAGCTTTTCCTGGTACTCGCCAGGATTCTACCATTTTTCGGTACTCACACTGATTCGACCCTTTCTCGGTTCTCACTGAGACTGTTTTTCGATACTCGCACGAATTCTAGCTTTTCCCAATACTTACCCGAATTCTACCATTTTTCAAGACTCACACTGATTCCACCCTTTTTCGGTACTCACCGCGACAGTTTTTCGATACTCGCACGAATTCTAGCTTTTCCCGGTCCTCGCCAGGATTCTACCATTTTTCGGTACTCACACTGATTCGACCCTTTTTCGGTTCTCACTGAGACTGTTTTTCGATACTCGCACGAATTCTAGCTTTTCCCAGTACTCACCCGAATTCTACCATTTTTCAAGACTCACACTGATTCCACCCTTTTTCGGTACTCACCGCGACAGTTTTTCGATACTCGCACGAATTCTAGCTCTTCCCGGTACTCGCCAGGATTCTACCATTTTTCGGTACTCACACTGATTCGACCCTTTTTCGGTTCTCAGTGAGATTGTTTTTCGATACTCGCACGAATTCTAGCTCTTCCCGGTACTCCCCAGGATTCTACCATTTTTCGGTACTCACACTGATTCGACCCTTTTTCGGTTCTCACTGAGACTGTTTTTCGATACTCGCACGAATTCTAGCTTTTCCCGGTACTCACCCGGATTCTACCATTTTTCAAGACTCACACTGATTCCACCCTTTTTCGGTACTCACTGCGACAGTTTTTCGATACTCGCACGAATTCTAGCTTTTCCCGGTACTCGCCAGGATTCTACCATTTTTCGGTACTCACACTGATTCGACCCTTTTTCGGTATTCACCGCGACAGTTTTTCGATACTCGCATGAATTCTAGCACTTCCCGGTACTCGCCCGGATTCTACCATTTTTCGGTACTCACATTGATTCGACCCTTTTTCGGTTCTCACTGAGACTGTTTTTCGATACTCGCACGAATTCTAGCTTTATCCGGTACTCACCCGGATTCGACCATTTTTCAAGACTCACACTGACTCCACCCTTTTTCGGTACTCACCGCGACAGTTTTTCGATACTCGCACGAATTCTAGCTCTTTCCGGTACTCGCCAGGATTCTACCATTTTTCGGTACTCACACTGATTCGACCCTTTTTCGGTTCTCACTGAGATTGTTTTTCGATACTCGCACGAATTCTAGCTTTTCCCGGTACTCACCCGGATTCTACCATTTTTCAAGACTCACACTGATTCCACCCTTTTTCGGTACTCACCGCGACAGTTTTTCGATACTCGCACTAATTCTAGCTCTTCCCGGTACTCGCCAAGATTCTACCATTTTTCGGTACTCACACTGATTCCACCCTTTTTCGGTACTCACCGAGACAGTTTTTCGATACTCGCACGAATTCTAGCTCTTCCCGGTACTCGCCAGGATTCTACCATTTTTCGGTACTCATACTGATTCGACCCTTTTTCGGTACTCACCGCGACAGTTTTTCGATACTCGCATGAATTCTAGCACTTCCCGGTACTCGCCCGGATTCTACCATTTTTCGGTACTCACACTGATTCGACCCTTTTTCGGTTCTCACTGAGACTATTTTTCGATACTCGCACGAAATCTAGCTTTATCCGGTACTCACCCGGATTCTACCATTTTTCAAGACTCACACTGACTCCACCCTTTTTCGGTACTCACCGCGACAGTTTTTCGATACTCGCACGAATTCTAGCTCTTCCCGGTACTCGCCAGGATTCTACCATTTTTCGGTACTCACACTGATTCGACCCTTTTTCGGTTGTCACTGAGATTGTTTTTCGATACTCGCACGAATTCTAGCTTTTCCCGGTACTCACCCGGATTCTACCATTTTTCAAGACTCACACTGATTCCACCCTTTTTCGGTACTCACCGCGACAGTTTTTCGATACTCGCACTAATTCTAGCTCTTCCCGGTACTCGCCAAGATTCTACCATTTTTGGGTACTCACACTGATTCCACCCTTTTTCGGTACTCACCGCGACAGTTTTTCGATACTCGCACGAATTCTAGCTCTTCCCGGTACTCGCCAGGATTCTACCATTTTTCGGTACTCACACTGATTCGACCCTTTTTCGGTACTCACCGCGACAGTTTTTCGATACTCGCATGAATTCTAGCACTTCCCGGTACTCGCCCGGATTCTACCATTTTTCGGTACTCACACTGATTCGACCCTTTTTCGGTTCTCACTGAGACTGTTTTTCGATACTCGCACGAATTCTAGCTTTTCCCGGTACTCACCCGGATTCTACCATTTTTTGAGACTCACACTGATTCCACCCTTTTTCGGTACTCATCGCGACAGTTTTTCGATACTCGCACGAATTCTAGCTCTTCCCGATACTCGCCAGGATTCTACCATTTTTCGGTACTCACACTGATTCGACCCTTTTTCGGTTCTCACTGAGATTGTTTTTCGATACTCGCACGAATTCTAGCTCTTCCCGGTACTCGCCAGGATTCTACCATTTTTCGGTGCTCACACTGATTCGACCCTTTTTCGGTTCTCACTGAGATTGTTTTTCGATACTCGCACGAATTCTAGCTCTTCCCGGTACTCCCCAGGATTCTACCATTTTTCGGTACTCACACTGATTCGACCCTTTTTCGGTTCTCACTGAGATTGTTTTTCGATACTCGCACGAATTCTAGCTTTTCCAGGTACTCACCCGGATTCTACCATTTTTCAAGACTCACACTGATTCCACCCTTTTTCGGTACTCACCGCGACAGTTTTTCGATACTCGCACTAATTCTAGCTCTTCCCGGTACTCGCCAAGATTCTACCATTTTTGGGTACTCACACTGATTCCACCCTTTTTCAGTACTCACCGCGACAGTTTTTCGATACTCGCACGAATTCTAGCTCTTCCCGGTACTCGCCAGGATTCTACCATTTTTCGGTACTCACACTGATTCGACCCTTTTTCGGTACTCACCGCGACAGTTTTTCGATACTCGCATGAATTCTAGCACTTCCCGGTACTCGCCCGGATTCTACCATTTTTCGGTACTCACACTGATTCGACCCTTTTTCGGTTCTCACTGAGACTGTTTTTCGATACTCGCACGAATTCTAGCTTTTCCCGGTACTCACCCGGATTCTACCATTTTTTAAGACTCACACTGATTCCACCCTTTTTCGGTACTCATCGCTACAGTTTTTCGATACTCGCACGAATTCTAGCTCTTCCCGATACTCGCCAGGATTCTACCATTTTTCGGTACTCACACTGATTCGACCCTTTTTCGGTTCTCACTGAGATTGTTTTTCGATACTCGCACGAATTTTAGCTCTTCCCGGTACTCCCCAGGATTCTACCATTTTTCGGTACTCACACTGATTCGACCCTTTTTCGGTTCTCACTGAGACTGTTTTTCGATACTCGCACGAATTCTAGCTTTATCCGGTACTCACCCGGATTCTACCATTTTTCAGGACTCACACTGACTCCACCCTTTTTCGGTACTCACCGCGACAGTTTTTCGATACTCGCACGAATTCTAGCTCTTCCCGGTACTCGCCAGGATTCTACCATTTTTCGGTGCTCACACTGATTCGACCCTTTTTCGGTTCTCACTGAGATTGTTTTTCGATACTCGCACGAATTCTAGCTCTTCCCGGTACTCCCCAGGATTCTTACATTTTTCGGTACTCACACTGATTCGACCCTTTTTCGGTTCTCACTGAGACTGTTTTTCGATACTCGCACGAATTCTAGCTTTTCCCGGTACTCACCCGGATTCTACCATTTTTCAAGACTCACACTGATTCCACCCTTTTTCGGTACTCACTGCGACAGTTTTTCGATACTCGCACGAATTCTAGCTTTTCCCGGTACTCGCCAGGATTCTACCATTTTTCGGTACTCACACTGATTCGACCCTTTTTCGGTACTCACCGCGACAGTTTTCGATACTCGCATGAATTCATGCACTTCCCGGTACTCGCCCGGATTCTACCATTTTTCGGTACTCACATTGATTCGACCCTTTTTCGGTTCTCACTGAGACTGTTTTTCGATACTCGCACGAATTCTAGCTTTATCCGGTACTCACCCGGATTCTACCATTTTTCAAGACTCACACTGATTCCACCCTTTTTCGGTACTCACCGCGACAGTTTTTCGATACTCGCACTAATTCTAGCTCTTCCCGGTACTCGCCAAGATTCTACCATTTTTGGGTACTCACACTGATTCCACCCTTTTTCGGTACTCACCGCGACAGTTTTTCGATACTCGCACGAATTCTAGCTTTTCCCGGTACTCGCCAGGATTCTACCATTTTTCGGTACTCACACTGATTCGACCCTTTTTCGGTACTCACCGCGACAGTTTTTCGATACTCGCATGAATTCTAGCACTTCCCGGTACTCGCCCGGATTCTACCATTTTTCGGTACTCACACTGATTCGACCCTTTTTCGGTTCTCACTGAGATTGTTTTTCGATACTCGCACGAATTCTAGCTCTTCCCGGTACTCGCCAGGATTCTACCATTTTTCGGTGCTCACACTGATTCGACCCTTTTTCGGTTCTCACTGAGATTGTTTTTCGATACTCGCACGAATTCTAGCTCTTCCCGGTACTCCCCAGGATTCTACCATTTTTCGGTACTCACACTGATTCGACCCTTTTTCGGTTCTCACTGAGATTGTTTTTCGATACTCGCACGAATTCTAGCTTTTCCAGGTACTCACCCGAATTCTACCATTTTTCAAGACTCACACTGATTCCACCCTTTTTCGGTACTCACCGCGACAGTTTTTTGATACTCGCACTAATTCTAGCTCTTCCCGGTACTCGCCAAGATTCTACCATTTTTGGGTACTCACACTGATTCCACCCTTTTTCGGTACTCACCGCGACAGTTTTTCGATACTCGCACGAATTCTAGCTCTTCCCGGTACTCGCCAGGATTCTACAATTTTTCGGTACTCACACTGATTCGACCCTTTTTCGGTACTCACCGCGACAGTTTTTCGATACTCGCATGAATTCTAGCACTTCCCGGTACTCGCCCGGATTCTACCATTTTTCGGTACTCACACTGATTCGACCCTTTTTCGGTTCTCACTGAGACTGTTTTTCGATACTCGCACGAATTCTAGCTTTTCCCGGTACTCACCCGGATTCTACCATTTTTTAAGACTCACACTGATTCCACCCTTTTTCGGTACTCATCGCTACAGTTTTTCGATACTCGCACGAATTCTAGCTCTTCCCGATACTCGCCAGGATTCTACCATTTTTCGGTACTCACACTGATTCGACCCTTTTTCGGTTCTCACTGAGATTGTTTTTCGATACTCGCACGAATTTTAGCTCTTCCCGGTACTCCCCAGGATTCTACCATTTTTCGGTACTCACACTGATTCGACCCTTTTTCGGTTCTCACTGAGACTGTTTTTCGATACTCGCACGAATTCTAGCTTTATCCGGTACTCACCCGGATTCTACCATTTTTCAGGACTCACACTGACTCCACCCTTTTTCGGTACTCACCGCGACAGTTTTTCGATACTCGCACGAATTCTAGCTCTTCCCGGTACTCGCCAGGATTCTACCATTTTTCGGTGCTCACACTGATTCGACCCTTTTTCGGTTCTCACTGAGATTGTTTTTCGATACTCGCACGAATTCTAGCTCTTCCCGGTACTCCCCAGGATTCTTACATTTTTCGGTACTCACACTGATTCGACCCTTTTTCGGTTCTCACTGAGACTGTTTTTCGATACTCGCACGAATTCTAGCTTTTCCCGGTACTCACCCGGATTCTACCATTTTTCAAGACTCACACTGATTCCACCCTTTTTCGGTACTCACTGCGACAGTTTTTCGATACTCGCACGAATTCTAGCTTTTCCCGGTACTCGCCAGGATTCTACCATTTTTCGGTACTCACACTGATTCGACCCTTTTTCGGTACTCACCGCGACAGTTTTTCGATACTCGCATGAATTCATGCACTTCCCGGTACTCGCCCGGATTCTACCATTTTTCGGTACTCACATTGATTCGACCCTTTTTCGGTTCTCACTGAGACTGTTTTTCGATACTCGCACGAATTCTAGCTTTATCCGGTACTCACCCGGATTCTACCATTTTTCAGGACTCACACTGTCTCCACCCTTTTTCGGTACTCACCGCGACAGTTTTTCGATACTCGCACGAATTCTAGCTCTTCCCGGTACTCGCCAGGATTCTACCATTTTTCGGTGCTCACACTGATTCGACCCTTTTTCGGTTCTCACTGAGATTATTTTTCGATACTCGCACGAATTCTAGCTCTTCCCGGTACTCCCCAGGATTCTACCATTTTTTGGTACTCACACTGATTCGACCCTTTTTCGGTTCTCACTGAGACTGTTTTTCGATACTCGCACGAATTCTAGCTTTTCCCGGTACTCACCCGGATTCTACCATTTTTTAAGACTCACACTAATTCCACCCTTTTTCGGTACTCACCGCGACAGTTTTTCGATACTCGCACGAATTCTAGCTCTTCCCGGTCCTCGCCAGGATTCTACCATTTTTCGGTACTCACACTGATTCGACCCTTTTTCGGTTCTCACCGAGACTGTTTTTCGATACTCGCACGAATTCTAGCTTTTCCCGGTACTCACCCGGATTCTACCATTTTTCAAGACTCACACTGATTCCACCCTTTTTCGGTACTCACACGAATTCTAGCTTTTCCCGGTACTCGCCCGGATTCTACCATTTTTCGGTACTCACACTGATTCGACCCTTTTTCGGTTCTCACTGAGACTGTTTTTCGATACTCGCACGAATTCTAGCTTTTCCCGGTACTCACCCGGATTCTACCATTTTTTAAGACTCACACTGATTCCACCCTTTTTCGGTACTCATCGCTACAGTTTTTCGATACTCGCACGAATTCTAGCTCTTCCCGATACTCGCCAGGATTCTACCATTTTTCGGTACTCACACTGATTCGACCCTTTTTCGGTTCTCACTGAGATTGTTTTTCGATACTCGCACGAATTTTAGCTCTTCCCGGTACTCCCCAGGATTCTACCATTTTTCGGTACTCACACTGATTCGACCCTTTTTCGGTTCTCACTGAGACTGTTTTTCGATACTCGCACGAATTCTAGCTTTATCCGGTACTCACCCGGATTCTACCATTTTTCAGGACTCACACTGACTCCACCCTTTTTCGGTACTCACCGCGACAGTTTTTCGATACTCGCACGAATTCTAGCTCTTCCCGGTACTCGCCAGGATTCTACCATTTTTCGGTGCTCACACTGATTCGACCCTTTTTCGGTTCTCACTGAGATTGTTTTTCGATACTCGCACGAATTCTAGCTCTTCCCGGTACTCCCCAGGATTCTACCATTTTTCGGTACTCACACTGATTCGACCCTTTTTCGGTTCTCACTGAGACTGTTTTTCGATACTCGCACGAATTCTAGCTCTTCCCGGTACTCCCCAGGATTCTACCATTTTTCGGTACTCACACTGATTCGACCCTTTTTCGGTTCTCACTGAGACTGTTTTTCGATACTCGCACGAATTCTAGCTTTTCCCGGTACTCACCCGGATTCTACCATTTTTCAAGACTCACACTGATTCCACCCTTTTTCGGTACTCACCGCGACAGGTTTTCGATACTCGCACGAATTCTAGCTTTTCCCGGTACTCGCCAGGATTCTACCATTTTTCGGTACTCACACTGATTCGACCCTTTTTCGGTTCTCACTGAGATTGTTTTTCGATACTCGCACGAATTCTAGCTCTTCCCGGTACTCGCCAGGATTCTACCATTTTTCGGTACTCACACTGATTCGACCCTTTTTCGGTTCTCACTGAGATTGTTTTTCGATACTCGCACGAATTCTAGCTTTTCCCGGTACTCACCCGGATTCTACCATTTTTCAAGACTCACACTGATTCCACCCTTTTTCGGTACTCACTGCGACAGTTTTTCGATACTCGCACGAATTCTAGCTTTTCCCGGTACTCGCCAGGATTCTACCATTTTTCGGTACTCACACTGATTCGACCCTTTTTCGGTACTCACCGCGACAGTTTTTCGATACTCGCATGAATTCATGCACTTCCCGGTACTCGCCCGGATTCTACCATTTTTCGGTTCTCACATTGATTCGACCCTTTTTCGGTTCTCACTGAGACTGTTTTTCGATACTCGCACGAATTCTAGCTTTATCCGGTACTCACCCGGATTCTACCATTTTTCAGGACTCACACTGACTCCACCCTTTTTCGGTACTCACCGCGACAGTTTTTCGATACTCGCACGAATTCTAGCTCTTCCCGGTACTCGCCAGGATTCTACCATTTTTCGGTGCTCACACTGATTCGACCCTTTTTCGGTTCTCACTGAGATTGTTTTTCGATACTCGCACGAATTCTAGCTCTTCCCGGTACTCCCTAGGATTCTACCATTTTTCGGTACTCACACTGATTCGACCCTTTTTCGGTTCTCACTGAGACTGTTTTTCGATACTCGCACGAATTCTAGCTTTTCCCGGTACTCACCCGGATTCTACCATTTTTCAAGACTCACACTGATTCCACCCTTTTTCGGTACTCACTGCGACAGTTTTTCGATACTCGCACGAATTCTAGCTTTTCCCGGTACTCGCCAGGATTCTACCATTTTTCGGTACTCACACTGATTCGACCCTTTTTCGGTACTCACCGCGACAGTTTTTCGATACTCGCATGAATTCATGCACTTCCCGGTACTCGCCTGGATTCTACCATTTTTCGGTACTCACATTGATTCGACCCTTTTTCGGTTCTCACTGAGACTGTTTTTCGATACTCGCACGAATTCTAGCTTTATCCGGTACTCACCCGGATTCTACCATTTTTCAGGACTCACACTGACTCCACCCTTTTTCGGTACTCACCGCGACAGTTTTTCGATACTCGCACGAATTCTAGCTCTTCCCGGTACTCGCCAGGATTCTACCATTTTTCGGTGCTCACACTGATTCGACCCTTTTTCGGTTCTCACTGAGATTGTTTTTCGATACTCGCACGAATTCTAGCTCTTCCCGGTACTCCCCAGGATTCTACCATTTTTTGGTACTCACACTGATTCGACCCTTTTTCGGTTCTCACTGAGACTGTTTTTCGATACTCGCACGAATTCTAGCTTTTCCCGGTACTCACCCGGATTCTACCATTTTTTAAGACTCACACTGATTCCACCCTTTTTCGGTACTCACCGCGACAGTTTTTCGATACTCGCACGAATTCTAGCTCTTCCCGGTCCTCGCCAGGATTCTACCATTTTTCGGTACTCACACTGATTCGACCATTTTTCGGTTCTCACCGAGACTGTTTTTCGATACTCGCACGAATTCTAGCTTTTCCCGGTACTCACCCGGATTCTACCATTTTTCAAGACTCACACTGATTCCAACCTTTTTCGGTACTCACACGAATTCTAGCTTTTCCCGGTACTCGCCAGGATTCTACCATTTTTCGGTACTCACACTGATTCGACCCTTTTTCGGTTCTCACTGAGATTGTTTTTCGATACTCGCACGAATTCTAGCTCTTCCCGGTACTCCCCAGGATTCTACCATTTTTCGGTACTCACACTGATTCGACCATTTTTCGGTTCTCACTGAGACTGTTTTTCGATACTCGCACGAATTCTAGCTTTTCCCGGTACTCACCCGGATTCTACCATTTTTCAAGACTCACACTGATTCCACCCTTTTTCGGTACTCACCGCTACAGTTTTTCGATACTCGCATGAATTCTAGCACTTCCCGGTACTCGCCCGGATTCCACCATTTTTCGGTACTCACATTGATTCGACCCTTTTTCGGTTCTCACTGAGACTTTTTTTCGATACACGCACGAATTCTAGCTTTATCCGGTACTCACCCGGATTCTACCATTTTTCAAGACTCACACTGACTCCACCCTTTTTCGGTACTCACCGCGACAGTTTTTCGATACTCGCACGAATTCTAGCTCTTCCCGGTACTCGCCAGGATTCTACCATTTTTCGGTACTCACACTGATTCGACCCTTTTTCGGTTCTCACTGAGATTGTTTTTCGATACTCGCACGAATTCTAGCTCTTCCCGGTACTCCCCAGGATTCTACCATTTTTCGGTACTCACACTGATTCGACCCTTTTTCGGTTCTCACTGAGACTGTTTTTCGATACTCGCACGAATTCTAGCTTTTCCCGGTACTCACCCGGATTCTACCATTTTTCAAGACTCACACTGATTCCACCCTTTTTCGGTACTCACTGCGACAGTTTTTCGATACTCGCACGAATTCTAGCTTTTCCCGGTACTCGCCAGGATTCTACCATTTTTCGGTACTCACACTGATTCGACCCTTTTTCGGTACTCACCGCGACAGTTTTTCGATACTCGCATGAATTCATGCACTTCCCGGTACTCGCCCGGATTCTACCATTTTTCGGTACTCACATTGATTCGACCCTTTTTCGGTTCTCACTGAGACTGTTTTTCGATACTCGCACGAATTCTAGCTTTATCCGGTACTCACCCGGATTCTACCATTTTTCAAGACTCACACTGACTCCACCCTTTTTCGGTACTCACCGCGACAGTTTTTCGATACTCGCACGAATTCTAGCTCTTCCCGGTACTCGCCAGGATTCTACCATTTTTCGGTGCTCACACTGATTCGACCCTTTTTCCGTTCTCACTGAGATTATTTTTCGATACTCGCACGAATTCTAGCTCTTCCCGGTACTCCCCAGGATTCTACCATTTTTTGGTACTCACACTGATTCGACCCTTTTTCGGTTCTCACTGAGACTGTTTTTCGATACTCGCACGAATTCTAGCTTTTCCCGGTACTCACCCAGATTCTACCATTTTTCAGGACTCACACTGATTCCACCCTTTTTCGGCACTCACCGCGACATCTTTTCGTTACTCGCACGAATTCTAGCTCTTCCCGGTACTCCCCAGGATTCTACCATTTTTTGGTACTCACACTGATTCGACCCTTTTTCGGTTCTCACTGAGACTGTTTTTCGATACTCGCACGAATTCTAGCTTTTCCCGGTACTCACCCGGATTCTACCATTTTTTAAGACTCACACTGATTCCACCCTTTTTCGGTACTCACCGCGACAGTTTTTCGATACTCGCACGAATTCTAGCTCTTCCCGGTCCTCGCCAGGATTCTACCATTTTTCGGTACTCACACTGATTCGACCATTTTTCGGTTCTCACCGAGACTGTTTTTCGATACTCGCACGAATTCTAGCTTTTCCCGGTACTCACCCGGATTCTACCATTTTTCAAGACTCACACTGATTCCAACCTTTTTCGGTACTCACACGAATTCTAGCTTTTCCCGGTACTCGCCAGGATTCTACCATTTTTCGGTACTCACACTGATTCGACCCTTTTTCGGTTCTCACTGAGATTGTTTTTCGATACTCGCACGAATTCTAGCTCTTCCCGGTACTCCCCAGGATTCTACCATTTTTCGGTACTCACACTGATTCGACCCTTTTTCGGTTCTCACTGAGACTGTTTTTCGATACTCGCACGAATTCTAGCTTTTCCCGGTACTCACCCGGATTCTACCATTTTTCAAGACTCACACTGATTCCACCCTTTTTCGGTACTCACCGCTACAGTTTTTCGATACTCGCATGAATTCTAGCACTTCCCGGTACTCGCCCGGATTCCACCATTTTTCGGTACTCACATTGATTCGACCCTTTTTCGGTTCTCACTGAGACTTTTTTTCGATACACGCACGAATTCTAGCTTTATCCGGTACTCACCCGGATTCTACCATTTTTCAAGACTCACACTGACTCCACCCTTTTTCGGTACTCACCGCGACAGTTTTTCGATACTCGCACGAATTCTAGCTCTTCCCGGTACTCGCCAGGATTCTACCATTTTTCGGTACTCACACTGATTCGACCCTTTTTCGGTTCTCACTGAGATTGTTTTTCGATACTCGCACGAATTCTAGCTCTTCCCGGTACTCCCCAGGATTCTACCATTTTTCGGTACTCACACTGATTCGACCCTTTTTCGGTTCTCACTGAGACTGTTTTTCGATACTCGCACGAATTCTAGCTTTTCCCGGTACTCACCCGGATTCTACCATTTTTCAAGACTCACACTGATTCCACCCTTTTTCGGTACTCACTGCGACAGTTTTTCGATACTCGCACGAATTCTAGCTTTTCCCGGTACTCGCCAGGATTCTACCATTTTTCGGTACTCACACTGATTCGACCCTTTTTCGGTACTCACCGCGACAGTTTTTCGATACTCGCATGAATTCATGCACTTCCCGGTACTCGCCCGGATTCTACCATTTTTCGGTACTCACATTGATTCGACCCTTTTTCGGTTCTCACTGAGACTGTTTTTCGATACTCGCACGAATTCTAGCTTTATCCGGTACTCACCCGGATTCTACCATTTTTCAAGACTCACACTGACTCCACCCTTTTTCGGTACTCACCGCGACAGTTTTTCGATACTCGCACGAATTCTAGCTCTTCCCGGTACTCGCCAGGATTCTACCATTTTTCGGTGCTCACACTGATTCGACCCTTTTTCCGTTCTCACTGAGATTATTTTTCGATACTCGCACGAATTCTAGCTCTTCCCGGTACTCCCCAGGATTCTACCATTTTTCGGTACTCACACTGATTCGACCCTTTTTCGGTTCTCACTGAGATTGTTTTTCGATACTCGCACGAATTCTAGCTTTTCCCGGTACTCACCCGGATTCTACCATTTTTCAAGACTCACACTGATTCCACCCTTTTTCGGTACTCACCGCGACAGTTTTTCGATACTCGCACTAATTCTAGCTCTTCCCGGTACTCGCCAAGATTCTACCATTTTTGGGTACTCACACTGACTCCACCCTTTTTCGGTACTCACCGCGACAGTTTTTCGATACTCGCACGAATTCTAGCTCTTCCCGGTACTAGCCAGGATTCTACCATTTTTCGGTGCTCACACTGATTCGACCCTTTTTCCGTTCTCACTGAGATTATTTCTCGATACTCGCACGAATTCTAGCTCTTCCCGGTACTCCCCAGGATTCTACCATTTTTTGGTACTCACACTGATTCGACCCTTTTTCGGTTCTCACTGAGACTGTTTTTCGATACTCGCACGAATTCTAGCTTTTCCCGGTACTCACCCGGATTCTACCATTTTTTAAGACTCACACTGATTCCACCCTTTTTCGGTACTCACCGCGACAGTTTTTCGATACTCGCACGAATTCTAGCTCTTCCCGGTCCTCGCCAGGATTCTACCATTTTTCGGTACTCACACTGATTCGACCATTTTTCGGTTCTCACCGAGACTGTTTTTCGATACTCGCACGAATTCTAGCTTTTCCCGGTACTCACCCGGATTCTACCATTTTTCAAGACTCACACTGATTCCAACCTTTTTCGGTACTCACACGAATTCTAGCTTTTCCCGGTACTCGCCAGGATTCTACCATTTTTCGGTACTCACACTGATTCGACCCTTTTTCGGTTCTCACTGAGATTGTTTTTCGATACTCGCACGAATTCTAGCTCTTCCCGGTACTCCCCAGGATTCTACCATTTTTCGGTACTCACACTGATTCGACCCTTTTTCGGTTCTCACTGAGACTGTTTTTCGATACTCGCACGAATTCTAGCTTTTCCCGGTACTCACCCGGATTCTACCATTTTTCAAGACTCACACTGATTCCACCCTTTTTCGGTACTCACTGCGACAGTTTTTCGATACTCGCACGAATTCTAGCTTTTCCCGGTACTCGCCAGGATTCTACCATTTTTCGGTACTCACACTGATTCGACCCTTTTTCGGTACTCACCGCGACAGTTTTTCGATACTCGCATGAATTCATGCACTTCCCGGTACTCGCCCGGATTCTACCATTTTTCGGTACTCACATTGATTCGACCCTTTTTCGGTTCTCACTGAGACTGTTTTTCGATACTCGCACGAATTCTAGCTTTATCCGGTACTCACCCGGATTCTACCATTTTTCAAGACTCACACTGACTCCACCCTTTTTCGGTACTCACCGCGACAGTTTTTCGATACTCGCACGAATTCTAGCTCTTCCCGGTACTCGCCAGGATTCTACCATTTTTCGGTGCTCACACTGATTCGACCCTTTTTCCGTTCTCACTGAGATTATTTTTCGATACTCGCACGAATTCTAGCTCTTCCCGGTACTCCCCAGGATTCTACCATTTTTTGGTACTCACACTGATTCGACCCTTTTTCGGTTCTCACTGAGATTGTTTTTCGATACTCGCACGAATTCTAGCTCTTCCCGGTACTCCCCAGGATTCTACCATTTTTCGGTACTCACACTGATTCGACCCTTTTTCGGTTCTCACTGAGACTGTTTTTCGATACTCGCACGAATTCTAGCTTTTCCCGGTACTCACCCGGATTCTACCATTTTTCAAGACTCACACTGATTCCACCCTTTTTCGGTACTCACTGCGACAGTTTTTCGATACTCGCACGAATTCTAGCTTTTCCCGGTACTCGCCAGGATTCTACCATTTTTCGGTACTCACACTGATTCGACCCTTTTTCGGTACTCACCGCGACAGTTTTTCGATACTCGCATGAATTCATGCACTTCCCGGTACTCGCCCGGATTCTACCATTTTTCGGTACTCACATTGATTCGACCCTTTTTCGGTTCTCACTGAGACTGTTTTTCGATACTCGCACGAATTCTAGCTTTATCCGGTACTCACCCGGATTCTACCATTTTTCAAGACTCACACTGACTCCACCCTTTTTCGGTACTCACCGCGACAGTTTTTCGATACTCGCACGAATTCTAGCTCTTCCCGGTACTCGCCAGGATTCTACCATTTTTCGGTGCTCACACTGATTCGACCCTTTTTCCGTTCTCACTGAGATTATTTTTCGATACTCGCACGAATTCTAGCTCTTCCCGGTACTCCCCAGGATTCTACCATTTTTTGGTACTCACACTGATTCGACCCTTTTTCGGTTCTCACTGAGACTGTTTTTCGATACTCGCACGAATTCTAGCTTTTCCCGGTACTCACCCGGATTCTACCATTTTTTAAGACTCACACTGATTCCACCCTTTTTCGGTACTCACCGCGACAGTTTTTCGATACTCGCACGAATTCTAGCTCTTCCCGGTCCTCGCCAGGATTCTACCATTTTTCGGTACTCACACTGATTCGACCATTTTTCGGTTCTCACCGAGACTGTTTTTCGATACTCGCACGAATTCTAGCTTTTCCCGGTACTCACCCGGATTCTACCATTTTTCAAGACTCACACTGATTCCAACCTTTTTCGGTACTCACAATAATTCTAGCTTTTCCCGGTACTCGCCAGGATTCTACCATTTTTCGGTACTCACACTGATTCGACCCTTTTTCGGTTCTCACTGAGATTGTTTTTCGATACTCGCACGAATTCTAGCTCTTCCCGGTACTCCCCAGGATTCTACCATTTTTCGGTACTCACACTGATTCGACCCTTTTTCGGTTCTCACTGAGACTGTTTTTCGATACTCGCACGAATTCTAGCTTTTCCCGGTACTCACCCGG
Organism: Vitis cinerea var. helleri x Vitis riparia; assembly: GCA_946000715.1. Taxonomy (NCBI): domain Eukaryota; kingdom Viridiplantae; phylum Streptophyta; class Magnoliopsida; order Vitales; family Vitaceae; genus Vitis; species Vitis cinerea var. helleri x Vitis riparia. Next base: position 16,393,548 of record OX254000.1, read on the forward strand.
ATTCTACCATTTTTCAAGACTCACACTGATTCCACCCTTTTTCGGTACTCACCGCTACAGTTTTTCGATACTCGCATGAATTCTAGCACTTCCCGGTACTCGCCCGGATTCCACCATTTTTCGGTACTCACATTGATTCGACCCTTTTTCGGTTCTCACTGAGACTTTTTTTCGATACACGCACGAATTCTAGCTTTATCCGGTACTCACCCGGATTCTACCATTTTTCAAGACTCACACTGACTCCACCCTTTTTCGGTACTCACCGCGACAGTTTTTCGATACTCGCACGAATTCTAGCTCTTCCCGGTACTCGCCAGGATTCTACCATTTTTCGGTACTCACACTGATTCGACCCTTTTTCGGTTCTCACTGAGATTGTTTTTCGATACTCGCACGAATTCTAGCTCTTCCCGGTACTCCCCAGGATTCTACCATTTTTCGGTACTCACACTGATTCGACCCTTTTTCGGTTCTCACTGAGACTGTTTTTCGATACTCGCACGAATTCTAGCTTTTCCCGGTACTCACCCGGATTCTACCATTTTTCAAGACTCACACTGATTCCACCCTTTTTCGGTACTCACCGCGACAGTTTTTCGATACTCGCACGAATTCTAGCTTTTCCCGGTACTCGCCAGGATTCTACCATTTTTCGGTACTCACACTGATTCGACCCTTTTTCGGTTCTCACTGAGATTGTTTTTCGATACTCGCACGAATTCTAGCTCTTCCCGGTACTCCCCAGGATTCTACCATTTTTCGGTACTCACACTGATTCGACCCTTTTTCGGTTCTCACTGAGACTGTTTTTCGATACTCACACGAATTCTAGCTTTTCCCGGTACTCACCCGGATTCTACCATTTTTCAAGACTCACACTGATACCACCATTTTTCGGTACTCACACTGATTCGACCCTTTTTCGGTTCTCACTGAGATTGTTTTTTGATACTCGCACGAATTCTAGCTCTTCCCGGTACTCCCCAGGATTCTACCATTTTTCGGTACTCACACTGATTCGACCCTTTTTCGGTTCTCACTGAGACTGTTTTTCGATACTCGCACGAATTCTAGCTTTTCCCGATACTCACCCGGATTCTACCATTTTTTAAGACTCACACTGATTCCACCCTTTTTCGGTACTCACCGTGACAGTTTTTCGATACTCGCACGAATTCTAGCTCTTCCCGGTCCTCGCCAGGATTCTACCATTTTTCGGTACTCACACTGATTCGACCCTTTTTAGGTTCTCACTGAGACTGTTTTTCGATACTCGCACGAATTCTAGCTTTTCCCAGTACTCACCCGAATTCTACCATTTTTCAAGACTCACACTGATTCCACCCTTTTTCGGTACTCACCGCGACAGTTTTTCGATACTCGCACGAATTCTAGCTCTTCCCGGTACTCGCCAGGATTCTACCATTTTTCGGTACTCACACTGATTCGACCCTTTTGCGGTTCTCACTGAGATTGTTTTTCGATACTCGCACGAATTCTAGCTCTTCCCGGTACTCCCCAGGATTCTACCATTTTTCGGTACTAACACTGATTCGACCCTTTTTCGGTTCTCACTGAAACTGTTTTTCGATACTCGCACGAATTCTAGCTTTTCCCGGTACTCACCCGGATTCTACAATTTTTCAAGACTCACACTGATTCCACCCTTTTTCGGTACTCACCGCGACAGTTTTTCGATACTCGCACGAATTCTAGCTCTTCCCGGTACTCGCCAGGATTCTACCATTTTTCGGTACTCACACTGATTCGACCCTTTTTCGGTTCTCACTGAGATTGTTTTTCGATACTCGCACGAATTCTAGCTCTTCCCGGTACTCCCCAGGATTCTACCATTTTTCGGTACTCACACTGATTCGACCCTTCTTCGGTTCTCACTGAGACTGTTTTTCGATACTCGCACGAATTCTAGCTTTTCCCGGTACTCACCCGGATTCTACCATTTTTCAAGACTCACACTGATTCCACCCTTTTTCGGTACTCACCGCGACAGTTTTTCGATACTCGCACGAATTCTAGCTCTTCCCGGTACTCGCCAGGATTCTACCATTTTTCGGTACTCACACTGATTCGACCCTTTTTCGGTACTCACCGCGACAGTTTTTCGATACTCGCATGAATTCTAGCACTTCCCGGTACTCGCCCGGATTCTACCATTTTTCGGTACTCACACTGATTCGACCCTTTTTCGGTTCTCACTGAGATTGTTTTTCGATACTCGCACGAATTCTAGCTCTTCCCGGTACTCCCCAGGATTCTACCATTTTTCGGTACTCACACTGATTCGACCCTTTTTCGGTTCTCACTGAGACTGTTTTTCGATACTCGCACGAATTCTAGCTTTTCCCGGTACTCACCCGGATTCTACCATTTTTTAAGACTCACACTGATTCCACCCTTTTTCGGTACTCACCGTGACAGTTTTTCGATACTCGCACGAATTCTAGCTCTTCCCGGTCCTCGCCAGGATTCTACCATTTTTCGGTACTCACACTGATTCGACCCTTTTTAGGTTCTCACTGAGACTGTTTTTCGATACTCGCACGAATTCTAGCTTTTCCCAGTACTCACCCGAATTCTACCATTTTTCAAGACTCACACTGATTCCACCCTTTTTCGGTACTCACCGCGACAGTTTTTCGATACTCGCACGAATTCTAGCTCTTCCCGGTACTCGCCAGGATTCTACCATTTTTCGGTACTCACACTGATTCGACCCTTTTTCGGTACTCACCGCGACAGTTTTTCGATACTCGCATGAATTCTAGCACTTCCCGGTACTCGCCCGGATTCTACCATTTTTCGGTACTCACACTGATTCGACCCTTTTTCGGTTCTCACTGAGATTGTTTTTCGATACTCGCACGAATTCTAGCTCTTCCCGGTACTCCCCAGGATTCTACCATTTTTCGGTACTCACACTGATTCGACCCTTCTTCGGTTCTCACTGAGACTGTTTTTCGATACTCGCACGAATTCTAGCTTTTCCCGGTACTCACCCGGATTCTACCATTTTTCAAGACTCACACTGATTCCACCCTTTTTCGGTACTCACCGCGACAGTTTTTCGATACTCGCACGAATTCTAGCTCTTCCCGGTACTCGCCAGGATTCTACCATTTTTCGGTACTCACACTGATTCGACCCTTTTTCGGTACTCACCGCGACAGTTTTTCGATACTCGCATGAATTCTAGCACTTCCCGGTACTCGCCCGGATTCTACCATTTTTCGGTACTCACACTGATTCGACCCTTTTTCGGTTCTCACTGAGATTGTTTTTCGATACTCGCACGAATTCTAGCTCTTCCCGGTACTCCCCAGGATTCTACCATTTTTCGGTACTCACACTGATTCGACCCTTTTTCGGTTCTCACTGAGACTGTTTTTCGATACTCGCACGAATTCTAGCTTTTCCCGGTACTCACCCGGATTCTACCATTTTTTAAGACTCACACTGATTCCACCCTTTTTCGGTACTCACCGTGACAGTTTTTCGATACTCGCACGAATTCTAGCTCTTCCCGGTCCTCGCCAGGATTCTACCATTTTTCGGTACTCACACTGATTCGACCCTTTTTAGGTTCTCACTGAGACTGTTTTTCGATACTCGCACGAATTCTAGCTTTTCCCAGTACTCACCCGAATTCTACCATTTTTCAAGACTCACACTGATTCCACCCTTTTTCGGTACTCACCGCGACAGTTTTTCGATACTCGCACGAATTCTAGCTCTTCCCGGTACTCGCCAGGATTCTACCATTTTTCGGTACTCACACTGATTCGACCCTTTTTCGGTTCTCACTGAGATTGTTTTTCGATACTCGCACGAATTCTAGCTCTTCCCGGTACTCCCCAGGATTCTACCATTTTTCGGTACTAACACTGATTCGACCCTTTTTCGGTTCTCACTGAAACTGTTTTTCGATACTCGCACGAATTCTAGCTTTTCCCGGTACTCACCCGGATTCTACAATTTTTCAAGACTCACACTGATTCCACCCTTTTTCGGTACTCACCGCGACAGTTTTTCGATACTCGCACGAATTCTAGCTCTTCCCGGTACTCGCCAGGATTCTACCATTTTTCGGTACTCACACTGATTCGACCCTTTTTCGGTTCTCACTGAGATTGTTTTTCGATACTCGCACGAATTCTAGCTCTTCCCGGTACTCCCCAGGATTCTACCATTTTTCGGTACTCACACTGATTCGACCCTTTTTCGGTTCTCACTGAGACTGTTTTTCGATACTCGCACGAATTCTAGCTTTTCCCGGTACTCACCCGGATTCTACCATTTTTCAAGACTCACACTGATTCCACCCTTTTTCGGTACTCACCGCGACAGGTTTTCGATACTCGCACGAAATCTAGCTTTTCCCGGTACTCGCCAGGATTCTACCATTTTTCGGTACTCACACTGATTCGACCCTTTTTCGGTTCTCACTGAGATTGTTTTTCGATACTCGCACGAATTCTAGCTCTTCCCGGTACTCCCCAGGATTCTACCATTTTTCGGTACTCACACTGATTCGACCCTTTTTCGGTTCTCACTGAGATTGTTTTTCGATACTCGCACGAATTCTAGCTCTTCCCGGTACTCCCCAGGATTCTACCATTTTTCGGTACTCACACTGATTCGACCCTTTTTCGGTTCTCACTGAGACTGTTTTTCGATACTCGCACGAATTCTAGCTTTTCCCGGTACTCACCCGGATTCTACCATTTTTCAAGACTCACACTGATTCCACCCTTTTTCGGTACTCACCGCGACAGGTTTTCGATACTCGCACGAATTCTAGCTTTTCCCGGTACTCGCCAGGATTCTACCATTTTTCGGTCCTCACACTGATTCGACCCTTTTTCGGTTCTCACTGAGATTGTTTTTCGATACTCGCACGAATTCTAGCTCTTCCCGGTACTCCCCAGGATTCTACCATTTTTCGGTACTCACACTGATTCGACCCTTTTTCGGTTCTCACTGAGATTGTTTTTCGATACTCGCACGAATTCTAGCTTTTCCCGGTACTCACCCGGATTCTACCATTTTTCAAGACTCACACTGATTCCACCCTTTTTCGGTACTCACCGCGACAGTTTTTCGATACTCGCACGAATTCTAGCTTTTCTCGGTACTCGCCAGGATTCTACCATTTTTCGGTACTCACACTGATTCGACCCTTTTTCGGTACTCACCGCGACAGTTTTTCGATACTCGCATGAATTCTAGCACTTCCCGGTACTCGCCCGGATTCTACCATTTTTCGGTACTCACATTGATTCGACCCTTTTTCGGTTCTCACTGAGACTGTTTTTCGATACTCGCACGAATTCTAGCTTTATCCGGTACTCACCCGGATTCTACCATTTTTCAAGACTCACACTGACTCCACCCTTTTTCGGTACTCACCGCGACAGTTTTCCGATACTCGCACGAATTCTAGCTCTTCCCGGTACTCCCCAGGATTCTACCATTTTTCGGTACTCACACTGATTCGACTCTTTTTCGGTTCTCACTGAGACTGTTTTTCGATACTCGCACGAATTCTAGCTTTTCCCGGTACTCACCCGGATTCTACCATTTTTTAAGACTCACACTGATTCCACCCTTTTTCGGTACTCACCGTGACAGTTTTTCGATACTCGCACGAATTCTAGCTCTTCCCGGTCCTCGCCAGGATTCTACCATTTTTCGGTACTCACACTGATTCGACCCTTTTTAGGTTCTCACTGAGACTGTTTTTCGATACTCGCACGAATTCTAGCTTTTCCCAGTACTCACCCGAATTCTACCATTTTTCAAGACTCACACTGATTCCACCCTTTTTCGGTACTCACCGCGACAGTTTTTCGATACTCGCACGAATTCTAGCTCTTCCCGGTACTCGCCAGGATTCTACCATTTTTCGGTACTCACACTGATTCGACCCTTTTTCGGTTCTCACTGAGATTGTTTTTCGATACTCGCACGAATTCTAGCTCTTCCCGGTACTCCCCAGGATTCTACCATTTTTCGGTACTAACACTGATTCGACCCTTTTTCGGTTCTCACTGAGACTGTTTTTCGATACTCGCACGAATTCTAGCTTTTCCCGGTACTCACCCGGATTCTACAATTTTTCAAGACTCACACTGATTCCACCCTTTTTCGGTACTCACCGCGACAGTTTTTCGATACTCGCACGAATTCTAGCTCTTCCCGGTACTCGCCAGGATTCTACCATTTTTCGGTACTCACACTGATTCGACCCTTTTTCGGTTCTCACTGAGATTGTTTTTCGATACTCGCACGAATTCTAGCTCTTCCCGGTACTCCCCAGGATTCTACCATTTTTCGGTACTCACACTGATTCGACCCTTTTTCGGTTCTCACTGAGACTGTTTTTCGATACTCGCACGAATTCTAGCTTTTCCCGGTACTCACCCGGATTCTACCATTTTTCAAGACTCACACTGATTCCACCCTTTTTCGGTACTCACCGCGACAGTTTTTCGATACTCGCACGAATTCTAGCTCTTCCCGGTACTCGCCAGGATTCTACCATTTTTCGGTACTCACACTGATTCGACCCTTTTTCGGTACTCACCGCGACAGTTTTTCGATACTCGCATGAATTCTAGCACTTCCCGGTACTCGCCCGGATTCTACCATTTTTCGGTACTCACACTGATTCGACCCTTTTTCGGTTCTCACTGAGATTGTTTTTCGATACTCGCACGAATTCTAGCTCTTCCCGGTACTCCCCAGGATTCTACCATTTTTCGGTACTCACACTGATTCGACCCTTTTTCGGTTCTCACTGAGACTGTTTTTCGATACTCGCACGAATTCTAGCTTTTCCCGGTACTCACCCGGATTCTACCATTTTTCAAGACTCACACTGATTCCACCCTTTTTCGGTACTCACCGCGACAGGTTTTCGATACTCGCACGAATTCTAGCTTTTCCCGGTACTCGCCAGGATTCTACCATTTTTCGGTACTCACACTGATTCGACCCTTTTTCGGTTCTCACTGAGATTGTTTTTCGATACTCGCACGAATTCTAGCTCTTCCCGGTACTCCCCAGGATTCTACCATTTTTCGGTACTCACACTGATTCGACCCTTTTTCGGTTCTCACTGAGATTGTTTTTCGATACTCGCACGAATTCTAGCTTTTCCCGGTACTCACCCGGATTCTACCATTTTTCAAGACTCACACTGATTCCACCCTTTTTCGGTACTCACCGCGACAGTTTTTCGATACTCGCACGAATTCTAGCTTTTCTCGGTACTCGCCAGGATTCTACCATTTTTCGGTACTCACACTGATTCGACCCTTTTTCGGTACTCACCGCGACAGTTTTTCGATACTCGCATGAATTCTAGCACTTCCCGGTACTCGCCCGGATTCTACCATTTTTCGGTACTCACATTGATTCGACCCTTTTTCGGTTCTCACTGAGACTGTTTTTCGATACTCGCACGAATTCTAGCTTTATCCGGTACTCACCCGGATTCTACCATTTTTCAAGACTCACACTGACTCCACCCTTTTTCGGTACTCACCGCGACAGTTTTCCGATACTCGCACGAATTCTAGCTCTTCCCGGTACTCCCCAGGATTCTACCATTTTTCGGTACTCACACTGATTCGACTCTTTTTCGGTTCTCACTGAGACTGTTTTTCGATACTCGCACGAATTCTAGCTTTTCCCGGTACTCACCCGGATTCTACCATTTTTTAAGACTCACACTGATTCCACCCTTTTTCGGTACTCACCGTGACAGTTTTTCGATACTCGCACGAATTCTAGCTCTTCCCGGTCCTCGCCAGGATTCTACCATTTTTCGGTACTCACACTGATTCGACCCTTTTTAGGTTCTCACTGAGACTGTTTTTCGATACTCGCACGAATTCTAGCTTTTCCCAGTACTCACCCGAATTCTACCATTTTTCAAGACTCACACTGATTCCACCCTTTTTCGGTACTCACCGCGACAGTTTTTCGATACTCGCACGAATTCTAGCTCTTCCCGGTACTCGCCAGGATTCTACCATTTTTCGGTACTCACACTGATTCGACCCTTTTTCGGTTCTCACTGAGATTGTTTTTCGATACTCGCACGAATTCTAGCTCTTCCCGGTACTCCCCAGGATTCTACCATTTTTCGGTACTAACACTGATTCGACCCTTTTTCGGTTCTCACTGAGACTGTTTTTCGATACTCGCACGAATTCTAGCTTTTCCCGGTACTCACCCGGATTCTACAATTTTTCAAGACTCACACTGATTCCACCCTTTTTCGGTACTCACCGCGACAGTTTTTCGATACTCGCACGAATTCTAGCTCTTCCCGGTACTCGCCAGGATTCTACCATTTTTCGGTACTCACACTGATTCGACCCTTTTTCGGTTCTCACTGAGATTGTTTTTCGATACTCTCACGAATTCTAGCTCTTCCCGGTACTCCCCAGGATTCTACCATTTTTCGGTACTCACACTGATTCGACCCTTTTTCGGTTCTCACTGAGACTGTTTTTCGATACTCGCACGAATTCTAGCATTTCCCGGTACTCACCCGGATTCTACCATTTTTCAAGACTCACACTGATTCCACCCTTTTTCGGTACTCACCGCGACAGTTTTTCGATACTCGCACGAATTCTAGCTCTTCCCGGTACTCGCCAGGATTCTACCATTTTTCGGTACTCACACTGATTCGACACTTTTTCGGTACTCACCGCGACAGTTTTTCGATACTCGCATGAATTCTAGCACTTCCCGGTACTCGCCCGGATTCTACCATTTTTCGGTACTCACACTGATTCGACCCTTTTTCGGTTCTCACTGAGATTGTTTTTCGATACTCGCACGAATTCTAGCTCTTCCCGGTACTCCCCAGGATTCTACCATTTTTCGGTACTCACACTGATTCGACCCTTTTTCGGTTCTCACTGAGATTGTTTTTCGATACTCGCACGAATTCTAGCTTTTCCCGGTACTCACCCGGATTCTACCATTTTTCAAGACTCACACTGATTCCACCCTTTTTCGGTACTCACCGCGACAGTTTTTCGATACTCGCACGAATTCTAGCTTTTCCCGGTACTCGCCAGGATTCTACCATTTTTCGGTACTCACACTGATTCGACCCTTTTTCGGTTCTCACTGAGATTGTTTTTCGATACTCGCACGAATTCTAGCTTTTCCCAGTACTCACCCGAATTCTACCATTTTTCAAGACTCACACTGATTCCACCCTTTTTCGGTACTCACCGCGACAGTTTTTCGATACTCGCACGAATTCTAGCTCTTCCCGGTACTCGCCAGGATTCTACCATTTTTCGGTACTCACACTGATTCGACCCTTTTTCGGTTCTCACTGAGACTGTTTTTCGATACTCGCACGAATTCTAGCTTTTCCCGGTACTCACCCGGATTCTACCATTTTTCAAGACTCACACTGATTCCACCCTTTTTCGGTACTCACCGCGACAGTTTTTCGATACTCGCACGAATTCTAGCTTTTCCCGGTACTCGCCAGGATTCTACCATTTTTCGGTACTCACACTGATTCGACCCTTTTTCGGTACTCACCGCGACAGTTTTTCGATACTCGCATGAATTCTAGCACTTCCCGGTACTCGCCCGGATTCTACCATTTTTCGGTACTCACATTGATTCGACCCTTTTTCGGTTCTCACTAAGACTGTTTTTCGATACTCGCACGAATTCTAGCTTTTCCCGGTACTCACCCGGATTCTACCATTTTTCAAGACTCACACTGATTCCACCCTTTTTCGGTACTCACCGCGACAGTTTTTCGATACTCGCACGAATTCTAGCTTTTCCCGGTACTCGCCAGGATTCTACCATTTTTCGGTACTCACACTGATTCGACCCTTTTTCGGTACTCACCGCGACAGTTTTTCGATACTCGCATGAATTCTAGCACTTCCCGGTACTCGCCCGGATTCTACCATTTTTCGGTACTCACACTGATTCGACCCTTTTTCGGTACTCACCGCGACAGTTTTTCGATACTCGCATGAATTCTAGCACTTCCCGGTACTCGCCCGGATTCTACCATTTTTCGGTACTCACACTGATTCGACCCTTTTTCGGTTCTCACTGAGATTGTTTTTCGATACTCGCACGAATTCTAGCTCTTCCCGGTACTCCCCAGGATTCTACCATTTTTCGGTACTCACACTGATTCGACCCTTTTTCGGTTCTCACTGAGACTGTTTTTCGATACTCGCACGAATTCTAGCTTTTCCCGGTACTCACCCGGATTCTACCATTTTTCAAGACTCACACTGATTCCACCCTTTTTCGGTACTCACCGCGACAGGTTTTCGATACTCGCACGAATTCTAGCTTTTCCCGGTACTCGCCAGGATTCTACCATTTTTCGGTACTCACACTGATTCGACCCTTTTTCGGTTCTCACTGAGATTGTTTTTCGATACTCGCACGAATTCTAGCTCTTCCCGGTACTCCCCAGGATTCTACCATTTTTCGGTACTCACACTGATTCGACCCTTTTTCGGTTCTCACTGAGACTGTTTTTCGATACTCGCACGAATTCTAGCTTTTCCCGGTACTCGCCAGGATTCTACCATTTTTCGGTACTCACACTGATTCGACCCCTTTTCGGTTCTCACTGAGATTTTTTTTCGATACTCGCACGAATTCTAGCTCTTCCCGGTACTCCCCAGGATTCTACCATTTTTCGGTACTCACACTGATTCGACCCTTTTTCGGTTCTCACTGAGATTGTTTTTCGATACTCGCACGAATTCTAGCTCTTCCCGGTACTCCCCAGGATTCTACCATTTTTCGGTACTCACACTGATTCGACCCTTTTTCGGTTCTCACTGAGATTGTTTTTCGATACTCGCACGAATTCTAGCTCTTCCCGGTACTCCCCAAGATTCTACCATTTTTCGGTACTCACACTGATTCGACCCTTTTTCGGTTCTCACTGAGACTGTTTTTCGATACTCGCACGAATTCTAGCTTTTCCCGGTACTCACCCGGATTCTACCATTTTTCAAGACTCACACTGATTCCACCCTTTTTCGGTACTCACCGCGACAGGTTTTCGATACTCGCACGAATTCTAGCTTTTCCCGGTACTCGCCAGGATTCTACCATTTTTCGGTACTCACACTGATTCGACCCTTTTTCGGTTCTCACTGAGATTGTTTTTCGATACTCGCACGAATTCTAGCTCTTCCCGGTACTCCCCAGGATTCTACCATTTTTCGGTACTCACACTGATTCGACCCTTTTTCGGTTCTCACTGAGACTGTTTTTCGATACTCGCACGAATTCTAGCTTTTCCCGGTACTCACCCGGATTCTACCATTTTTCAAGACTCACACTGATTCCACCCTTTTTCGGTACTCACCGCGACAGGTTTTCGATACTCGCACGAATTCTAGCTTTTCCCGGTACTCGCCAGGATTCTACCATTTTTCGGTACTCACACTGATTCGACCCTTTTTCGGTTCTCACTGAGATTGTTTTTCGATACTCTCACGAATTCTAGCTCTTCCCGGTACTCCCCAGGATTCTACCATTTTTCGGTACTCACACTGATTCGACCCTTTTTCGGTTCTCACTGAGAGTGTTTTTCGATACTCGCACGAATTCTAGCTCTTCCCGGTACTCCCCAGGATTCTACCATTTTTCGGTACTCACACTGATTCGACCCTTTTTCGGTTCTCACTGAGACTGTTTTTCGATACTCGCACGAATTCTAGCTTTTCCCGGTACTCGCCAGGATTCTACCATTTTTTCGGTACTCACACTGATTCGACCCCTTTTCGGTTCTCACTGAGATTGTTTTTCGATACTCGCACGAATTCTAGCTCTTCCCGGTACTCCCCAGGATTCTACCATTTTTCGGTACTCACACTGATTCGACCCTTTTTCGGTTCTCACTGAGACTGTTTTTCGATACTCGCACGAATTCTAGCTTTTCCCGGTACTCGCCAAGATTCTACCATTTTTCGGTACTCACACTGATTCGACCCTTTTTCGGTTCTCACTGAGATTTTTTTTCGATACTCGCACGAATTCTAGCTTTTCCCGGTACTCACCCGGATTCTACCATTTTTTAAGACTCACACTGATTCCACCCTTTTTCGGTACTCACCGCGACAGTTTTTCGTTACTCGCACGAATTCTAGCTCTTCCCGGTCCTCGCCAGGATTCTACCATTTTTCGGTACTCACACTGATTCGACCATTTTTCGGTTCTCACTGAGACTGTTTTTCGATACTCGCACGAATTCTAGCTCTTCCCGGTACTCCCCAGGATTCTACCATTTTTCGGTACTCACACTGATTCGACCCTTTTTCGGTTCTCACTGAGACTGTTTTTCGATACTCGCACGAATTCTAGCTTTTCCCGGTACTCACCCGGATTCTACCATTTTTCAAGACTCACACTGATTCCACCCTTTTTCGGTACTCACCGCGACAGGTTTTCGATACTCGCACGAATTCTAGCTTTTCCCGGTACTCGCCAGGATTCTACCATTTTTCGGTACTCACACTGATTCGACCCTTTTTCGGTTCTCACTGAGATTGTTTTTCGATACTCGCACGAATTCTAGCTTTTCGCGGTACTCACCCGGATTCTACCATTTTTTAAGACTCACACTGATTCCACCCTTTTTCGGTACTCACCGCGACAGTTTTTCGATACTCGCACTAATTCTAGCTCTTCCCGGTACTCGCCAAGATTCTACCATTTTTCGGTACTCACACTGATTCCACCCTTTGTCGGTACTCACCGCGACTGTTTTTCGATACTCGCACGAATTCTAGCTCTTCCCGGTACTCGCCAAGATTCTACCATTTTTCGGTACTCACACTGATTCGACCCTTTTTCGGTTCTCACTGAGATTGTTTTTCGATACTCGCACGAATTCTAGCTTTTCGCGGTACTCACCCGGATTCTACCATTTTTTAAGACTCACACTGATTCCACCCTTTTTCGGTACTCACCGCGACAGTTTTTCGTTACTCGCACGAATTCTAGCTCTTCCCGGTCCTCGCCAGGATTCTACCATTTTTCGGTACTCACACTGATTCGACCATTTTTCGGTTCTCACTGAGATTGTTTTTCGATACTCGCACGAATTCTAGCTCTTCCCGGTACTCCCCAGGATTCTACCATTTTTCGGTACTCACACTGATTCGACCCTTTTTCGGTTCTCACGGAGACTGTTTTTCGATACTCGCACGAATTCTAGCTTTTCCCGGTACTCACCCGGATTCTACCATTTTTCAAGACTCACACCGATTCCACCCTTTTTCGGTACTCACCGCGACAGGTTTTCGATACTCGCACGAATTCTAGCTTTTCCCGGTACTCGCCAGGATTCTACCATTTTTCGGTACTCACACTGATTCGACCCTTTTTCGGTTCTCACTGAGATTGTTTTTCAATACTCGCACGAATTCTAGCTCTTCCCGGTACTCCCCAGGATTCTACCATTTTTCGGTACTCACACTGATTCGACCCTTTTTCGGTTCTCACTGAGACTGTTTTTCGATACTCGCACGAATTCTAGCTTTTCCCGGTACTCACCCGGATTCTACCATTTTTCAAGACTCACACTGATTCCACCCTTTTTCGGTACTCACCGCGACAGTTTTTCGATACTCGCACGAATTCTCGCTTTTCCCGGTACTCGCCAGGATTCTACCATTTTTCGTTACTCACACTGATTCGACCCTTTTTCGGTTCTCACTGAGATTGTTTTTCGATACTCGCACGAATTCTAGCTTTTCCCGGTACTCACCCGGATTCTACCATTTTTTAAGACTCACACTGATTCCACCCTTTTTCGGTACTCACCGCGACAGTTTTTCGTTACTCGCACGAATTCTAGCTCTTCCCGGTCCTCGCCAGGATTCTACCATTTTTCGGTACTCACACTGATTCGACCCTTTTTCGGTTCTCACTGAGACTGTTTTTCGATACTCGCACGAATTCTAGCTTTATCCGGTACTCACCCGGATTCTACCATTTTTCAAGACTCACACTGACTCCACCCTTTTTCGGTACTCACCGCGACAGTTTTTCGATACTCGCACGAATTCTAGCTCTTCCCGGTACTCGCCAGGATTCTACCATTTTTCGGTACTCACACTGATTCGACCCCTTTTCGGTTCTCACTGAGATTGTTTTTCGATACTCGCACGAATTCTAGCTCTTCCCGGTACTCCCCAGGATTCTACCATTTTTCGGTACTCACACTGATTCGACCCTTTTTCGGTTCTCACTGAGATTGTTTTTCGATACTCGCACGAATTCTAGCTCTTCCCGGTACTCCCCAGGATTCTACCATTTTTCGGTACTCACACTGATTCGACCCTTTTTCGGTTCTCACTGAGACTGTTTTTCGATACTCGCACGAATTCTAGCTTTTCCCGGTACTCGCCAGGATTCTACCATTTTTCGGTACTCACACTGATTCGACCCTTTTTCGGTTCTCACTGAGATTGTTTTTCAATACTCGCACGAATTCTAGCTCTTCCCGGTACTCCCCAGGATTCTACCATTTTTCGGTACTCACACTGATTCGACCCTTTTTCGGTTCTCACTGAGACTGTTTTTCGATACTCGCACGAATTCTAGCTTTTCCCGGTACTCACCCGGATTCTACCATTTTTCAAGACTCACACTGATTCCACCCTTTTTCGGTACTCACCGCGACAGTTTTTCGATACTCGCACGAATTCTCGCTTTTCCCGGTACTCGCCAGGATTCTACCATTTTTCGTTACTCACACTGATTCGACCCTTTTTCGGTTCTCACTGAGATTGTTTTTCGATACTCGCACGAATTCTAGCTTTTCCCGGTACTCACCCGGATTCTACCATTTTTTAAGACTCACACTGATTCCACCCTTTTTCGGTACTCACCGCGACAGTTTTCCGATACTCGCACGAATTCTAGCTCTTCCCGGTACTCCCCAGGATTCTACCATTTTTCGGTACTCACACTGATTCGACCCTTTTTCGGTTCTCACTGAGACTGTTTTTCGATACTCGCACGAATTCTAGCTTTTCCCGGTACTCACCCGGATTCTACCATTTTTCAAGACTCACACTGATTCCACCCTTTTTCGGTACTCACCGCGACAGGTTTTCGATACTCGCACGAATTCTAGCTTTTCCCGGTACTCGCCAGGATTCTACCATTTTTCGGTACTCACACTGATTCGACCCTTTTTCGGTTCTCACTGAGATTGTTTTTCGATACTCGCACGAATTCTAGCTCTTCCCGGTACTCGCCAGGATTCTACCATTTTTCGGTACTCACACTGATTCGACCCTTTTTCGGTTCTCACTGAGATTGTTTTTCGATACTCGCACGAATTCTAGCTTTTCCCGGTACTCACCCGGATTCTACCATTTTTCAAGACTCACACTGATTCCACCCTTTTTCGGTACTCACCGCGACAGTTTTTCGATACTCGCACGAATTCTAGCTTTTCCCGGTACTCGCCAGGATTCTACCATTTTTCGGTACTCACACTGATTCGACCCTTTTTCGGTTCTCACTGAGATTTTTTTTCGATACTCGCACGAATTCTAGCTTTTCCCGGTACTCACCCGGATTCTACCATTTTTTAAGACTCACACTGATTCCACCCTTTGTCGGTACTCACCGCGACAGTTTTTCGTTACTCGCACGAATTCTAGCTCTTCCCGGTCCTCGCCAGGATTCTACCATTTTTCGGTACTCACACTGATTCGACCCTTTTTCGGTTCTCACTGAGACTGTTTTTCGATACTCGCACGAATTCTAGCTTTATCCGGTACTCACCCGGATTCTACCATTTTTCAAGACTCACACTGACTCCACCCTTTTTCGGTACTCACCGCGACAGTTTTTCGATACTCGCACGAATTCTAGCTCTTCCCGGTACTCGCCAGGATTCTACCATTTTTCGGTACTCACACTGATTCGACCCCTTTTCGGTTCTCACTGAGATTGTTTTTCGATACTCGCACGAATTCTAGCTCTTCCCGGTACTCCCCAGGATTCTACCATTTTTCGGTACTCACACTGATTCGACCCTTTTTCGGTTCTCACTGAGATTGTTTTTCGATACTCGCACGAATTCTAGCTCTTCCCGGTACTCCCCAGGATTCTACCATTTTTCGGTACTCACACTGATTCGACCCTTTTTCGGTTCTCACTGAGACTGTTTTTCGATACTCGCACGAATTCTAGCTTTTCCCGGTACTCACCCGGATTCTACCATTTTTCAAGACTCACACTGATTCCACCCTTTTTCGGTACTCACCGCGACAGGTTTTCGATACTCGCACGAATTCTAGCTTTTCCCGGTACTCGCCAGGATTCTACCATTTTTCGGTACTCACACTGATTCGACCCTTTTTCGGTTCTCACTGAGATTGTTTTTCGATACTCGCACGAATTCTAGCTCTTCCCGGTACTCGCCAGGATTCTACCATTTTTCGGTACTCACACTGATTCGACCCTTTTTCGGTTCTCACTGAGATTGTTTTTCGATACTCGCACGAATTCTAGCTTTTCCCGGTACTCACCCGGATTCTACCATTTTTCAAGACTCACACTGATTCCACCCTTTTTCGGTACTCACCGCGACAGTTTTTCGATACTCGCACGAATTCTAGCTTTTCCCGGTACTCGCCAGGATTCTACCATTTTTCGGTACTCACACTGATTCGACCCTTTTTCGGTTCTCACTGAGATTTTTTTTCGATACTCGCACGAATTCTAGCTTTTCCCGGTACTCACCCGGATTCTACCATTTTTTAAGACTCACACTGATTCCACCCTTTGTCGGTACTCACCGCGACAGTTTTTCGTTACTCGCACGAATTCTAGCTCTTCCCGGTCCTCGCCAGGATTCTACCATTTTTCGGTACTCACACTGATTCGACCCTTTTTCGGTTCTCACTGAGACTGTTTTTCGATACTCGCACGAATTCTAGCTTTTCCCGGTACTCACCCGGATTCTACCATTTTTCAAGACTCACACTGATTCCACGCTTTTTCGGTACTCACCGCGACAGTTTTTCGATACTCGCACGAATTCTAGCTCTTCCCGGTACTCGCCAGGATTCTACCATTTTTCGGTACTCACACTGATTCGACCCTTTTTCGGTTCTCACTGAGATTGTTTTTCGATACTCGCACGAATTCTAGCTTTTCGCGGTACTCACCCGGATTCTACCATTTTTTAAGACTCACACTGATTCCACCCTTTTTCGGTACTCACCGCGACAGTTTTTCGATACTCGCACTAATTCTAGCTCTTCCCGGTACTCGCCAAGATTCTACCATTTTTCGGTACTCACACTGATTCCACCCTTTGTCGGTACTCACCGCGACTGTTTTTCGATACTCGCACGAATTCTAGCTCTTCCCGGTACTCGCCAGGATTCTACCATTTTTCGGTACTCACACTGATTCGACCCTTTTTCGGTACTCACTGAGATTGTTTTTCGATACTCGCACGAATTCTAGCTTTTCCCAGTACTCACCCGGATTCTACCATTTTTTAAGACTCACACTGATTCCACCCTTTTTCGGTACTCACCGCGACAGTTTTTCGATACTCGCACGAATTCTAGCTCTCCCCGATACTCGCCAGGATTCTACCATTTTTCGGTACTCACACTGATTCCACCCTTTTTCGGTACTCACCGCGACAGTTTTTCGATATTCGCACGAATTCTAGCTATTCCCGGTACTCGCCAGGATTCTACCATTTTTCGGTACTCACACTGATTCGACCCTTTTTCGGTACTCACCGCGACAGTTTTTCGATACTCGCATGAATTCTAGTACTTCCCGGTACTCGCCCGGATTCTACCATTTTTCGGTACTCACACTGATTCGACCCTTTTTCGGTTCTCACTGAGACTGTTTTTCGATACTCGCACGAATTCTAGCTTTTCCCGGTACTCAACCGGATTCTACCATTTTTCAAGACTCACACTGACTCCACCCTTTTTCGGTACTCACCGCGACAGTTTTTCGATACTCGCACGAATTCTAGCTCTTCCCGGTACTCCCCAGGATTCTACCATTTTTCGGTACTGACACTGATTCGACCCTTTTTCGGTTCTCACTGAGACTGTTTTTCGATACTCGCACGAATTCTAGCTTTTCCCGGTACTCACCCGGATTCTACCATTTTTCAAGACTCACACTGATTCCACCCTTTTTCGGTACTCACCGCGACAGTTTTTCGATATTCGCACGAATTCTAGCTATTCCCGGTACTCGCCAGGATTCTACCATTTTTCGGTACTCACACTGATTCGACCCTTTTTCGGTACTCACCGCGACAGTTTTTCGATACTCGCATGAATTCTAGTACTTCCCGGTACTCGCCCGGATTCTACCATTTTTCGGTACTCACACTGATTCGACCCTTTTTCGGTTCTCACTGAGACTGTTTTTCGATACTCGCACGAATTCTAGCTTTTCCCGGTACTCAACCGGATTCTACCATTTTTCAAGACTCACACTGACTCCACCCTTTTTCGGTACTCACCGCGACAGTTTTTCGATACTCGCACGAATTCTAGCTCTTCCCGGTACTCCCCAAGATTCTACCATTTTTCGGTACTCACACTGATTCGACCCTTTTTCGGTTCTCGCTGAGACTGTTTTTCGATACTCGCACGAATTCTAGCTTTTCCCGGTACTCACCCAGATTCTACCATTTTTCAAGACTCACACTGATTCCACCCTTTTTCGGCACTCACCGCGACAGTTTTTCGATACTCGCACGAATTCTAGCTTTTCCCGGTACTCGCCAGGATTCTACCATTTTTCGGTACTCACACTGATTCGACCCTTTTTCGGTTCTCACTGAGATTGTTTTTCGATACTCGCACGAATTCTGGCTTTTCCCGGTACTCACCCGGATTCTACCATTTTTTAAGACTCACACTGATTCCACCCTTTTTCGGTACTCACCGCGACAGTTTTTCGATACTCGCACGAATTCTAGCTCTTCCCGGTCCTCGCCAGGATTCTACCATTTTTCGGTACTCACACTGATTCGACCCTTTTTCGGTTCTCACTGAGACTGTTTTTCGATACTCGCACGAATTCTAGCTTTTCCCGGTACTCACCCGGATTCTACCATTTTTCAAGACTCACACTGATTCCACTCTTTTTCGGTACTCACCGCGACAGTTTTTCGATACTCGCACGAATTCTAGCTCTTCCCGGTAGTCGCCAGGATTCTACCATTTTTCGGTACTCACACTGATTCGACCCTTTTTCGGTTCTCACTGAGATTGTTTTTCGATACTCGCACGAATTCTAGCTTTTCCCGGTACTCACCCAGATTCTACCATTTTTCAAGACTCACACTGATTCCAACCTTTTTCGGCACTCACCGCGACAGTTTTTCGATACTCGCACGAATTCTAGCTCTTCCCGGTACTCGCCAGGATTCTACCATTTTTCGGTACTCACACTGATTCGACCCTTTTTCGGTTCTCACTGAGATTGTTTTTCGATACTCGCACGAATTCTAGCTTTTCCCCGTACTCACCCGGATTCTACCATTTTTTAAGACTCACACTGTTTCCACCCTTTTTCGGTACTCACCGCGACAGTTTTTCGATACTCGCACGAATTCTAGCTCTCCATACTCGCCAGGATTCTACCATTTTTCGGTACTCACACTGATTCCACCCTTTTTCGGTATTCACCGCGACAGTTTTTCGATATTCGCACGAATTCTAGCTATTCCCGGTACTCGCCAGGATTCTACCATTTTTCGGTACTCACACTGATTCGACCCATTTTCGGTACTCACCGCGACAGTTTTTCGATACTCGCATGAATTCTAGTACTTCCCGGTACTCGCCCGGATTCTACCATTTTTCGGTACTCACACTGATTCGACCCTTTTTCGGTTCTCACTGAAACTATTTTTCGATACTCGCACGAATTCTAGCTCTTCCCGGTACTCGCCAGGATTCTACCATTTTTCGGTACTCACACTGATTCGACCCTTTTTCGGTTATCACTGAGATTGTTTTTCGATACTCGCACGAATTCTAGCTTTTCCCGGTACTTGGCTGGATTCTACCGTTTTTCGGTACTGACATTCATTCTACCCTTTTTCGGTTATCAACGAGACAGTTTTTCGATACTCACATGAATTCTAGCTCTTCCCGGTACTCGCCAGGATTCTACTATTTTTCGGTACTCACACTGAGTCGACCCTTTTTCGGTTCTCACTGAGACTGTTTTTCGATACTCGCACGAATTCTAGCTTTCCCGGTACTCACCCGGATTCTACCATTTTTCAAGACTCACACTGATTCCACCCTTTTTCGGTACTCACCGCGATAGTTTTTCGATACTCGCACGAATTCTTGCTTTTCCCGGTACTCGCCAGGATTCTACCATTTTTCGGTACTCACACTGATTCGACCCTTTTTCGGTTCTCACTGAGATTGTTTTTCGATACTCGCACGAATTCTGGCTTTTCCCGGTACTCACCCGGATTCTACCATTTTTTAAGACTCACACTGATTCCACCCTTTTTCGGTACTCACCGCGACAGTTTTTCGATACTCGCACGAATTCTAGCTCTTCCCGGTCCTCGCCAGGATTCTACCATTTTTCGGTACTCACACTGATTCCACCCTTTTTCGGTTCTCACTGAGACTGTTTTTCGATACTCGCACGAATTCTAGCTTTTCCCAGTACTCACCCGAATTCTACCATTTTTTAAGACTCACACTGATTCCACCCTTTTTCGGTACTCACCGCGACAGTTTTTCGATACTCGCACGAATTCTAGCTCTTCCCGGTCCTCACCAGGATTCTACCATTTTTCGGTACTCACACTGATTCGACCCTTTTTCGGTTCTCACTGAGACTGTTTTTCGATACTCGCACGAATTCTAGCTTTTCCCGGTACTCACCCGGATTCTACCATTTTTCAAGACTCACACTGATTCCACTCTTTTTCGGTACTCACCGCGACAGTTTTTCGATACTCGCACGAATTCTAGCTCATCCTGGTACTCGCCAGGATTCTACCATTTTTCGGTACTCACACTGATTCCACCCTTTTTCGGTACTCACCGCGACAGTTTTTCGATACTCGCACGAATTCTAGCTCTTCCCGGTACTCGCCAGGATTCTACCATTTTTCGGTACTCACACTGATTCGACCCTTTTTCGGTACTCACCGCGACAGTTTTTCGATACTCGCATGAATTCTAGCACTTCCCGGTACTCGCCCGGATTCTACCATTTTTCGGTACTCACACTGATTCGACCCTTTTTCGGTTCTCACTGAGACTGTTTTTCGATACTCGCACGAATTCTAGCTTTTCCCGGTACTCACCCAGATTCTACCATTTTTCAGGACTCACACTGATTCCACCCTTTTTCGGCACTCACCGCGACATCTTTTCGTTACTCGCACGAATTCTAGCTCTTCCCGGTACTCGCCAGGATTCTACCATTTTTCGGTACTCACACTGATTCGACCCTTTTACGGTACTCACCGCGACAGTTTTTCGATACTCGCATGAATTCTAGCACTTCCCGGTACTCGCCCGGATTCTACCATTTTTCGGTACTCACACTGATTCGACCCTTTTTCGGATCTCACTGAGACTGTTTTTCGATACTCGCACGAATTCTAGCTTTATCCGGTACTCACCCGGATTCTACCATTTTTCAAGACTCACACTGACTCCACCCTTTTTCGGTACTCACCGCGACAGTTTTTCGATACTCGCACGAATTCTAGCTCTTCCCGGTACTCGCCAGGATTCTACCATTTTTCGGTACTCACACTGATTCGACCCTTTTTCGGTTATCACTGAGACTGTTTTTCGATACTCGCACGAATTCTAGCTTTTCCCGGTACTTGGCTGGATTCTACCGTTTTTCGGTACTGACATTCATTCTACCCTTTTTCGGTTATCAACGAGACAGTTTTTCGATACTCGCATGAATTCTAGCTCTTCCCGGTACTCGCCAGGATTCTACCATTTTTCGGTACTCACACTAATTCGACCCTTTTTCGGTTCTCACTGAGATTGTTTTTCGATACTCGCACGAATTCTAGCTTTTCCCGGTACTCACCCGGATTCTACCATTTTTTAAGACTCACACTGATTCCACCCTTTTTCGGTACTCATCGCGACAGTTTTTCGATACTCGCACGAATTCTAGCTCTTCCCGGTACTCGCCAGGATTCTACCATTTTTCCGTACTCACACTGATTCGACCCTTTTTCGGTACTCACCGCGACAGTTTTTCGATACTCGCATGAATTCTAGCACTTCCCGGTACTCGCCCGGATTCTACCATTTTTCGGTACTCACACTGATTCGACCCTTTTTCGGTTCTCACTGAGACTGTTTTTCGATACTCGCACGAATTCTAGCTTTTCCCGGTACTCACCCAGATTCTACCATTTTTCAAGACTCACACTGATTCCACCCTTTTTCGGCACTCACCGCGACAGTTTTTCGTTACTCGCACGAATTCTAGCTCTTCCCGGTACTCGCCAGGATTCTACCATTTTTCGGTACTCACACTGATTCGACCCTTTTACGGTACTCACCGCGACAGTTTTTCGATACTCGCATGAATTCTAGCACTTCCCGGTACTCGCCCGGATTCTACCATTTTTCGGTACTCACACTGATTCGACCCTTTTTCGGATCTCACTGAGACTGTTTTTCGATACTCGCACGAATTCTAGCTTTATCCGGTACTCACCCGGATTCTACCATTTTTCAAGACTCACACTGACTCCACCCTTTTTCGGTACTCACCGCGACAGTTTTTCGATACTCGCACGAATTCTAGCTCTTCCCGGTACTCGCCAGGATTCTACCATTTTTCGGTACTCACACTGATTCGACCCTTTTTCGGTTCTCACTGAGATTGTTTTTCGATACTCGCACGAATTCTAGCTTTTCCCGGTACTCACCCGGATTCTACCATTTTTCAAGACTCACACTGATTCCACTCTTTTTCGGTACTCACCGCGACAGTTTTTCGATACTCGCACGAATTCTAGCTCTTCCTGGTACTCGCCAGGATTCTACCTTTTTTCGGTACTCACACTGATTCCACCCTTTTTCGGTACTCACCGCGACAGTTTTTCGATACTCGCACGAATTCTAGCTCTTCCCGGTACTCGCCAGGATTCTACCATTTTTCGGTACTCACACTGATTCGACCCTTTTTCGGTACTCACCGCGACAGTTTTTCGATACTCGCATGAATTCTAGCACTTCCCGGTACTCGCCCGGATTCTACCATTTTTCGGTACTCACACTGATTCGACCCTTTTTCGGTTCTCACTGAGACTGTTTTTCGATACTCGCACGAATTCTAGCTTTTCCCGGTACTCACCCAGATTCTACCATTTTTCAGGACTCACACTGATTCCACCCTTTTTCGGCACTCACCGCGACAGTTTTTCGTTACTCGCACGAATTCTAGCTCTTCCCGGTACTCGCCAGGATTCTACCATTTTTCGGTACTCACACTGATTCGACCCTTTTACGGTACTCACCGCGACAGTTTTTCGATACTCGCATGAATTCTAGCACTTCCCGGTACTCGCCCGGATTCTACCATTTTTCGGTACTCACACTGATTCGACCCTTTTTCGGATCTCACTGAGACTGTTTTTCGATACTCGCACGAATTCTAGCTTTATCCGGTACTCACCCGGATTCTACCATTTTTCAAGACTCACACTGACTCCACCCTTTTTCGGTACTCACCGCGACAGTTTTTCGATACTCGCACGAATTCTAGCTCTTCCCGGTACTCGCCAGGATTCTACCATTTTTCGGTACTCACACTGATTCGACCCTTTTTCGGTTCTCACTGAGATTGTTTTTCGATACTCGCACGAATTCTAGCTTTTCCCGGTACTCACCCGGATTCTACCATTTTTCAAGACTCACACTGATTCCACCCTTTTTCGGTACTCACCGCGACAGTTTTTCGATACTCGCACTAATTCTAGCTCTTCCCGGTGCTCGCCAAGATTCTACCATTTTTCGGTACTCACACTGATTCCACCCTTTTTCGGTACTCACCGCGACAGTTTTTCGATACTCGCACGAATTCTAGCTCTTCCCGGTACTCGCCAGGATTCTACCATTTTTCCGTACTCACACTGATTCGACCCTTTTTCGGTACTCACCGCGATAGTTTTTCGATACTCGCATGAATTCTAGCACTTCCCGGTACTCGCCCGGATTCTACCATTTTTCGGTACTCACACTGATTCGACCCTTTTTCGGTTCTCACTGAGACTGTTTTTCGATACTCGCACGAATTCTGGCTTTATCCGGTACTCACCCGGATTCTACCATTTTTCAAGACTCACACTGACTCCACCCTTTTTCGGTACTCACCGCGACAGTTTTTCGATACTCGCACGAATTCTAGCTCTTCCCGGTACTCACACTGATTCGACCCTTTTTCGGTTCTCACTGAGATTGTTTTTCGATACTCGCACGAATTCTAGCTTTTCCCGGTACTCACCCGGATTCTACCATTTTTTAAGACTCACACTGATTCCACCCTTTTTCGGTACTCATCGCGACAGTTTTTCGATACTCGCACGAATTCTAGCTCTTCCCGGTACTCGCCAGGATTCTACCATTTTTCGGTACTCACACTGATTCGACCCTTTTTCGGTTCTCACTGAGATTGTTTTTCGATACTCGCACGAATTCTAGCTTTTCCCGGTACTCACCCGGATTCTACAATTTTTCAAGTCTCACACTGATTCCACCCTTTTTCGGTACTTACCGCGACAGTTTTTCGATACTCGCACTAATTCTAGCTCTTCCCGGTGCTCGCCAAGATTCTACCATTTTTCGGTACTCACACTGATTCCACCCTTTTTCGGTACTCACCGCGACAGTTTTTCGATACTCGCACGAATTCTAGCTCTTCCCGGTACTCGCCAGGATTCTACCATTTTTCCGTACTCACACTGATTCGACCCTTTTTCGGTTCTCACTGTGACTGTTTTTCGATACTCGCACGAATTCTGGCTTTATCCGGTACTCACCCGGATTCTACCATTTTTCAAGACTCACACTGACTCCACCCTTTTTCGGTACTCACCGCGACAGTTTTTCGATACTCGCACGAATTCTAGCTCTTCCCGGTACTCACACTGATTCGACCCTTTTTCGGTTCTCACTGAGATTGTTTTTCGATACTCGCACGAATTCTAGCTTTTCCCGGTACTCACCCGGATTCTACCATTTTTCAAGACTCACACTGATTCCACCCTTTTTCGGTACTCACCGCGACAGTTTTTCGATACTCGCACTAATTCTAGCTCTTCCCGGTGCTCGCCAAGATTCTACCATTTTTCGGTACTCACACTGATTCCACCCTTTTTCGGTACTCACCGCGACAGTTTTTCGATACTCGCACGAATTCTAGCTCTTCCCGGTACTCGCCAGGATTCTACCATTTTTCCGTACTCACACTGATTCGACCCTTTTTCGGTTCTCACTGTGACTGTTTTTCGATACTCGCACGAATTCTGGCTTTATCCGGTACTCACCCGGATTCTACCATTTTTTAAGACTCACACTGATTCCACCCTTTTTCGGTACTCACCGCGACAGTTTTTCGATATTCGCACGAATTCTAGCTATTCCCGGTACTCGCCAGGATTCTACCATTTTTCGGTACTCACACTGATTCGACCCATTTTCGGTACTCACCGCGACAGTTTTTCGATACTCGCATGAATTCTAGTACTTCCCGGTACTCGCCCGGATTCTACCATTTTTCGGTACTCACACTGATTCGACCCTTTTTCGGTTCTCACTGAGACAGTTTTTCGATACTCGCACGAATTCTAGCTTTTCCCGGTACTCACCCGGATTCTACCATTTTTTAAGACTCACACTGATTCCACCCTTTTTCGGTACTTACCGCGACAGTTTTTCGATACTCGCACGAATTCTAGCTCTTCCCGGTACTCGCCAGGATTCTACCATTTTTCGGTACTCACACTGATTCGACCCTTTTTCGGTTCTCACTGAGATTGTTTTTCGATACTCGCACGAATTCTAGCTTTTCCCGGTACTCACCCGAATTCTACCATTTTTTAAGACTCACACTGATTCCACCCTTTTTCGGTACTCACCGCGACAGTTTTTTGATACTCGCACGAATTCTAGCTCTTTCCGGTACTGGCCAGGATTCTACCATTTTTCGGTACTCACACTGATTCGACCCTTTTTCGGTTCTCGCTGAGACTGTTTTTCGATACTCGCACGAATTCTAGCTTTTCCCGGTACTCACCCAGATTCTACCATTTTTCAAGACTCACACTGATTCCACCCTTTTTCGGCACTCACCGCGACAGTTTTTCGATACTCGCACGAATTCTAGCTCTTCCCGGTGCTCGCCAGGATTCTACCATTTTTCGGTACTCACACTGATTCGACCCTTTTTCGGTACTCACCGCGACAGTTTTTCGATACTTGCATGAATTCTAGCACTTCCCGGTACTCGCCCGGATTATACCATTTTTCGGTACTCACACTGATTCGACCCTTTTTCGGTTCTCACTGAGACTGTTTTTCGATACTCGCACGAATTCTAGCTTTATCCGGTACTCACCCGGATTCTACCATTTTTCAAGACTCACACTGACTCCACCCTTTTTCGGTACTCATCGCGACAGTTTTTCGATACTCGCACGAATTCTAGCTCTTCCCGGTACTCGTCGGGATTCTACCATTTTTCGGTACTCACACTGATTCGACCCTTTTTCGGTTCTCACTGAGATTGTTTTTCGATACTCGCACGAATTCTAGCTTTTCCCGGTACTCACCCGGATTCTACCATTTTTTAAGACTCACACTGATTCCACCCTTTTTCGGTACTTACCGCGACAGTTTTTCGATACTCGCACGAATTCTAGCTCTTCCCGGTACTCGCCAGGATTCTACCATTTTTCGGTACTCACACTGATTCGACCCTTTTTCGGTTCTCACTGAGATTGTTTTTCGATACTCGCACGAATTCTAGCTTTTCCCGGTACTCACCCGAATTCTACCATTTTTTAAGACTCACACTGATTCCAC
This sequence comes from Vitis cinerea var. helleri x Vitis riparia, assembly GCA_946000715.1. Classification (NCBI taxonomy): domain Eukaryota; kingdom Viridiplantae; phylum Streptophyta; class Magnoliopsida; order Vitales; family Vitaceae; genus Vitis; species Vitis cinerea var. helleri x Vitis riparia. Next base: position 16,420,730 of record OX254000.1, read on the forward strand.
CCTTTTTCGGTACTCACCGCGACAGTTTTTTGATACTCGCACGAATTCTAGCTCTTTCCGGTACTGGCCAGGATTCTACCATTTTTCGGTACTCACACTGATTCGACCCTTTTTCGGTTCTCACTGAAATTGTTTTTCGATACTCGCACGAATTCTAGCTTTTCCCGGTACTCACCCGGATTCTACCATTTTTTAAGACTCACACTGATTCCACCCTTTTTCGGTACTCACCGCGACAGTTTTTCGATACTCGCACGAATTCTAGCTCTTCCCGGTCCTCGCCAGGATTCTACCATTTTTCGGTACTCACACTGATTCGACCCTTTTTCGGTTCTCACTGAGACTGTTTTTCGATACTCGCACGAATTCTAGCTTTTCCCGGTACTCACCCGGATTCTACCATTTTTCAAGACTCACACTGATTCCACTCTTTTTCGGTACTCACCACGACAGTTTTTCGATACTCGCACGAATTCTAGCTCTTTCCGGTACTCGCCAGGATTCTACCATTTTTCGGTACTGACACTGATTCGACCCTTTTTCGGTTCTCACTGAGACTGTTTTTCGATACTCGCACGAATTCTAGCTTTTCCCGGTACTCACCCGGATTCTACCATTTTTCAAGACTCACACTGATTCCACCCTTTTTCGGTACTCACCGCGACAGTTTTTCGATACTCGCACGAATTCTAGCTTTTCCCGGTACTCGCCAGGATTCTACCATTTTTCGGTACTCACACTGATTCGACCCTTTTTCGGTTCTCACTGAGATTGTTTTTCGATACTCGCACGAATTCTGGCTTTTCCCGGTACTCACCCGGATTCTACCATTTTTTAAGACTCACACTGATTCCTCCCTTTTTCGGTACTCACCGCGACATTTTTTCGATACTCGCACGAATTCTAGCTCTTCCCGGTACTCGCCAGGATTCTACCATTTTTCGGTACTGACACTGATTCGACCCTTTTTCGGTTCTCATTGAGATTGTTTTTCGATACTCGCACGAATTCTAGCTCTTCCCGGTACTCCCCAGGATTCTACCATTTTTCGGTACTCACACTGATTCGACCCTTTTTCGGTTCTCGCTGAGACTGTTTTTCGATACTCGCACGAATTCTAGCTTTTCCCGGTACTCACCCAGATTCTACCATTTTTCAAGACTCACACTGATTCCACCCTTTTTCGGCAGTCACCGCGACAGTTTTTCGATACTCGCACGAATTCTAGCTCTTCCCGGTACTCGCCAGGATTCTACCATTTTTCGGTACTCACACTGATTCGACCCTTTTTCGGTTCTCACTGAAATTGTTTTTCGATACTCGCACGAATTCTAGCTTTTCCCGGTACTCACCCGGATTCTACCATTTTTTAAGATTCACACTGATTCCTCCCTTTTTCGGTACTCACCGCGACATTTTTTCGATACTCGCACGAATTCTAGCTCTTCCCGGTACTCGCCAGGATTCTACCATTTTTCGGTACTGACACTGATTCGACCCTTTTTCGGTTCTCATTGAGATTGTTTTTCGATACTCGCACGAATTCTAGCACTTCCCGGTACTCGCCCGGATTATACCATTTTTCGGTACTCACACTGATTCGACCCTTTTTCGGTTCTCACTGAGACTGTTTTTCGATACTCGCACGAATTCTAGCTTTATCCGGTACTCACCCGGATTCTACCATTTTTCAAGACTCACACTGACTCCACCCTTTTTCGGTACTCACCGCGACAGTTTTTCGATACTCGCACGAATTCTAGCTCTTCCCGGTACTCGTCAGGATTCTACCATTTTTCGGTACTCACACTGATTCGACCCTTTTTCGGTTCTCACTGAGATTGTTTTTCGATACTCGCACGAATTCTAGCTTTTCCCGGTACTCACCCGGATTCTACCATTTTTTAAGACTCACACTGATTCCACCCTTTTTCGGTACTTACCGCGACAGTTTTTCGATACTCGCACGAATTCTAGCTCTTCCCGGTACTCGCCAGGATTCTACCATTTTTCGGTACTCACACTGATTCGACCCTTTTTCGGTTCTCACTGAGATTGTTTTTCGATACTCGCACGAATTCTAGCTTTTCCCGGTACTCACCCGAATTCTACCATTTTTTAAGACTCACACTGATTCCACCCTTTTTCGGTACTCACCGCGACAGTTTTTTGATACTCGCACGAATTCTAGCTCTTTCCGGTACTGGCCAGGATTCTACCATTTTTCGGTACTCACACTGATTCGACCCTTTTTCGGTTCTCACTGAAATTGTTTTTCGATACTCGCACGAATTCTAGCTTTATCCGGTACTCACCCGGATTCTACCATTTTTCAAGACTCACACTGACTCCACCCTTTTTCGGTACTCACCGCGACAGTTTTTCGATACTCGCACGAATTCTAGCTCTTCCCGGTACTCGTCAGGATTCTACCATTTTTCGGTACTCACACTGATTCGACCCTTTTTCGGTTCTCACTGAGATTGTTTTTCGATACTCGCACGAATTCTAGCTTTTCCCGGTACTCACCCGGATTCTACCATTTTTTAAGACTCACACTGATTCCACCCTTTTTCGGTACTTACCGCGACAGTTTTTCGATACTCGCACGAATTCTAGCTCTTCCCGGTACTCGCCAGGATTCTACCATTTTTCGGTACTCACACTGATTCGACCCTTTTTCGGTTCTCACTGAGATTGTTTTTCGATACTCGCACGAATTCTAGCTTTTCCCGGTACTCACCCGAATTCTACCATTTTTTAAGACTCACACTGATTCCACCCTTTTTCGGTACTCACCGCGACAGTTTTTTGATACTCGCACGAATTCTAGCTCTTTCCGGTACTGGCCAGGATTCTACCATTTTTCGGTACTCACACTGATTCGACCCTTTTTCGGTTCTCGCTGAGACTGTTTTTCGATACTCGCACGAATTCTAGCTTTTCCCGGTACTCACCCAGATTCTACCATTTTTCAAGACTCACACTGATTCCACCCTTTTTCGGCACTCACCGCGACAGTTTTTCGATACTCGCACGAATTCTAGCTCTTCCCGGTGCTCGCCAGGATTCTACCATTTTTCGGTACTCACACTGATTCGACCCTTTTTCGGTACTCACCGCGACAGTTTTTCGATACTTGCATGAATTCTAGCACTTCCCGGTACTCGCCCGGATTATACCATTTTTCGGTACTCACACTGATTCGACCCTTTTTCGGTTCTCACTGAGACTGTTTTTCGATACTCGCACGAATTCTAGCTTTATCCGGTACTCACCCGGATTCTACCATTTTTCAAGACTCACACTGACTCCACCCTTTTTCGGTACTCACCGCGACAGTTTTTCGATACTCGCACGAATTCTAGCTCTTCCCGGTACTCGTCAGGATTCTACCATTTTTCGGTACTCACACTGATTCGACCCTTTTTCGGTTCTCACTGAGATTGTTTTTCGATACTCGCACGAATTCTAGCTTTTCCCGGTACTCACCCGGATTCTACCATTTTTTAAGACTCACACTGATTCCACCCTTTTTCGGTACTTACCGCGACAGTTTTTCGATACTCGCACGAATTCTAGCTCTTCCCGGTACTCGCCAGGATTCTACCATTTTTCGGTACTCACACTGATTCGACCCTTTTTCGGTTCTCACTGAGATTGTTTTTCGATACTCGCACGAATTCTAGCTTTTCCCGGTACTCACCCGAATTCTACCATTTTTTAAGACTCACACTGATTCCACCCTTTTTCGGTACTCACCGCGACAGTTTTTTGATACTCGCACGAATTCTAGCTCTTTCCGGTACTGGCCAGGATTCTACCATTTTTCGGTACTCACACTGATTCGACCCTTTTTCGGTTCTCGCTGAGACTGTTTTTCGATACTCGCACGAATTCTAGCTTTTCCCGGTACTCACCCAGATTCTACCATTTTTCAAGACTCACACTGATTCCACCCTTTTTCGGCACTCACCGCGACAGTTTTTCGATACTCGCACGAATTCTAGCTCTTCCCGGTGCTCGCCAGGATTCTACCATTTTTCGGTACTCACACTGATTCGACCCTTTTTCGGTACTCACCGCGACAGTTTTTCGATACTTGCATGAATTCTAGCACTTCCCGGTACTCGCCCGGATTATACCATTTTTCGGTACTCACACTGATTCGACCCTTTTTCGGTTCTCACTGAGACTGTTTTTCGATACTCGCACGAATTCTAGCTTTATCCGGTACTCACCCGGATTCTACCATTTTTCAAGACTCACACTGACTCCACCCTTTTTCGGTACTCACCGCGACAGTTTTTCGATACTCGCACGAATTCTAGCTCTTCCCGGTACTCGTCAGGATTCTACCATTTTTCGGTACTCACACTGATTCGACCCTTTTTCGGTTCTCACTGAGATTGTTTTTCGATACTCGCACGAATTCTAGCTTTTCCCGGTACTCACCCGGATTCTACCATTTTTTAAGACTCACACTGATTCCACCCTTTTTCGGTACTTACCGCGACAGTTTTTCGATACTCGCACGAATTCTAGCTCTTCCCGGTACTCGCCAGGATTCTACCATTTTTCGGTACTCACACTGATTCGACCCTTTTTCGGTTCTCACTGAGATTGTTTTTCGATACTCGCACGAATTCTAGCTTTTCCCGGTACTCACCCGAATTCTACCATTTTTTAAGACTCACACTGATTCCACCCTTTTTCGGTACTCACCGCGACAGTTTTTTGATACTCGCACGAATTCTAGCTCTTTCCGGTACTGGCCAGGATTCTACCATTTTTCGGTACTCACACTGATTCGACCCTTTTTCGGTTCTCACTGAAATTGTTTTTCGATACTCGCACGAATTCTAGCTTTTCCCGGTACTCACCCGGATTCTACCATTTTTTAAGACTCACACTGATTCCACCCTTTTTCGGTACTTACCGCGACAGTTTTTCGATACTCGCACGAATTCTAGCTCTTCCCGGTACTCGCCAGGATTCTACCATTTTTCGGTACTCACACTGATTCGACCCTTTTTCGGTTCTCACTGAGATTGTTTTTCGATACTCGCACGAATTCTAGCTTTTCCCGGTACTCACCCGGATTCTACCATTTTTTAAGACTCACACTGATTCCACCCTTTTTCGGTACTCACCGCGACAGTTTTTCGATACTCGCACGAATTCTAGCTCTTTCCGGTACTCGCCAGGATTCTACCATTTTTCGGTACTGACACTGATTCGACCCTTTTTCGGTTCTCACTGAGACTGTTTTTCGATACTCGCACGAATTCTAGCTTTTCCCGGTACTCACCCGGATTCTACCATTTTTCAAGACTCACACTGATTCCACCCTTTTTCGGTACTCACCGCGACAGTTTTTCGATACTCGCACGAATTCTAGCTTTTCCCGGTACTCGCCAGGATTCTACCATTTTTCGGTACTCACACTGATTCGACCCTTTTTCGGTTCTCACTGAGATTGTTTTTCGATACTCGCACGAATTCTGGCTTTTCCCGGTACTCACCCGGATTCTACCATTTTTTAAGACTCACACTGATTCCTCCCTTTTTCGGTACTCACCGCGACATTTTTTCGATACTCGCACGAATTCTAGCTCTTCCCGGTACTCGCCAGGATTCTACCATTTTTCGGTACTGACACTGATTCGACCCTTTTTCGGTTCTCATTGAGATTGTTTTTCGATACTCGCACGAATTCTAGCTCTTCCCGGTACTTCCCAGGATTCTACCATTTTTCGGTACTCACACTGATTCGACCCTTTTTCGGTTCTCGCTGAGACTGTTTTTCGATACTCGCACGAATTCTAGCTTTTCCCGGTACTCACCCAGATTCTACCATTTTTCAAGACTCACACTGATTCCACCCTTTTTCGGCAGTCACCGCGACAGTTTTTCGATACTCGCACGAATTCTAGCTCTTCCCGGTACTCGCCAGGATTCTACCATTTTTCGGTACTCACACTGATTCGACCCTTTTTCGGTTCTCACTGAAATTGTTTTTCGATACTCGCACGAATTCTAGCTTTTCCCGGTACTCACCCGGATTCTACCATTTTTTAAGACGCACACTGATTCCACCCATTTTCGGTACTCACCGCGACAGTTTTTCGATACTCGCACGAATTCTAGCTCTCCCCGATACTCGCCAGGATTCTACCATTTTTCGGTACTCACACCGATTCCACCCTTTTTCGGTACTCACCGCGACAGTTTTTCGATATTCGCACGACTTCTAGCTATTCCCGGTACTCGCCAGGATTCTACCATTTTTCGGTACTCACACTGATTCGACCCATTTTCGGTACTCACCGCGACAGTTTTTCGATACTCGCATGAATTCTAGTACTTCCCGGTACTCGCCCGGATTCTACCATTTTTCGGTACTCACACTGATTCGACCCTTTTTCGGTTCTCACTGAGACTGTTTTTCGATACTCGCACGAATTCTAGCTTTTCCCGGTACTCACCCGGATTCTACCATTTTTCAAGACTCACACTGATTCCACCCTTTTTCGGCACTCACCGCGACAGTTTTTCGATACTCGCACGAATTCTAGCTTTTCCCGGTACTCGCCAGGATTCTACCATTTTTCGGTACTCACACTGATTCGACCCTTTTTCGGTTCTCACTGAAATTGTTTTTCGATACTCGCACGAATTCTAGCTTTTCCCGGTACTCACCCGGATTCTACCATTTTTTAAGACGCACACTGATTCCACCCATTTTCGGTACTCACCGCGATAGTTTTTCGATACTCGCACGAATTCTAGCTCTCCCCGATACTCGCCAGGATTCTACCATTTTTCGGTACTCACACCGATTCCACCATTTTTCGGTACTCACCGCGACAGTTTTTCGATATTCGCACGAATTCTAGCTATTCCCGGTACTCGCCAGGATTCTACCATTTTTCGGTACTCACACTGATTCGACCCATTTTCGGTACTCACCGCGACAGTTTTTCGATACTCGCATGAATTCTAGTACTTCCCGGTACTCGCCCGGATTCTACCATTTTTCGGTACTCACACTGATTCGACCCTTTTTCGGTTCTCACTGAGACTGTTTTTCGATACTCGCACGAATTCTAGCTTTTCCCGGTACTCACCCGGATTCTACCATTTTTCAAGACTCACACTGATTCCACCCTTTTTCGGCACTCACCGCGACAGTTTTTCGAAACTCGCACGAATTCTAGCTCTTCCCGGTACTCGCCAGGATTCTACCATTTTTCGGTACTCACACTGATTCGACCCTTTTTCGGTTATCACTGAGACTGTTTTTCGATACTCGCACGAATTCTAGCTTTTCCCGGTACTTGGCTGGATTCTACCGTTTTTCGGTACTGACATTCATTCTACCCTTTTTCGGTTATCAACGAGACAGTTTTTCGATACTCGCATGAATTCTAGCTCTTCCCGGTACTCGCCAGGATTCTACCATTTTTCGGTACACACACTGATTCGACCCTTTTTCGGTTCTCACTGAGACTGTTTTTCGATACTCGCACGAATTCTAGCTTTTCCCGGTACTCACCCGGATTCTACCATTTTTCAAGACTCACACTGATTCCACCCTTTTTCGGTACTCACCGCGACAGTTTTTCGATACTCGCACGAATTCTAGCTTTTCCCGGTACTCGCCAGGATTCTACCATTTTTCGGTACTCACACTGATTCGACCCTTTTTCGGTTCTCACTGAGATTGTTTTTCGATACTCGCACGAATTCTGGCTTTTCCCGGTACTCACCCGGATTCTACCATTTTTTAAGACTCACACTGATTCCACCCTTTTTCGGTACTCACCGCGACAGTTTTTCGATACTCGCACGAATTCTAGCTCTTCCCGGACCTCGCCAGGATTCTACCATTTTTCGGTACTCACACTGATTCGACCCTTTTTCGGTTCTCACTGAGACTGTTTTTCGATACTCGCACGAATTCTAGCTTTTCCCAGTACTCACCCGAATTCTACCATTTTTCAAGACTCACACTGATTCCACCCTTTTTCGGTACTCACCGCGACAGTTTTTCGATACTCGCACGAATTCTAGCTCTTCCCGGTACTCGTCAGGATTCTACCATTTTTCGGTACTGACACTGATTCGACCCTTTTTCGGTTCTCATTGAGATTGTTTTTCGATACTCGCACGAATTCTAGCTCTTCCCGGTACTCCCCAGGATTCTACCATTTTTCGGTACTCACACTGATTCGACCCTTTTTCGGTTCTCGCTGAGACTGTTTTTCGATACTCGCACGAATTCTAGCTTTTCCCGGTACTCACCCAGATTCTACCATTTTTCAAGACTCACACTGATTCCACCCTTTTTCGGCACTCACCGCGACAGTTTTTTGATACTCGCACGAATTCTAGCTCTTCCCGGTACTGGTCAGGATTCTACCATTTTTCGGTACTCACACTGATTCGACCCTTTTTCGGTTCTCACTGAGATTGTTTTTCGATACTCGCACGAATTCTAGCTTTTCCCGGTACTCACCCGGATTCTACCATTTTTTAAGACTCACACTGATTCCACCCTTTTTCGGTACTTACCGCGACAGTTTTTCGATACTCGCACGAATTCTAGCTCTTCCCGGTACTCGCCAGGATTCTACCATTTTTCGGTACTCACACTGATTCGACCCTTTTTCGGTTCTCACTGAGATTGTTTTTCGATACTCGCACGAATTCTAGCTTTTCCCGGTACTCACCCGAATTCTACCATTTTTTAAGACTCACACTGATTCCACCCTTTTTCGGTACTCACCGCGACAGTTTTTTGATACTCGCACGAATTCTAGCTCTTTCCGGTACTGGCCAGGATTCTACCATTTTTCGGTACTCACACTGATTCGACCCTTTTTCGGTTCTCACTGACATTGTTTTTCGATACTCGCACGAATTCTAGCTTTTCCCGGTACTCACCCGGATTCTACCATTTTTTAAGACTCACACTGATTCCACCCTTTTTCGGTACTTACCGCGACAGTTTTTCGATACTCGCACGAATTCTAGCTCTTCCCGGTACTCGCAAGGATTCTACCATTTTTCGGTACTCACACTGATTCGACCCTTTTTCGGTTCTCACTGAGATTCTTTTTCGATACTCGCACGAATTCTAGCTTTTCCCGGTACTCACCCGGATTCTACCATTTTTTAAGACTCACACTGATTCCACCCTTTTTCGGTACTCACCGCGACAGTTTTTCGATACTCGCACGAATTCTAGCTCTTTCCGGTACTCGCCAGGATTCTACCATTTTTCGGTACTGACACTGATTCGACCCTTTTTCGGTTCTCACTGAGACTGTTTTTCGATACTCGCACGAATTCTAGCTTTTCCCGGTACTCACCCGGATTCTACCATTTTTCAAGACTCACACTGATTCCACCCTTTTTCGGTACTCACCGCGACAGTTTTTCGATACTCGCACGAATTCTAGCTTTTCCCGGTACTCGCCAGGATTCTACCATTTTTCGGTACTCACACTGATTCGACCCTTTTTCGGTTCTCACTGAGATTGTTTTTCGATACTCGCACGAATTCTGGCTTTTCCCGGTACTCACCCGGATTCTACCATTTTTTAAGACTCACACTGATTCCTCCCTTTTTCGGTACTCACCGGGACATTTTTTCGATACTCGCACGAATTCTAGCTCTTCCCGGTACTCGCCAGGATTCTACCATTTTTCGGTACTGACACTGATTCGACCCTTTTTCGGTTCTCATTGAGATTGTTTTTCGATACTCGCACGAATTCTAGCTCTTCCCGGTACTCCCCAGGATTCTACCATTTTTCGGTACTCACACTGATTCGACCCTTTTTCGGTTCTCGCTGAGACTGTTTTTCGATACTCGCACGAATTCTAGCTTTTCCCGGTACTCACCCAGATTCTACCATTTTTCAAGACTCACACTGATTCCACCCTTTTTCGGCACTCACCGCGACAGTTTTTCGATACTCGCACGAATTCTAGCTCTTCCCGGTACTCGCCAGGATTCTACCATTTTTCGGTACTCACACTGATTCGACCCTTTTTCGGTTCTCACTGAAATTGTTTTTCGATACTCGCACGAATTCTAGCTTTTCCCGGTACTCACCCGGATTCGACCATTTTTTAAGACGCACACTGATTCCACCCATTTTCGGTACTCACCGCGACAGTTTTTCGATACTCGCACGAATTCTAGCTCTCCCCGATACTCGCCAGGATTCTACCATTTTTCGGTACTCACACCGATTCCACCCTTTTTCGGTACTCACCGCGACAGTTTTTCGATATTCGCACGAATTCTAGCTATTCCCGGTACTCGCCAGGATTCTACCATTTTTCGGTACTCACACTGATTCGACCCATTTTCGGTACTCACCGCGACAATTTTTCGATACTCGCATGAATTCTAGTACTTCCCGGTACTCGCCCGGATTCTACCATTTTTCGGTACTCACACTGATTCGACCCTTTTTCGGTTCTCACTGAGATTGTTTTTCGATACTCGCACGAATTCTAGCTTTTCCCGGTACTCACCCGGATTCTACCATTTTTTAAGACTCACACTGATTCCACCCTTTTTCGGTACTCACCGCGACAGTTTTTCGATACTCGCACGAATTCTAGCTCTTCCCGGACCTCGCCAGGATTCTACCATTTTTCGGTACTCACACTGATTCGACCCTTTTTCGGTTCTCACTGAGACTGTTTTTCGATACTCGCACGAATTCTAGCTTTTCCCAGTACTCACCCGAATTCTACCATTTTTCAAGACTCACACTGATTCCACCCTTTTTCGGTACTCACCGCGACAGTTTTTCGATACTCGCACGAATTCTAGCTCTTCCCGGTACTCGTCAGGATTCTACCATTTTTCGGTACTGACACTGATTCGACCCTTTTTCGGTTCTCATTGAGATTGTTTTTCGATACTCGCACGAATTCTAGCTCTTCCCGGTACTCCCCAGGATTCTACCATTTTTCGGTACTCACACTGATTCGACCCTTTTTCGGTTCTCGCTGAGACTGTTTTTCGATACTCGCACGAATTCTAGCTTTTCCCGGTACTCACCCAGATTCTACCATTTTTCAAGACTCACACTGATTCCACCCTTTTTCGGCACTCACCGCGACAGTTTTTTGATACTCGCACGAATTCTAGCTCTTCCCGGTACTGGTCAGGATTCTACCATTTTTCGGTACTCACACTGATTCGACCCTTTTTCGGTTCTCACTGAGATTGTTTTTCGATACTCGCACGAATTCTAGCTTTTCCCGGTACTCACCCGGATTCTACCATTTTTTAAGACTCACACTGATTCCACCCTTTTTCGGTACTTACCGCGACAGTTTTTCGATACTCGCACGAATTCTAGCTCTTCCCGGTACTCGCCAGGATTCTACCATTTTTCGGTACTCACACTGATTCGACCCTTTTTCGGTTCTCACTGAGATTGTTTTTCGATACTCGCACGAATTCTAGCTTTTCCCGGTACTCACCCGAATTCTACCATTTTTTAAGACTCACACTGATTCCACCCTTTTTCGGTACTCACTGCGACAGTTTTTTGATACTCGCACGAATTCTAGCTCTTTCCGGTACTGGCCAGGATTCTACCATTTTTCGGTACTCACACTGATTCGACCCTTTTTCGGTTCTCACTGACATTGTTTTTCGATACTCGCACGAATTCTAGCTTTTCCCGGTACTCACCCGGATTCTACCATTTTTCAAGACTCACACTGATTCCACCCTTTTTCGGTACTCACCGCGACAGTTTTTCGATACTCGCACGAATTCTAGCTTTTCCCGGTACTCGCCAGGATTCTACCATTTTTCGGTACTCACACTGATTCGACCCTTTTTCGGTTCTCACTGAGATTGTTTTTCGATACTCGCACGAATTCTGGCTTTTCCCGGTACTCACCCGGATTCTACCATTTTTTAAGACTCACACTGATTCCTCCCTTTTTCGGTACTCACCGGGACATTTTTTCGATACTCGCACGAATTCTAGCTCTTCCCGGTACTCGCCAGGATTCTACCATTTTTCGGTACTGACACTGATTCGACCCTTTTTCGGTTCTCATTGAGATTGTTTTTCGATACTCGCACGAATTCTAGCTCTTCCCGGTACTCCCCAGGATTCTACCATTTTTCGGTACTCACACTGATTCGACCCTTTTTCGGTTCTCGCTGAGACTGTTTTTCGATACTCGCACGAATTCTAGCTTTTCCCGGTACTCACCCAGATTCTACCATTTTTCAAGACTCACACTGATTCCACCCTTTTTCGGCACTCACCGCGACAGTTTTTCGATACTCGCACGAATTCTAGCTCTTCCCGGTACTCGCCAGGATTCTACCATTTTTCGGTACTCACACTGATTCGACCCTTTTTCGGTTCTCACTGAAATTGTTTTTCGATACTCGCACGAATTCTAGCTTTTCCCGGTACTCACCCGGATTCGACCATTTTTTAAGACGCACACTGATTCCACCCATTTTCGGTACTCACCGCGACAGTTTTTCGATACTCGCACGAATTCTAGCTCTCCCCGATACTCGCCAGGATTCTACCATTTTTCGGTACTCACACCGATTCCACCCTTTTTCGGTACTCACCGCGACAGTTTTTCGATATTCGCACGAATTCTAGCTATTCCCGGTACTCGCCAGGATTCTACCATTTTTCGGTACTCACACTGATTCGACCCATTTTCGGTACTCACCGCGACAATTTTTCGATACTCGCATGAATTCTAGTACTTCCCGGTACTCGCCCGGATTCTACCATTTTTCGGTACTCACACTGATTCGACCCTTTTTCGGTTCTCACTGAGATTGTTTTTCGATACTCGCACGAATTCTAGCTTTTCCCGGTACTCACCCGGATTCTACCATTTTTTAAGACTCACACTGATTCCACCCTTTTTCGGTACTCACCGCGACAGTTTTTCGATACTCGCACGAATTCTAGCTCTTCCCGGACCTCGCCAGGATTCTACCATTTTTCGGTACTCACACTGATTCGACCCTTTTTCGGTTCTCACTGAGACTGTTTTTCGATACTCGCACGAATTCTAGCTTTTCCCAGTACTCACCCGAATTCTACCATTTTTCAAGACTCACACTGATTCCACCCTTTTTCGGTACTCACCGCGACAGTTTTTCGATACTCGCACGAATTCTAGCTCTTCCCGGTACTCGTCAGGATTCTACCATTTTTCGGTACTGACACTGATTCGACCCTTTTTCGGTTCTCATTGAGATTGTTTTTCGATACTCGCACGAATTCTAGCTCTTCCCGGTACTCCCCAGGATTCTACCATTTTTCGGTACTCACACTGATTCGACCCTTTTTCGGTTCTCGCTGAGACTGTTTTTCGATACTCGCACGAATTCTAGCTTTTCCCGGTACTCACCCAGATTCTACCATTTTTCAAGACTCACACTGATTCCACCCTTTTTCGGCACTCACCGCGACAGTTTTTTGATACTCGCACGAATTCTAGCTCTTCCCGGTACTGGTCAGGATTCTACCATTTTTCGGTACTCACACTGATTCGACCCTTTTTCGGTTCTCACTGAGATTGTTTTTCGATACTCGCACGAATTCTAGCTTTTCCCGGTACTCACCCGGATTCTACCATTTTTTAAGACTCACACTGATTCCACCCTTTTTCGGTACTTACCGCGACAGTTTTTCGATACTCGCACGAATTCTAGCTCTTCCCGGTACTCGCCAGGATTCTACCATTTTTCGGTACTCACACTGATTCGACCCTTTTTCGGTTCTCACTGAGATTGTTTTTCGATACTCGCACGAATTCTAGCTTTTCCCGGTACTCACCCGAATTCTACCATTTTTTAAGACTCACACTGATTCCACCCTTTTTCGGTACTCACTGCGACAGTTTTTTGATACTCGCACGAATTCTAGCTCTTTCCGGTACTGGCCAGGATTCTACCATTTTTCGGTACTCACACTGATTCGACCCTTTTTCGGTTCTCACTGACATTGTTTTTCGATACTCGCACGAATTCTAGCTTTTCCCGGTACTCACCCGGATTCTACCATTTTTTAAGACTCACACTGATTCCACCCTTTTTCGGTACTTACCGCGACAGTTTTTCGATACTCGCACGAATTCTAGCTCTTCCCGGTACTCGCAAGGATTCTACCATTTTTCGGTACTCACACTGATTCGACCCTTTTTCGGTTCTCACTGAGATTCTTTTTCGATACTCGCACGAATTCTAGCTTTTCCCGGTACTCACCCGGATTCTACCATTTTTTAAGACTCACACTGATTCCACCCTTTTTCGGTACTCACCGGGACATTTTTTCGATACTCGCACGAATTCTAGCTCTTCCCGGTACTATCCAGGATTCTACCATTTTTCGGTACTGACACTGATTCGACCCTTTTTCGGTTCTCATTGAGATTGTTTTTCGATACTCGCACGAATTCTAGCTCTTCCCGGTACTCCCCAGGATTCTACCATTTTTCGGTACTCACACTGATTCGACCCTTTTTCGGTTCTCGCTGAGACTGTTTTTCGATACTCGCACGAATTCTAGCTTTTCCCGGTACTCACCCAGATTCTACCATTTTTCAAGACTCACACTGATTCCACCCTTTTTCGGCACTCACCGCGACAGTTTTTCGATACTCGCACGAATTCTAGCTCTTCCCGGTACTCGCCAGGATTCTACCATTTTTCGGTACTCACACTGATTCGACCCTTTTTCGGTTCTCACTGAAATTGTTTTTCGATACTCGCACGAATTCTAGCTTTTCCCGGTACTCACCCGGATTCTACCATTTTTTAAGACGCACACTGATTCCACCCATTTTCGGTACTCACCGCGACAGTTTTTCGATACTCGCACGAATTCTAGCTCTCCCCGATACTCGCCAGGATTCTACCATTTTTCGGTACTCACACCGATTCCACCCTTTTTCGGTACTCACCGCGACAGTTTTTCGATATTCGCACGAATTCTAGCTATTCCCGGTACTCGCCAGGATTCTACCATTTTTCGGTACTCACACTGATTCGACCCATTTTCGGTACTCACCGCGACAGTTTTTCGATACTCGCATGAATTCTAGTACTTCCCGGTACTCGCCCGGATTCTACCATTTTTCGGTACTCACACTGATTCGACCCTTTTTCGGTTCTCACTGAGACTGTTTTTCGATACTCGCACGAATTCTAGCTTTTCCCGGTACTCACCCGGATTCTACCATTTTTCAAGACTCACACTGATTCCACCCTTTTTCGGCACTCACCGCGACAGTTTTTCGATACTCGCACGAATTCTAGCTTTTCCCGGTACTCGCCAGGATTCTACCATTTTTCGGTACTCACACTGATTCGACCCTTTTTCGGTTCTCACTGAAATTGTTTTTCGATACTCGCACGAATTCTAGCTTTTCCCGGTACTCACCCGGATTCTACCATTTTTTAAGACGCACACTGATTCCACCCATTTTCGGTACTCACCGCGATAGTTTTTCGATACTCGCACGAATTCTAGCTCTCCCCGATACTCGCCAGGATTCTACCATTTTTCGGTACTCACACCGATTCCACCCTTTTTCGGTACTCACCGTGACAGTTTTTCGATATTCGCACGAATTCTAGCTATTCCCGGTACTCGCCAGGATTCTACCATTTTTCGGTACTCACACTGATTCGACCCATTTTCGGTACTCACCGCGACAGTTTTTCGATACTCGCATGAATTCTAGTACTTCCCGGTACTCGCCCGGATTCTACCATTTTTCGGTACTCACACTGATTCGACCCTTTTTCGGTTCTCACTGAGACTGTTTTTCGACACTCGCACGAATTCTAGCTTTTCCCGGTACTCACCCGGATTCTACCATTTTTCAAGACTCACACTGATTCCACCCTTTTTCGGCACTCACCGCGACAGTTTTTCGATACTCGCACGAATTCTAGCTCTTCCCGGTACTCGCCAGGATTCTACCATTTTTCGGTACTCACACTGATTCGACCCTTTTTCGGTTATCACTGAGACTGTTTTTCGATACTCGCACGAATTCTAGCTTTTCCCGGTACTTGGCTGGATTCTATCGTTTTTCGGTACTGACATTCATTCTACCCTTTTTCGGTTATCAACGAGACAGTTTTTCGATACTCGCATGAATTCTAGCTCTTCCCGGTACTCGCCAGGATTCTACCATTTTTCGGTACTCACACTGATTCGACCCTTTTTCGGTTCTCATTGAGACTGTTTTTCGATACTCGCACGAATTCTAGCTTTTCCCGGTACTCACCCGGATTCTACCATTTTTCAAGACTCACACTGATTCCACCCTTTTTCGGTACTCACCGCGACAGTTTTTCGATACTCGCGCGAATTCTAGCTTTTCCCGGTACTCGCCAGGATTCTACCATTTTTCGGTACTCACACTGATTCGACCCTTTTTCGGTTCTCACTGAGATTGTTTTTCGATACTCGCACGAATTCTGGCTTTTCCCGGTACTCACCCGGATTCTACCATTTTTTAAGACTCACACTGATTCCACCCTTTTTCGGTACTCACCGCGACAGTTTTTCCGTACTCGCACGAATTCTAGCTCTTCCCGGTACTCGCCAGGATTCTACCATTTTTCGGTACTGACACTGATTCGACCCTTTTCCGGTTCTCATTGAGATTGTTTTTCGATACTCGCATGAATTCTAGCTCTTCCCGGTACTCCCCAGGATTCTACCATTTTTCGGTACTCACACTGATTCGACCCTTTTTCGGTTCTCGCTGAGACTGTTTTTCGATACTCGCACGAATTCTAGCTTTTCCCGGTACTCACCCAGATTCTACCATTTTTCAAGACTGACACTGATTCCACCCTTTTTCGACACTCACCGCGACAGTTTTTCGATACTCGCACGAATTCTAGCTCTTCCCGGTACTGGCCAGGATTCTACCATTTTTCGGTACTCACACTGATTCGACCCTTTTTCGGTTCTCACTGAGATTGTTTTTCGATACTCGCACGAATTCCAGCTTTTCCCGGTACTCACCCGGATTCTACCATTTTTTAAGACTCACACTGATTCCACCCTTTTTCGGTACTCATCGCGACAGTTTTTCGATACTCGCACGAATTCTAGCTTTTCCCGGTACTCGCCAGGATTCTACCATTTTTCGGTACTCACACTGATTCGACCCTTTTTCGGTTCTCACTGAGATTGTTTTTCGATACTCGCACGAATTCTGGCTTTTCCCGGTACTCACCCGGATTCTACCATTTTTTAAGACTCACACTGATTCCACCCTTTTTCGGTACTCACCGCGACAGTTTTTCGATACTCGCACGAATTCTAGCTCTTCCCGGTACTCGCCAGGATTCTACCATTTTTCGGTACTCACACTGATTCGACCCTTTTTCGGTTCTC
Source organism: Vitis cinerea var. helleri x Vitis riparia (assembly GCA_946000715.1). NCBI lineage: Eukaryota > Viridiplantae > Streptophyta > Magnoliopsida > Vitales > Vitaceae > Vitis > Vitis cinerea var. helleri x Vitis riparia. The sequence goes on from OX254000.1 coordinate 16,438,186, forward strand.
GCTGAGACTGTTTTTCGATACTCGCACGAATTCTAGCTTTTCCCGGTACTCACCCAGATTCTACCATTTTTCAAGACTCACACTGATTCCACCCTTTTTCGGCACTCACCGCGACAGTTTTTCGATACTCGCACGAATTCTAGCTCTTCCCGGTACTGGCCAGGATTCTACCATTTTTCGGTACTCACACTGATTCGACCCTTTTTCGGTTCTCACTGAGATTGTTTTTCGATACTCGCACGAATTCCAGCTTTTCCCGGTACTCACCCGGATTCTACCATTTTTTAAGACTCACACTGATTCCACCCTTTTTCGGTACTCATCGCGACAGTTTTTCGATACTCGCACGAATTCTAGCTTTTCCCGGTACTCGCCAGGATTCTACCATTTTTCGGTACTCACACTGATTCGACCCTTTTTCGGTTCTCACTGAGATTGTTTTTCGATACTCGCACGAATTCTGGCTTTTCCCGGTACTCACCCGGATTCATCCATTTTTTAAGACTCACACTGATTCCACCCTTTTTCGGTACTCACCGCGACAGTTTTTCGATACTCGCACGAATTCTAGCTCTTCCCGGTACTCGCCAGGATTCTACCATTTTTCGGTACTGACACTGATTCGACCCTTTTTCGGTTCTCATTGAGATTGTTTTTCGATACTCGCACGAATTCTAGCTCTTCCCGGTACTCCCCAGGATTCTACCATTTTTCGGTACTCACACTCATTCGACCCTTTTTCGGTTCTCACTGAGATTGTTTTTCGATACTCGCACGAATTCTAGCTTTTCCCGGTACTCACCCGGATTCTACCATTTTTTAAGACTCACACTGATTCCACCCTTTTTCGGTACTCACCGCGACAGTTTTTCGATACTCGCACGAATTCTAGCTCTTCCCGGTACTCGCCAGGATTCTACCATTTTTCGGTACTGACACTGATTCGACCCTTTTTCGGTTCTCACTGAGACTGTTTTTCGATACTCGCACGAATTCTAGCTTTTCCCGGTACTCACCCGGATTCTACCATTTTTCAAGACTCACACTGATTCCACCCTTTTTCGGTACTCACCGCGACAGTTTTTCGATACTCGCACGAATTCTAGCTCTTCCCGGTACTCGTCAGGATTCTACCATTTTTCGGTACTGACACTGATTCGACCCTTTTTCGGTTCTCATTGAGATTGTTTTTCGATACTCGCACGAATTCTAGCTCTTCCCGGTACTCCCCAGGATTCTACCATTTTTCGGTACTCACACTGATTCGACCCTTTTTCGGTTCTCGCTGAGACTGTTTTTCGATACTCGAACGAATTCTAGCTTTTCCCGGTACTCACCCAGATTCTACCATTTTTCAAGACTCACACTTATTCCACCCTTTTTCGGCACTCACCGCGACAGTTTTTCGATACTCGCACGAATTCTAACTCTTCCCGGTACTGGCCAGGATTCTACCATTTTTCGGTACTCACACTGATTCGACCCTTTTTCGGTTCTCACTGAAATTGTTTTTCGATACTCGCACGAATTCTACCTTTTCCCGGTACTCACCCGGATTCTACCATTTTTTAAGACTCACACTGATTCCACCCTTTTTCGGTACTTACCGCGACAGTTTTTCGATACTCGCACGAATTCTAGCTCTTCCCGGTACTCGCCAGGATTCTACCATTTTTCGGTACTCACACTCATTCGACCCTTTTTCGGTTCTCACTGAGATTGTTTTTCGATACTCGCACGAATTCTGGCTTTTCCCGGTACTCACCCGGATTCTACCATTTTTTAAGACTCACACTGATTCCACCCTTTTTCGGTACTCACCGCGACAGTTTTTCAATACTCGCACGAATTCTAGCTCTTCGCGGTACTCGCCAGGATTCTACCATTTTTCGGTACTGACACTGATTCGACCCTTTTTCGGTTCTCATTGAGATTGTTTTTCGATACTCGCACGAATTCTAGCTCTTCCCGGTACTCCCCAGGATTCTACCATTTTTAGGTACTCACACTGATTCGACCCTTTTTCGGTTCTCGCTGAGACTGTTTTTCGATACTCGCACGAATTCTAGCTTTTCCCGGTACTCACCCAGATTCTACCATTTTTCAAGACTCACACTGATTCCACCCTTTTTCGGCACTCACCGCGACAGTTTTTCGATACTCGCACGAATTCTAGCTCTTCCCGGTACTGGCCAGGATTCTACCATTTTTCGGTACTCACACTGATTCGACCCTTTTTCGGTTCTCACTGAGATTGTTTTTCGATACTCGCACGAATTCTAGCTCTTCCCGGTACTCCCCAGGATTCTACCATTTTTCGGTACTCACACTGATTCCACCCTTTTTCGGTACTCACCGCGACAGTTTTTCGATACTCGCACTAATTCTAGCTCTTCCCGGTACTCGCCAAGATTATACCATTTTTCGGTACTCACACTGATTCCACCCTTTTTCGGTACTCACCGCGACAGTTTTCGATACTCGCACGAATTCTAGCTCTTCCCGGTACTCGCCAGGATTCTACCATTTTTCGGTACTCACACTGATTCGACCCTTTTTCGGTTCTCACTGAGATTGTTTTTCGATACTCGCACGAATTCTAGCTTTTCCCGGTACTCACCCGGATTCTACCATTTTTTAAGACTCACACTGATTCCACCCTTTTTCGGTACTCATCGCGACAGTTTTTCGATACTCGCACGAATTCTAGCTTTTCCCGGTACTCGCCAGGATTCTACCATTTTTCGGTACTCACACTGATTCGACCCTTTTTCGGTTCTCACTGAGATTGTTTTTCGATACTCGCACGAATTCTGGCTTTTCCCGGTACTCACCCGGATTCTACCATTTTTTAAGACTCACACTGATTCCACCCTTTTTCGGTACTCACCGCGACAGTTTTTCAATACTCGCACGAATTCTAGCTCTTCCCGGTACTCGCCAGGATTCTACCATTTTTCGGTACTGACACTGATTCGACCCTTTTTCGGTTCTCATTGAGATTGTTTTTCGATACTCGCACGAATTCTAGCTCTTCCTGGTACTCCCCAGGATTCTACCATTTTTCGGTACTCACACTGATTCGACCCTTTTTCGGTTCTCGCTGAGACTGTTTTTCGATACTCGCACGAATTCTAGCTTTTCCCGGTACTCACCCAGATTCTACCATTTTTCAAGACTCACACTGATTCCACCCTTTTTCGGCACTCACCGCGACAGTTTTTCGATACTCGCACGAATTCTAGCTCTTCCCGGTACTGGCCAGGATTCTACCATTTTTCGGTACTCACACTGATTCGACCCTTTTTCGGTTCTCACTGAGATTGTTTTTCGATACTCGCACGAATTCTAGCTTTTCCCGGTACTCACCCGGATTCTACCATTTTTTAAGACTCACACTGATTCCACCCTTTTTCGGTACTCACCGCGACAGTTTTTCGATACTCGCACGAATTCTAGCTCTTCCCGGTCCTCGCCAGGATTCTACCATTTTTCGGTACTCACACTGATTCGACCCTTTTTCGGTTCTCACTGAGACTGTTTTTCGATACTCGCACGAATTCTAGCTTTTCCCGGTACTCACCCGGATTCTACCATTTTTCAAGACTCACACTGATTCCACTCTTTTTCGGTACTCACCACGACAGTTTTTCGATACTCGCACGAATTCTAGCTCTTCTCGGTACTCGCCAGGATTCTACCATTTTTCGGTACTCACACTGATTCGACTCTTTTTCGGTTCTCACTGAGATTGTTTTTCGATACTCGCACGAATTCTAGCTTTTCCCGGTACTCACCCGGATTCTACCATTTTTCAAGACTCACACTGATTCCACCCTTTTTCGGTACTCACCGCGACAGTTTTTCGATACTCGCACTAATTCTAGCTCTTCCCGGTACTCGCCAAGATTATACCATTTTTCGGTACTCACACTGATTCCACCCTTTTTCGGTACTCACCGCGACAGTTTTCGATACTCGCACGAATTCTAGCTCTTCCCGGTACTCGCCAGGATTCTACCATTTTTCGGTACTCACACTGATTCGACCCTTTTTCGGTTCTCACTGAGATTGTTTTTCGATACTCGCACGAATTCTAGCTTTTCCCGGTACTCACCCGGATTCTACCATTTTTTAAGACTCACACTGATTCCACCCTTTTTCGGTACTCATCGCGACAGTTTTTCGATACTCGCACGAATTCTAGCTTTTCCCGGTACTCGCCAGGATTCTACCATTTTTCGGTACTCACACTGATTCGACCCTTTTTCGGTTCTCACTGAGATTGTTTTTCGATACTCGCACGAATTCTGGCTTTTCCCGGTACTCAACCGGATTCTACCATTTTTTAAGACTCACACTGATTCCACCCTTTTTCGGTACTCACCGCGACAGTTTTTCAATACTCGCACGAATTCTAGCTCTTCCCGGTACTCGCCAGGATTCTACCATTTTTCGGTACTGACACTGATTCGACCCTTTTTCGGTTCTCATTGAGATTGTTTTTCGATACTCGCACGAATTCTAGCTCTTCCCGGTACTCCCCAGGATTCTACCATTTTTCGGTACTCACACTGATTCGACCCTTTTTCGGTTCTCGCTGAGACTGTTTTTCGATACTCGCACGAATTCTAGCTTTTCCCGGTACTCACCCAGATTCTACCATTTTTCAAGACTCACACTGATTCCACCCTTTTTCGGCACTCACCGCGACAGTTTTTCGATACTCGCACGAATTCTAGCTCTTCCCGGTACTGGCCAGGATTCTACCATTTTTCGGTACTCACACTGATTCGACCCTTTTTCAGTTCTCACTGAGATTGTTTTTCGATACTCGCACGAATTCTAGCTTTTCCCGGTACTCACCCGGATTCTACCATTTTTTAAGACTCACACTGATTCCACCCTTTTTCGGTACTCACCGCGACAGTTTTTCGATACTCGCACGAATTCTAGCTCTTCCCGGTCCTCGCCAGGATTCTACCATTTTTCGGTACTCACACTGATTCGACCCTTTTTCGGTTCTCACTGAGACTGTTTTTCGATACTCGCACGAATTCTAGCTTTTCCCGGTACTCACCCGGATTCTACCATTTTTCAAGACTCACACTGATTCCACTCTTTTTCGGTACTCACCACGACAGTTTTTCGATACTCGCACGAATTCTAGCTCTTCTCGGTACTCGCCAGGATTCTACCATTTTTCGGTACTCACACTGATTCGACTCTTTTTCGGTTCTCACTGAGATTGTTTTTCGATACTCGCACGAATTCTAGCTTTTCCCGGTACTCACCCGGATTCTACCATTTTTCAAGACTCACACTGATTCCACCCTTTTTCGGTACTCACCGCGACAGTTTTTCGATACTCGCACTAATTCTAGCTCTTCCCGGTACTCGCCAAGATTATACCATTTTTCGGTACTCACACTGATTCCACCCTTTTTCGGTACTCACCGCGACAGTTTTCGATACTCGCACGAATTCTAGCTCTTCCCGGTACTCGCCAGGATTCTACCATTTTTCGGTACTCACACTGATTCGACCCTTTTTCGGTTCTCACTGAGATTGTTTTTCGATACTCGCACGAATTCTAGCTTTTCCCGGTACTCACCCGGATTCTACCATTTTTTAAGACTCACACTGATTCCACCCTTTTTCGGTACTCACCGCGACAGTTTTTCGATACTCGCACGAATTCTAGCTCTTCCCGATCCTCGCTAGGATTCTACCATTTTTCGGTACTCACACTGATTCGACCCTTTTTCGGTTCTCACTGAGTCTGTTTTTCGATACTCGCACGAATTCTAGCTTTTCCCAGTACTCACCCGAATTCTACCATTTTTCAAGACTCACACTGATTCCACCCTTTTTCGGTACTCACCGCGACAGTTTTTCGATACTCGCACGAATTCTAGCTCTTCCCGGTACTCGCCAGGATTCTACCATTTTTCGGTACTCACACTGATTCGACCCTTTTTCGGTTCTCACTGAGATTGTTTTTCGATACTCGCACGAATTCTAGCTCTTCCCGGTACTCCCCAGGATTCTACCAATTTTCGGTACTCACACTAATTCGACCCTTTTTCGGTTCTCGCTGAGACTGTTTTTCGATACTCGCACGAATTCTAGCTTTTCCCGGTACTCACCCAGATTCTACCATTTTTCAAGACTCACACTGATTCCACCCTTTTTCGGCACTCACCGCGACAGTTTCTCGATACTCACACGAATTCGAGCTCTACCCGGTACTGGCCAGGATTCTACCATTTTTCGGTACTCACACTGATTCGACCCTTTTTCAGTTCTCACTGAGATTGTTTTTCGATACTCGCACGAATTCTAGCTTTTCCCGGTACTCACCCGGATTCTACCATTTTTTAAGACTCACACTGATTCCACCCTTTTTCGGTACTCACCGCGACAGTTTTTCGATACTCGCACGAATTCTAGCTCTTCCCGGTCCTCGCCAGGATTCTACCATTTTTCGGTACTCACACTGATTCGACCCTTTTTCGGTTCTCACTGAGACTGTTTTTCGATACTCGCACGAATTCTAGCTTTTCCCGGTACTCACCCGGATTCTACCATTTTTCAAGACTCACACTGATTCCACTCTTTTTCGGTACTCACCACGACAGTTTTTCGATACTCGCACGAATTCTAGCTCTTCTCGGTACTCGCCAGGATTCTACCATTTTTCGGTACTCACACTGATTCGACTCTTTTTCGGTTCTCACTGAGATTGTTTTTCGATACTCGCACGAATTCTAGCTTTTCCCGGTACTCACCCGGATTCTACCATTTTTCAAGACTCACACTGATTCCACCCTTTTTCGGTACTCACCGCGACAGTTTTTCGATACTCGCACTAATTCTAGCTCTTCCCGGTACTCGCCAAGATTATACCATTTTTCGGTACTCACACTGATTCCACCCTTTTTCGGTACTCACCGCGACAGTTTTCGATACTCGCACGAATTCTAGCTCTTCCCGGTACTCGCCAGGATTCTACCATTTTTCGGTACTCACACTGATTCGACCCTTTTTCGGTTCTCACTGAGATTGTTTTTCGATACTCGCACGAATTCTAGCTTTTCCCGGTACTCACCCGGATTCTACCATTTTTTAAGACTCACACTGATTCCACCCTTTTTCGGTACTCACCGCGACAGTTTTTCGATACTCGCACGAATTCTAGCTCTTCCCGATCCTCGCTAGGATTCTACCATTTTTCGGTACTCACACTGATTCGACCCTTTTTCGGTTCTCACTGAGTCTGTTTTTCGATACTCGCACGAATTCTAGCTTTTCCCAGTACTCACCCGAATTCTACCATTTTTCAAGACTCACACTGATTCCACCCTTTTTCGGTACTCACCGCGACAGTTTTTCGATACTCGCACGAATTCTAGCTCTTCCCGGTACTCGCCAGGATTCTACCATTTTTCGGTACTCACACTGATTCGACCCTTTTTCGGTTCTCACTGAGATTGTTTTTCGATACTCGCACGAATTCTAGCTCTTCCCGGTACTCCCCAGGATTCTACCAATTTTCGGTACTCACACTAATTCGACCCTTTTTCGGTTCTCGCTGAGACTGTTTTTCGATACTCGCACGAATTCTAGCTTTTCCCGGTACTCACCCAGATTCTACCATTTTTCAAGACTCACACTGATTCCACCCTTTTTCGGCACTCACCGCGACAGTTTCTCGATACTCACACGAATTCGAGCTCTACCCGGTACTGGCCAGGATTCTACCATTTTTCGGTACTCACACTGATTCGACCCTTTTTCAGTTCTCACTGAGATTGTTTTTCGATACTCGCACGAATTCTAGCTTTTCCCGGTACTCACCCGGATTCTACCATTTTTTAAGACTCACACTGATTCCACCCTTTTTCGGTACTCACCGCGACAGTTTTTCGATACTCGCACGAATTCTAGCTCTTCCCGGTCCTCGCCAGGATTCTACCATTTTTCGGTACTCACACTGATTCGACCCTTTTTCGGTTCTCACTGAGACTGTTTTTCGATACTCGCACGAATTCTAGCTTTTCCCGGTACTCACCCGGATTCTACCATTTTTCAAGACTCACACTGATTCCACTCTTTTTCGGTACTCACCACGACAGTTTTTCGATACTCGCACGAATTCTAGCTCTTCTCGGTACTCGCCAGGATTCTACCATTTTTCGGTACTCACACTGATTCGACTCTTTTTCGGTTCTCACTGAGATTGTTTTTCGATACTCGCACGAATTCTAGCTTTTCCCGGTACTCACCCGGATTCTACCATTTTTCAAGACTCACACTGATTCCACCCTTTTTCGGTACTCACCGCGACAGTTTTTCGATACTCGCACTAATTCTAGCTCTTCCCGGTACTCGCCAAGATTATACCATTTTTCGGTACTCACACTGATTCCACCCTTTTTCGGTACTCACCGCGACAGTTTTCGATACTCGCACGAATTCTAGCTCTTCCCGGTACTCGCCAGGATTCTACCATTTTTCGGTACTCACACTGATTCGACCCTTTTTCGGTTCTCACTGAGATTGTTTTTCGATACTCGCACGAATTCTAGCTTTTCCCGGTACTCACCCGGATTCTACCATTTTTTAAGACTCACACTGATTCCACCCTTTTTCGGTACTCACCGCGACAGTTTTTCGATACTCGCACGAATTCTAGCTCTTCCCGGTCCTCGCTAGGATTCTACCATTTTTCGGTACTCACACTGATTCGACCCTTTTTCGGTTCTCACTGAGTCTGTTTTTCGATACTCGCACGAATTCTAGCTTTTCCCAGTACTCACCCGAATTCTACCATTTTTCAAGACTCACACTGATTCCACCCTTTTTCGGTACTCACCGCGACAGTTTTTCGATACTCGCACCAATTCTAGCTCTTCCCGGTACTCGCCAGGATTCTACCATTTTTCGGTACTCACACTGATTCGACCCTTTTTCGGTTCTCACTGAGATTGTTTTTCGATACTCGCACGAATTCTAGCTCTTCCCGGTACTCCCCAGGATTCTACCAATTTTCGGTACTCACACTAATTCGACCCTTTTTCGGTTCTCGCTGAGACTGTTTTTCGATACTCGCACGAATTCTAGCTTTTCCCGGTACTCACCCAGATTCTACCATTTTTCAAGACTCACACTGATTCCACCCTTTTTCGGCACTCACCGCGACAGTTTTTCGATACTCACACGAATTCGAGCTCTACCCGGTACTGGCCAGGATTCTACCATTTTTCGGTACTCACACTGATTCGACCCTTTTTCGGTTCTCACTGAAATTGTTTTTCGATACTCGCACGAATTCTAGCTTTTCCCGGTACTCACCCGGATTCTACCATTTTTTAAGACTCACACTGATTCCACCCTTTTTCGGTACTTACCGCGACAGTTTTTCGATACTCGCACGAATTCTAGCTCTTCCCGGTACTCGCCAGGATTCTACCATTTTTCGGTACTCACACTGATTCCACCCTTTTTCGGTACTCACCGCGACAGTTTTCGATACTCGCACGAATTCTAGCTCTTCCCGGTACTCGCCAGGATTCTACCATTTTTCGGTACTCACACTGATTCGACCCTTTTTCGGTTCTCACTGAGATTGTTTTTCGATACTCGCACGAATTCTAGCTCTTCCCGGTACTCCCCAGGATTCTACCAATTTTCGGTACTCACACTAATTCGACCCTTTTTCGGTTCTCGCTGAGACTGTTTTTCGATACTCGCACGAATTCTAGCTTTTCCCGGTACTCACCCAGATTCTACCATTTTTCAAGACTCACACTGATTCCACCCTTTTTCGGCACTCACCGCGACAGTTTCTCGATACTCACACGAATTCGAGCTCTACCCGGTACTGGCCAGGATTCTACCATTTTTCGGTACTCACACTGATTCGACCCTTTTTCAGTTCTCACTGAGATTGTTTTTCGATACTCGCACGAATTCTAGCTTTTCCCGGTACTCACCCGGATTCTACCATTTTTTAAGACTCACACTGATTCCACCCTTTTTCGGTACTCACCGCGACAGTTTTTCGATACTCGCACGAATTCTAGCTCTTCCCGGTCCTCGCCAGGATTCTACCATTTTTCGGTACTCACACTGATTCGACCCTTTTTCGGTTCTCACTGAGACTGTTTTTCGATACTCGCACGAATTCTAGCTTTTCCCGGTACTCACCCGGATTCTACCATTTTTCAAGACTCACACTGATTCCACTCTTTTTCGGTACTCACCACGACAGTTTTTCGATACTCGCACGAATTCTAGCTCTTCTCGGTACTCGCCAGGATTCTACCATTTTTCGGTACTCACACTGATTCGACTCTTTTTCGGTTCTCACTGAGATTGTTTTTCGATACTCGCACGAATTCTAGCTTTTCCCGGTACTCACCCGGATTCTACCATTTTTCAAGACTCACACTGATTCCACCCTTTTTCGGTACTCACCGCGACAGTTTTTCGATACTCGCACTAATTCTAGCTCTTCCCGGTACTCGCCAAGATTATACCATTTTTCGGTACTCACACTGATTCCACCCTTTTTCGGTACTCACCGCGACAGTTTTCGATACTCGCACGAATTCTAGCTCTTCCCGGTACTCGCCAGGATTCTACCATTTTTCGGTACTCACACTGATTCGACCCTTTTTCGGTTCTCACTGAGATTGTTTTTCGATACTCGCACGAATTCTAGCTTTTCCCGGTACTCACCCGGATTCTACCATTTTTTAAGACTCACACTGATTCCACCCTTTTTCGGTACTCACCGCGACAGTTTTTCGATACTCGCACGAATTCTAGCTCTTCCCGATCCTCGCTAGGATTCTACCATTTTTCGGTACTCACACTGATTCGACCCTTTTTCGGTTCTCACTGAGTCTGTTTTTCGATACTCGCACGAATTCTAGCTTTTCCCAGTACTCACCCGAATTCTACCATTTTTCAAGACTCACACTGATTCCACCCTTTTTCGGTACTCACCGCGACAGTTTTTCGATACTCGCACGAATTCTAGCTCTTCCCGGTACTCGCCAGGATTCTACCATTTTTCGGTACTCACACTGATTCGACCCTTTTTCGGTTCTCACTGAGATTGTTTTTCGATACTCGCACGAATTCTAGCTCTTCCCGGTACTCCCCAGGATTCTACCAATTTTCGGTACTCACACTAATTCGACCCTTTTTCGGTTCTCGCTGAGACTGTTTTTCGATACTCGCACGAATTCTAGCTTTTCCCGGTACTCACCCAGATTCTACCATTTTTCAAGACTCACACTGATTCCACCCTTTTTCGGCACTCACCGCGACAGTTTCTCGATACTCACACGAATTCGAGCTCTACCCGGTACTGGCCAGGATTCTACCATTTTTCGGTACTCACACTGATTCGACCCTTTTTCAGTTCTCACTGAGATTGTTTTTCGATACTCGCACGAATTCTAGCTTTTCCCGGTACTCACCCGGATTCTACCATTTTTTAAGACTCACACTGATTCCACCCTTTTTCGGTACTCACCGCGACAGTTTTTCGATACTCGCACGAATTCTAGCTCTTCCCGGTCCTCGCCAGGATTCTACCATTTTTCGGTACTCACACTGATTCGACCCTTTTTCGGTTCTCACTGAGACTGTTTTTCGATACTCGCACGAATTCTAGCTTTTCCCGGTACTCACCCGGATTCTACCATTTTTCAAGACTCACACTGATTCCACTCTTTTTCGGTACTCACCACGACAGTTTTTCGATACTCGCACGAATTCTAGCTCTTCTCGGTACTCGCCAGGATTCTACCATTTTTCGGTACTCACACTGATTCGACTCTTTTTCGGTTCTCACTGAGATTGTTTTTCGATACTCGCACGAATTCTAGCTTTTCCCGGTACTCACCCGGATTCTACCATTTTTCAAGACTCACACTGATTCCACCCTTTTTCGGTACTCACCGCGACAGTTTTTCGATACTCGCACTAATTCTAGCTCTTCCCGGTACTCGCCAAGATTATACCATTTTTCGGTACTCACACTGATTCCACCCTTTTTCGGTACTCACCGCGACAGTTTTCGATACTCGCACGAATTCTAGCTCTTCCCGGTACTCGCCAGGATTCTACCATTTTTCGGTACTCACACTGATTCGACCCTTTTTCGGTTCTCACTGAGATTGTTTTTCGATACTCGCACGAATTCTAGCTTTTCCCGGTACTCACCCGGATTCTACCATTTTTTAAGACTCACACTGATTCCACCCTTTTTCGGTACTCACCGCGACAGTTTTTCGATACTCGCACGAATTCTAGCTCTTCCCGGTCCTCGCTAGGATTCTACCATTTTTCGGTACTCACACTGATTCGACCCTTTTTCGGTTCTCACTGAGTCTGTTTTTCGATACTCGCACGAATTCTAGCTTTTCCCAGTACTCACCCGAATTCTACCATTTTTCAAGACTCACACTGATTCCACCCTTTTTCGGTACTCACCGCGACAGTTTTTCGATACTCGCACCAATTCTAGCTCTTCCCGGTACTCGCCAGGATTCTACCATTTTTCGGTACTCACACTGATTCGACCCTTTTTCGGTTCTCACTGAGATTGTTTTTCGATACTCGCACGAATTCTAGCTCTTCCCGGTACTCCCCAGGATTCTACCAATTTTCGGTACTCACACTAATTCGACCCTTTTTCGGTTCTCGCTGAGACTGTTTTTCGATACTCGCACGAATTCTAGCTTTTCCCGGTACTCACCCAGATTCTACCATTTTTCAAGACTCACACTGATTCCACCCTTTTTCGGCACTCACCGCGACAGTTTTTCGATACTCACACGAATTCGAGCTCTACCCGGTACTGGCCAGGATTCTACCATTTTTCGGTACTCACACTGATTCGACCCTTTTTCGGTTCTCACTGAAATTGTTTTTCGATACTCGCACGAATTCTAGCTTTTCCCGGTACTCACCCGGATTCTACCATTTTTTAAGACTCACACTGATTCCACCCTTTTTCGGTACTTACCGCGACAGTTTTTCGATACTCGCACGAATTCTAGCTCTTCCCGGTACTCGCCAGGATTCTACCATTTTTCGGTACTCACACTGATTCGACCCTTTTTCGGTACTCACCGCGACAGTTTTTCGATACTCGCATGAATTCTAGCACTTCCCGGTACTCGCCTGGATTCTACCATTTTTCGGTACTCACACTGATTCGACCCTTTTTCGGTTCTCACTGAGACTGTTTTTCGATACTCGCACGAATTCTAGCTCTTCCCGGTACTCGCCAAGATTCTACCATTTTTCAGTGCTTACACTGATTCGACCCTTTTTCGGTTCTCACTGAGACTGTTTTTCGACACTCGCACGAATTCTAGCTTTTCCCGGTACTCACCCGGATTCTACCATTTTTCAAGACTCACACTGATTCCACCCTTTTTCGGTACTCACCGCGACAGTTTTTCGATACTCGCACGAATTCTAGCTTTTCCCGGTACTCGCCAGGATTCTACCATTTTTCGGTACTCACACTGATTCGACCCTTTTTCGGTTCTCACTGAGATTGTTTTTCGATACTCGCACGAATTCTAGCTTTTCCCGGTACTCACCCGGATTCTACCATTTTTTAAGACTCACACTGATTCCACCCTTTTTCGGTACTCACCGCGACAGTTTTTCGATACTCGCACGAATTCTAGCTCTTCCCGGTCCTCGCCAGGATTCTACCATTTTTCGGTACTCACACTGATTCGACCCTTTTTCGGTTCTCACTGAGACTGTTTTTCGATACTCGCACGAATTCTAGCTTTTCCCGGTACTCACCCGGATTCTACCATTTTTTAAGACTCACACAGATTCCACCCTTTTTCGGTACTCACCGCGACAGTTTTTCGATACTCGCACGAATTCTAGCTCTTCCCGGTCCTCGCCAGGATTCTACCATTTTTCGGTACTCACACTGATTCGACCCTTTTTCGGTTCTCACTGAGACTGTTTTTCGATACTCGCACGAATTCTAGCTTTTCCCGGTACTCACCCGGATTCTACCATTTTTCAAGACTCACACTGATTCCACTCTTTTTCGGTACTCACCGCGACAGTTTTTCGATACTCGCACGAATTCTAGCTCTTCCCGGTACTCGCCAGGATTCTACCATTTTTCGGTACTCACACTGATTCGACCCTTTTTCGGTTCTCACTGAGACTGTTTTTCGATACTCGCACGAATTCTAGCTTTTCCCGGTACTCACCCGGATTCTACCATTTTTCAAGACTCACACTGATTCCACCCTTTTTCGGTACTCACCGCGACAGTTTTTCGATACTCGCACTAATTCTAGCTCTTCCCGGTATTCGCCATGATTCTACCATTTTTCGGTACTCACACTGATTCCACCCTTTTTCGGTACTCACCGCGACAGTTTTCGATACTCGCACGAATTCTAGCTCTTCCCGGTACTCGCCAGGATTCTACCATTTTTCGGTACTCACACTGATTCGACCCTTTTTCGGTACTCACCGCGACAGTTTTTCGATACTCGCATGAATTCTAGTACTTCCCGGTACTCTCCCGGATTCTACCATTTTTTGGTACTCACACTGATTCGAGCCTTTTTCGGTTCTCACTGAGACTGTTTTTCGATACTCGCACGAATTCTAGCTTTTCCCGGTACTCACCCGGATTCTACCATTTTTCAAGACTCACACTGACTCCACCCTTTTTCGGTACTCACCGCGACAGTTTTTCGATACTCGCACGAATTCTAGCTCTTCCGGGTACTCGCCAGGATTCTACCATTTTTCGGTACTCACACTGATTCGACCCTTTTTCGGTTCTCACTGAGACTGTTTTTCGATACTCGCACGAATTCTAGCTTTTCCCGGTACTCTCCCGGATTCTACCATTTTTCAAGTCTCACACTGATTCCACCCTTTTTCGGTACTCACCGCGACAGTTTTTCGATACTCGCACTAATTCTAGCTCTTCCCGGTACTCGCCAAGATTCTACCATTTTTCGGTACTCACACTGATTCCACCCTTTTTCGGTACTCACCGCGACAGTTTTTCGATACTCGCACGAATTCTAGCTCTTCCCGGTACTCGCCAGGATTCTACCATTTTTCGGTACTCACACTGATTCGACCCTTTTTCGGTACTCACCGCGACAGTTTTTCGATACTCGCATGAATTCTAGCACTTCCCGGTACTCGCCTGGATTCTACCATTTTTCGGTACTCACACTGATTCGACCCTTTTTCGGTTCTCACTGAGACTGTTTTTCGATACTCGCACGAATTCTAGCTCTTCCCGGTCCTCGCCAGGATTCTACCATTTTTCGGTACTCACACTGATTCGACCCTTTTTCGGTTCTCACTGAGACTGTTTTTCGATACTCGCACGAATTTTAGCTTTTCCCGGTACTCACCCGGATTCTACCATTTTTCAAGACTCACACTGATTCCACCCTTTTTCGGTACTCACCGCGACAGTTTTTCGATACTCGCACGAATTCTAGCTCTTCCCGGTACTCGCCAGGATTCTACCATTTTTCGGTACTCACACTGATTCGACCCTTTTTCGGTACTCACCGCGACAGTTTTTCGATACTCGCATGAATTCTAGCACTTCCCGGTACTCGCCTGGATTCTACCATTTTTCGGTACTCACACTGATTCGACCCTTTTTCGGTTCTCACTGAGACTGTTTTTCGATACTCGCACGAATTCTAGCTCTTCCCGGTACTCGCCAGGATTCTACCATTTTTCGGTACTCACACTGATTCGACCTTTTTTCGGTTCTCACTAAGACTGTTTTTCGATACTCGCACAAATTCTAGCTTTTCCCGATACTCATCCGGATTCTACCATTTTTCAAGACTCACACTGATTCCACCCTTTTTCGGCACTCACCGCGACAGTTTTTGGATACTCGCACGAATTCTAGCTCTTCCTGGTACTCGCCCGGATTCTACCATTTTTCGGTACTCACACTGATTCGACCCTTTTTCGGTTCTCACTAGGACTGTTTTTCGATACTCGCACGAATTCTAGCTTTTCCCGGTACTCACCCGGATTCTACCATTTTTTAAGACTCACACTGATTCCACCCTTTTTCGGTACTCACCGCGACAGTTTTTCGATACTCGCACGAATTCTAGCTCTTCCCGGTACTCGCCAGGATTCTACCCTTTTTCGGTACTCACACTGATTCGACCCTTTTTCGGTTGTCACTGAGATTGTTTTTCGATACTCGCACGAATTCTAGCTTTTCCCGGTACTCACCCGGATTCTACCATTTTTTAAGACTCACAATGATTCCACCCTTTTTCGGTACTCACCACGACAATTTTTTGATACTCGCACGAATTCTAGCTCTTCCCGGTACTCGCCAGGATTCTACCATTTTTCGGTACTCACACTGATTCGACCCTTTTTCGGTTCTCACTGAGATTGTTTTTCGATACTCGCACGAATTCTAGCTTTTCCCGGTACTCACCCTGATTCTACCATTTTTTAAGACTCACTCTGATTCCACCCTTTTTCGGCACTCACCGCGACAGTTTTTCGATACTCGCACGAATTCTAGCTCTTCCCGGTACTCGCTCGGATTATACCATTTTTCGGTACTCACACTGATTCGACCCTTTTTCGGTTCTCACTAACACTGTTTTTCGATACTCGCACGAATTCTAGCTTTTCCCGGTACTTGCCCGGATTCTACCGTTTTTCGGTACTGACATTGATTAGACCCTTTTTCGGTTCTCACCGAGACAGTTTTTCGATACTCGCATGAATTCTAGCTCTTCCCGGTACTCGAGAGGATTCTACCATTTTTCGGTACTCACACTGATTCGACCCTTTTTCGGTTCTCACTGAGACTGTTTTTCGATACTCGCACGAATTCTAGCTTTTCCCGGTACTCACCCGGATTCTACCATTTTTCAAGACTCACAGTGATTCCACCCTTTTTCGGTACTTACCGCGACAGTTTTTCGATACTCGCACGAATTCTAGCTCTTCCCGGTACTCGCCACGATTCTACCATTTTTCGGTTCTCACTGAGACTGTTTTTCGATACTCGCACGAATTCTAGCTTTTCCCGGTACTCACCCGGATTCTACCATTTTTCAAGACTCACACTGATTCCACCCTTTTTCGGTACTCACCGCGACAGTTTTTCGATACTCGTACGAATTCTAGCTTTTCCCGGTACTCGCCAGGATTCTACCATTTTTCGGTACTCACACTGATTCGACCCTTTTTCGGTTCTCACTGAGATTGTTTTTCGATACTCGCACGAATTCTAGCTTTTCCCGGTACTCACCCGGATTCTACCATTTTTTAAGACTCACACTGATTCGACCCTTTTTCGGCACTCACCGCGACAGTTTTTAGAAACTCGCACGAATTCTAGCTCTTCCCGGTACTCGACCGGATTCTACCATTTTTCGGTACTCACACTGATTCGACTTTTTTGCGGTTCTCACTGACACTGTTTTTCGATACTCGCACGAATTCTAGCTTTTCCCGGTACATGCCCGGATTCTACCATTTTTCGGTACTGACATTGATTAGACCCTTTTTCGGTTCTCATCGAGACAGTTTTTCGATACTCGCATGAATTCTAGCTCTTCCTGGTACTCGCCAGGATTCTACCATTTTTCGATACTGACACTGATTCCACCCTTTTTCGGTACTCACCGCGACAGTTTTTCGATACTTGCACGAATTCTAGCTCTTCCCGGTACTCGCCCGGATTCTTCCCTTTTTCGGTACTCACACTCATTCGACCCTTTTTCGGTTCTCACTGACACTGTTTTTCGACACTCGCACGAATTCTAGCTTTTCCCGGTACATGCCCGGATTCTACCATTTTTCGGTACTTACACTGATTCGACCCTTTTTCGGTTCTCACTAAGACTGTTTTTCGATACTCGCACGAATTCTAGCTTTTCCCGATACTCACCCGGATTCTACCATTTTTCAAGACTCACACTGATTCCACCCTTTTTCGGCACTCACCGCGACAGTGTTTGGATACTCGCACGAATTCTAGCTCTTCCTGGTACTCGCCCGGATTCTACCATTTTTCGGTACTCACTCTGATTCGACCCTTTTTTCTGTTCTCACTGAGACTGTTTTTCGATACTCGCACGAATTCTAGCTTTTCCCGGTACTCACCCGGATTCTACCATTTTTTAAGACTCACACTGATTCCACCATTTTTCGGTACTCACCGCGATAGTTTTTCAATACTCGCACGAATTCTAGCTCTTCCCGGTACTCGCCAGGATTCTACCATTTTTCGGTACTCACACTGATTCGACCCTTTTTCGGTTCTCACTAAGACTGTTTTTCGATACTCGCACAAATTCTAGCTTTTCCCGATACTCACCCGGATTCTACGATTTTTGAAGACTCACACTGATTCCACCCTTTTTCGGCACTCACCGCGACAGTTTTTCGATACTCGCACGAATTCTAGCTCTTCCTGGTACTCGCCCGGATTCTACCATTTTTCGGTACTCACACTGATTCGACCCTTTTTCGGTTCTCACTGAGACTGTTTTTCGATACTCGCACGAATTCTAGCTTTTCCCGGTACTCAACCGGATTCTACCATTTTTTAAGACTCACACTGATTCCACCATTTTTCGGTACTCACCGCGACAGTTTTTCAATACTCGCACGAATTCTAGCTCTTCCCGGTACTCGCCAGGATTCTACCATTTTTCGGTACTCACACTGATTCGACCCTTTTTCGGTTCTCACTAAGACTGTTTTTCGATACTCGCACAAATTCTAGCTTTTCCCGATACTCACCCGGATTCTACCATTTTTCAAGACTCACACTGATTCCACCCTTTTTCGGCACTCACCGCGACAGTTTTTGGATACTCGCACGAATTCTAGCTCTTCCTGGTACTCGCCCGGATTCTACCATTTTTCGGTACTCACACTGATTCGACCCTTTTTCGGTTCTCACTGAGACTGTTTTTCGATACTCGCACGAATTCTAGCTTTTCCCGGTACTCACCCGGATTCTACCATTTTTTAAGACTCACACTGATTCCACCCTTTTTCGGTACTCACCGCGACAGTTTTTCAATACTCGCACGAATTCTAGCTCTTCCCGGTACTCGCCAGGATTCTACCATTTTTCGGTACTCACACTGATTCGACCCTTTTTCGGTTCTCACTGAGACTGTTTTTCGATACTCGCACGAATTCTAGCTTTTCCCGGTACTCACCCGGATTCTACCATTTTTCAAGACTCACACTGATTCCACCCTTTTTCGGCACTCACCGCGACAGTTTTTGGATACTCGCACGAATTCTAGCTCTTCCCGGTACTCGCCCGAATTCTACCATTTTTCGGTACTCACACTGATTCGACCCTTTTTCGGTTCTCACTGAGACTGTTTTTCGATACTCGCACGAATTCTAGCTTTTCCTGGTACTTGCCCGAATTCTACCGTTTTTCGGTACTGACATTGATTAGACCCTTTTTCGGTTCTCACCGAGACAGTTTTTCGATACTCGCATGAATTCTAGCTCTTCCTGGTACTCGCCAGGATTCTACCATTTTTCGGCACTGACACTGATTCGACCCTTTTTCGGTTCTCACTGAGACTGTTTTTCGATACTCGAACGAATTCTAGCTTTTCCCGGTACTCACCCGGATTCTACCATTTTTCAAGACTCACACTGATTCCACTCTTTTTGGGTACTCACCGCGACAGTTTTTCGATACTCGCACGAATTCTAGCTCTTCCCGGTACTCGCCCGGATTCTACCATTTTTCGGCACTCACACTGATTCGACCCTTTTCGGTTCTCACTGAGACTGTTTTTCGATACTAGCATGAATTCTTGCTTTTCCCGGTACTCGCCCGGATTCTACCGTTTTTCGGTACTGACATTGATTAGATCCTTTTTCGGTTGTCACCGAGACAGTTTTTCGATACTCGCACGAATTCTTGCTTTTCCCGGTACTCGCCCGGATTCTACCGTTTTTCGGTACTGACATTGATTAGACCCTTTTTCGGTTCTCACCGAGAGAGTTTTTCGATACTCGCACGAATTCTAGCTCTTCCCGTTACTCGCCCGGATTCTACCATTTTACGGTACTCACACTGATTCGACCCTTGTTCGGTTCTCACTGAGACTGTTTTTGGATACTCGCACGAATTCTAGCTTTTCCCGGTACTCGCCCGTATTCTACCATTTTTGGTACTCACAATCATTCGACCCTTTTTCGGTACTCACCGCGTCAGTTTTTCGAGACTCGCACGAATTCTAGCTTTTCCCGGTACTCGCCCGTATTCTACCATTTTTGGTACTCACAATCATTCTACCGTTTTTCGGTACTCACTGCGTCATTTTTTCGATACTCGCACGAATTCTAGCTTTTCCCGGTACTCGCCCGGATTCTACCGTTTTTCGGTACTCTCATTGATTAGACCCTTTTTCGGTTCTCACCGAGACAGTTTTTGGATACTCGCACGAATTCTAGCTCTTCCCGGTACTGGCCAGGATTCTACCATTTTTCGGTACTCACACTGATTCAACCCTTTTTCGGTTCTCACTGAGAATGTTTTTCGATACTCGCACGAATTCTAGCTTTTCCCGGTACTCACCCGGATTCTACCATTTTTTAAGACTCACACTGATTCCACCCTTTTTCGGTACTCACCGCGACAGTTTTTCAATACTCGCACGAATTCTAGCTCTTCCCGGTACTCGCCAGGATTCTACCATTTTTCGGTACTCACACTGATTCGACCCTTTTTCGGTTCTCACTGAGACTGTTTTTCGATACTCGCACGAATTCTAGCTTTTCCCGGTACTCACCCGGATTCTACCATTTTTCAAGACTCACACTGATTCCACCCTTTTTCGGCACTCACCGCGACAGTTTTTCGATACTCGCACGAATTCTAGCTCTGCCCGTTACTCGCCTGGATTCTACCATTTTACGGTACTCACACTGATTCGACCCTTTTTCGGTTCTCACTGAGACTGTTTTTGGATACTCGCACGAATTCTAGCTTTTCCCGGTACTCGCCCGTATTCTACCATTTTTGGTACTCACAATCATTCGACCCTTTTTCGGTACTCACCGCGGCAGTTTTTCGAGACTCGCACGAATTCTAGCTTTTCCCGGTACTCGCCCGTATTCTACCATTTTTGGTACTCACTATCATTCTACCGTTTTTCGGTACTCACTGCGTCTGTTTTTCGATACTCGCACGAATTCTAGCTTTTCCCGGTACTCGCCCGGATTCTACCATTTTTTAAGACTCACACTGATTCCACCATTTTTCGGCACTCACCCCGACAGTTTTTCGATACTCGCACGAATTCTATCTCTTCCCGGTACTTGCCCGGATTATACCATTTTTCGGTACTCACACTGATTCGACCCTTTTTCGGTTCTCACTGACACTGTTTTTCGATACTCGCACGAATTCTAGCTTTTCCCGGTACTTGCCCGGATTCTACCGTTTTTCGGTACTGACATTGATTAGACCCTTTTTCGGTTCTCACCGAGACAGTTTTTCGATACTCGCATGAATTCTAGCTCTTCCCGGTATTCGCGAGGATTCTACCATTTTTCGGTACTCACACTGATTCGACCCTTTTTCGGTTCTCACTAAGACTGTTTTTCGATACTCGCACGAATTCTAGCTTTTCCCGGTACTCACCCGGATTCTACCATTTTTCAAGACTCACACTGATTCCACCCTTTTTCGGCACTCACCGCGACAGTTTTTGGATACTCGCACGAATTCTAGCTCTTCCCGGTACTCGCCCGGATTCTTCCATTTTTCGGTACTCACACTGATTCGACCCTTTTTCGGTTCTCACTGACACTGTTTTTCGATACTCGCACGAATTCTAGCTTTTCCCGGTACTCGCCCGGATTCTACCATTTTTTAAGACTCACACTGATTCCACCATTTTTCGGCACTCACCCCGACAGTTTTTCGATACTCGCACGAATTCTAGCTCTTCCCGGTACTTGCCCGGATTATACCATTTTTCGGTACTCACACTGATTCGACCCTTTTTCGGTTCTCACTGACACTGTTTTTCGATACTCGCACGAATTCTAGCTTTTCCCGGTACTTGCACGGATTCTACCGTTTTTCGGTACTGACTTTGATTAGACCCTTTTTCGGTTCTCACCGAGATAGTTTTTCGATACTCGCATGAATTCTAGCTCTTCCCGGTACTCGCGAGGATTCTACCATTTTTCGGTACTCACACTGATTCGACCCTTTTTCGGTTCTCACTAAGACTGTTTTTCGATACTCGCACGAATTCTAGCTTTTCCCGATACTCACCCGGATTCTACCATTTTTCAAGACTCACACTGATTCCACTCTTTTTCGGTACTCACCGCGACAGTTTTTCGATACTCGCACGAATTCTAGCTCTTCCCGGTACTCGCCCGGATTCTACCATTTTTCGGTACTCACACTGATTCGACCCTTTTCGGTTCTCACTGAGACTGTTTTTCGATACTAGCATGAATTCTAGCTTTTCCCGGTACTCGCCCGGATTCTACCGTTTTTCGGTACTGACATTGATTAGACCCTTTTTCGGTTGTCACCGAGACAGTTTTTCGATACTGGCACGAATTCTTGCTTTTCCCGGTACTCGCCCGGATTCTACCGTTTTTCGGTACTGACATTGATTAGACCCTTTTTCGGTTCTCACCGAGACAGTTTTTCGATACTCGTACGAATTCTAGCTCTGCCCGTTACTCGCCCGGATTCTACCATTTTACGGTACTCACACTGATTCGACCCTTTTTCGGTTCTCACTGAGACTGTTTTTGGATACTCGCACGAATTCCAGCTTTTCCCGGTACTCGCCCGTATTCTACCATTTTTGGTACTCACAATCATTCGACCCTTTTTCGGTACTCACCGCGTCAGTTTTTCGAGACTCGCAGGAATTCTAGCTTTTCCCGGTACTCGCCCGTATTCTACCATTTTTGGTACTCACAATCATTCTACCGTTTTTCGGTACTCACTGCGTCTGTTTTTCGATACTCGCACGAATTCTTGCTTTTCCCGGTACTCGCCCGGATTCTACCATTTTTTAAGACTCACACTGATTCCACCCTTTTTCGGCACTCACCCCGACAGTTTTTCGATACTCGCACGAATTCTAGCTCTTCCCGGTACTCGCCCGGATTATACCATTTTTCGGTACTCACACTGATTCCACCCTTTTTCGGTTCTCACTGGCACTGTTTTTCGATACTCGCACGAATTCTAGCTTTTCCCGGTACTTGCCCGGATTCTTCTGTTTTTTGGTACTGGCATTGATTAGACCCTTTTTCGGTTCTCACCGAGACAGTTTTTCGATACTCGCATGAATTCTAGCTCTTCCCGGTATTCGCGAGGATTGTACCGTTTTTCGGTACTCACATTGATTAGACCCTTTTTCGGTTCTCACCGAGACAGTTTTTGGATACTCGAACGAATTCTAGCTCTTCCCGGTACTGGCCAGGATTCTACCATTTTTCGGTACTCACACTGATTCAACCCTTTTTCGGTTCTCACTGAGAATGTTTTTCGATACTCGCACGAATTCTAGCTTTTCCCGGTACTCACCCGGATTCTACCATTTTTTAAGACTCACACTGATTCCACCCTTTTTCGGTACTCCCCGCGACAGTTTTTCAATACTCGCACGAATTCTAGCTCTTCCCGGTACTCGCCAGGATTCTACCATTTTTCGGTACTCACACTGATTCGACCCTTTTTCGGTTCTCACTGAGACTGTTTTTCGATACTCGCACGAATTCTAGCTTTTCCCGGTACTCACCCGGATTCTACCATTTTTCAAGACTCACACTGATTCCACCCTTTTTCGGCACTCACCGCGACAGTTTTTCGATACTCGCACGAATTCTAGCTCTTCCCGGTACTCGCCCGGATTCTTCCATTTTTCGGTACTCACACTGATTCGACCCTTTTTCGGTTATCACTGAGACTGTTTTTCGATACTCGCACGAATTCTAGCTTTTCCCGGTACTTGGCCGGATTATACCGTTTTTCGGTACTGACATTGATTCGACCCTTTTTCGGTTCCCACCGAGACAGTTTTTCGATACTCGCATGAACTCTAGATTTTCCCGGTACTCGCCAGGATTCTACCATTTTTCGGTACTCACACTGATTCGACCCTTTTTCGGTTCTCACTGAGACTGTTTTTCGACAGTCGCACGAATTCTAGCTTTTCCCGGTACTCACCCGGATTCTACCATTTTTTAAGACTCACACTGATTCCACCCTTTTTCGGCACTCACCGCGACAGTTTTTCGATACTCGCACGAATTCTAGCTCTTCCCGGTACTCGCCCGGATTATACTATTTTTCGGTACTCACACTGATTCGACCCTTTTTCGGTTCTCACTGACACTGTTTTTCGATACTCGCACAAATTCTAGCTTTTCCCGGTACTTGCCCGGATTCTACCGTTTTTCGGTACTGACATTGATTAGACCCTTTTTCGGTTCTCACCGAGACAGTTTTTCGATACTCGCATGAATTCTAGCTCTTCCCGGTATTCGCGAGGATTCTACCATTTTTCGGTACTCACACTGATTCGACCCTTTTTCGGTTCTCACTAAGACTGTTTTTCGATACTCGCACGAATTCTAGCTTTTCCCGGTACTCACCCGGATTCTACCATTTTTCAAGACTCACACTGATTCCACCCTTTTTCGGCACTCACCGCGACAGTTTTTGGATACTCGCACGAATTCTTGCTCTTCCCGGTACTCGCCCGGATTCTTCCATTTTTCGGTACTCACACCGATTCGACCCTTTTTCGGTTCTCACTGACACTGTTTTTCGATACTCGCACGAATTCTAGATTTTCCCGGTACTTGCCCGGATTCTACCGTTTTTCGGTACTGACATTGATTAGACCCTTTTTCGGTTCTCACCGAGATAGTTTTTCGATACTCGCATGAATTCTAGCTCTTCCTGGTACTCGCGAGGATTCTACCATTTTTCGGTACTCACACTGATTCGACCCTTTTTCGGTTCTCACTAAGACTGTTTTTCGATACTCGCACGAATTCTAGCTTTTCCCGATACTCACCCGGATTCTACCATTTTTCAAGACTCACACTGATTCCACCCTTTTTCGGCACTCACCGCAACAGTTTTTGGATACTCACACGAATTCTAGCTCTTCCCGGTACTCGCCCGGATTCTACCATTTTTTGGTACTCACACTGATTCGACCCTTTTTCGGTTCTCACTGAGACTGTTTTTCGATACTCGCACGAATTCTAGCTTTTCCCGGTACTTGCCCGAATTCTACCGTTTTTCGGTACTGACATTGATTAAACCCTTTTTCGATTCTCACCGAGACAGTTTTTCGATACTCGCATGAATTCTAGCTCTTCCCGGTATTCGCGAGGATTCTACCATTTTTCGGTACTCACACTGATTCGACCCTTTTTCGGTTCTCACTAACACTGTTTTTCGATACTCGCACGAATTCTAGCTTTTCCCGGTACTCACCCGGATTCTACCATTTTTCAAGACTCACACTGATTCCACCCTTTTTCGGCACTCACCGCGACAGTTTTTGGATGCTCGCACGAATTCTAGCTCTTCCCGGTACTCGCCCGGATTCTTCCATTTTTCGGTACTCACACTGATTCGACCCTTTTTCGGTTCTCAGTGACACTGTTTTTCGATACTCGCACGAATTCTAGCTTTTCCCGGTACTCGCCCGTATTCTACCATTTTTGGTACTCTCAATCATTCGACCCTTTTTCGGTACTCACCGCGGCAGTTTTTCGAGACTCGCACGAATTCTAGCTTTTCCCGGTACTCACTCGTATTCTACCATTTTTGGTACTCACTATCATTCTACCGTTTTTCGGTACTCACTGCGTCTGTTTTTCGATACTCGCACGAATTCTAGCTTTTCCCGGTACTCGCCCGGATTCTACCATTTTTTAAGACTCACACTGATTCCACCATTTTTCGGCACTCACCCCGACAGTTTTTCGATACTCGCACGAATTCTAGCTCTTCCCGGTACTTGCCCGGATTATACCATTTTTCGGTACTCACACTGATTCGACCCTTTTTCGGTTCTCACTGACACTGTTTTTCTATACTCGCACGAATTCTAGCTTTTCCCGGTACTTGCCCGGATTCTACCGTTTTTCGGTACTGACATTGATTATACCCTTTTTCGGTTCTCACCGAGACAGTTTTTCGATACTCGCATGAATTCTAGCTCTTCCCGGTATTCGCGAGGATTCTACCATTTTTCGGTACTCACACTGATTCGACCCTTTTTCGGTTCTCACTAACACTGTTTTTCGATACTCGCACGAATTCTAGCTTTTCCCGGTACTCACCCGGATGCTACCATTTTTCAAGACTCACACTGATTCCACCCTTTTTCGGCACTCACCGCGACAGTTTTTGGATGCTCGCACGAATTCTAGCTCTTCCCGGTACTCGCCCGGATTCTTCCATTTTTCGGTACTCACACTGATTCGACCCTTTTTCGGTTCTCAGTGACACTGTTTTTCGATACTCGCACGAATTCTAGCTTTTCCCGGTACTTGCCCAGATTCTACCGTTTTTCGGTACTGACATTGATTAGACCCTTTTTCAGTTCTCACCGAGACAGTTTTTCGATACTCGCACGAATTCTAGCTCTGCCCGTTACTCGCCCGGATTCTACCATTTTACGGTACTCACACTGATTCGACCCTTTTTCGGTTCTCACTGAGACTGTTTTTGGATACTCGCACGAATTCTAGCTTTTCCCGGTACTCGCCCGTATTCTACCATTTTTGGTACTCTCAATCATTCGACCCTTTTTCGGTACTCACCACGTCTGTTTTTCGATACTCGGACGAATTCTAGCTCTTCCCGGTCCTCGCCCGGATTCTACCATTTTTCGGTACTCACACTGATTCGACCCTTTTTCGGCTCTAACTGACACTGTTTTTCGATACTCGCACGAATTCTAGCTTTTCCCGGTACTTGCCCGGATTCTACCGTTTTTCGGTACTGACATTGATTAGACCCTTTTTCGGTTGTCACCGAGACAGTTTTTCGATACTCGCACGAATTCTAGCTTTTCCCGCTACTCACCCAAATTCTATCATTTTTCAAGACTCACACTGATTCCACCCTTTTTCGGCACTCACCGCGACAGTTTTTGGATACTCGCACGAATTCTAGCTCTTCCCGGTACTCGCCCGGATTCTTCCATTTTTCGGTACTCACACTGATTCGACCCTTTTTCGGTTCTCAGTGACACTGTTTTTCGATACTCGCACGAATTCTAGCTTTTCCCGGTACTCGCCCGTATTCTACCATTTTTGGTACTCTCAATCATTCGACCCTTTTTCGGTACTCACCGCGGCAGTTTTTCGAGACTCGCACGAATTCTAGCTTTTCCCGGTACTCGCTCGTATTCTACCATTTTTGGTACTCACTATCATTCTACCGTTTTTCGGTACTCACTGCGTCTGTTTTTCGATACTCGCACGAATTCTAGCTTTTCCCGGTACTCGCCCGGATTCTACCATTTTTTAAGACTCACACTGATTCCACCATTTTTCGGCACTCACCCCGACAGTTTTTCGATACTCGCACGAATTCTAGCTCTTCCCGGTACTTGCCCGGATTATACCATTTTTCGGTACTCACACTGATTCGACCCTTTTTCGGTTCTCACTGACACTGTTTTTCGATACTCGCACGAATTCTAGCTTTTCCCGGTACTTGCCCGGATTCTACCGTTTTTCGGTACTGACATTGATTATACCCTTTTTCGGTTCTCACCGAGACAGTTTTTCGATACTCGCATGAATTCTAGCTCTTCCCGGTATTCGCGAGGATTCTACCATTTTTCGGTACTCACACTGATTCGACCCTTTTTCGGTTCTCACTAAGACTGTTTTTCGATACTCGCACGAATTCTAGCTTTTCCCGCTACTCACCCAAATTCTATCATTTTTCAAGACTCACACTGATTCCACCCTTTTTCGGCACTCACCGCGACAGTTTTTGGATACTCGCACGAATTCTAGCTCTTCCCGGAACTCGCCCGGATTCTACCATTTTTCGGTACTCACACTGGTTCGACCCTTTTTCGGCTCTCACTGACACTATTTTTCGATACTCGCACGAATTCTAGCTTTTCCCGGTACTGGCCCGGATTCTACCGTTTTTCGGTACTGACATTGATTAGACCCTTTTTCGGTTGACACCGAGACAGTTTTTCGATACTCGCACGAATTCTAGCTTTTCCCGGTACTCGCCCGGATTCTACCGTTTTTCGGTACTCACATTGATTAGACCCTTTTTCGGTTCTCACCGAGATAGTTTTTGGATACTCGCACGAATTCTAGCTCTTCCCGGTACTGGCCAGGATTCTACCATTTTTCGGTACTCACACTGATTCGACCCTTTTTCGGTTCTCACTAAGAATGTTTTCCGATACTCGCACGAATTCTAGCTTTTCCCGGTACTCACCCGGATTCTACCATTTTTTAAGACTCACACTGATTCCACCCTTTTTCGGTACTCACCGTGACAGTTTTTCGATACTCGCACGAATTCTAGCTCTTCCCGGTACTCGCCAGGAATCTACCATTTTTCGGTACTCACACTGATTCGACCCTTTTTCGGTTCTCACTGAGACTGTTTTTCGATACTCGCACGAATTCTAGCTTTTCCCGGTACTCACCCGGATTCTACCATTTTTCAAGACTCACACTGATTCCACCCTTTTTCGGCACTCACCGCGACAGTTTTTCGATACTCGCACGAATTCTAGCTCTTCCCGGTACTCGCCCGGATTCTACCATTTTTCGGTACTCACACTGATTCGACCCTTTTTCGGTTATCACTGAGACTGTTTTTCGATACTCGCACGAATTCAAGCTTTTCCCGGTACTTGGCCGGATTCTACCGTTTTTCGGTACTGACATTGATTCGACCCTTTTTGGGTTCTCACCGAGACAGTTTTTCGATACTCGCATGAATTCTAGCTTTTCCCGGTACTCGCCAGGATTCTACCATTTTTCGGTACTCACACTGATTCGACCCTTCTTCGGTTCTCACTGAGACAGTTTTTCGATACTCGCACGAATTCTAGCTTTTCCCGGTACTCGCCCGGATTCTACCGTTTTTCGGTACTCACATTGATTAGACCCTTTTTCGGTTCTCTCCGAGATAGTTTTTGGATACTCGCACGAATTCTAGCTCTTCCCGGTACTGGCCAGGATTCTACCATTTTTCGGTACTCACACTGATTCGACCCTTTTTCGGTTCTCACTAAGAATGTTTTCCGATACTCGCACGAATTCTAGCTTTTCCCGGTACTCACCCGGATTCTACCATTTTTTAAGACTCACACTGATTCCACCCTTTTTCGGTACTCACCGTGACAGTTTTTCGATACTCGCACGAATTCTAGCTCTTCCCGGTACTCGCCAGGAATCTACCATTTTTCGGTACTCACACTGATTCGACCCTTTTTCGGTTCTCACTGAGACTGTTTTTCGATACTCGCACGAATTCTAGCTTATCCCGGTACTCACCCGGATTCTACCATTTTTCAAGACTCACACTGATTCCACCCTTTTTCGGCACTCACCGCGACAGTTTTTCGATACTCGCACGAATTCTAGCTCTTCCCGGTACTCGCCCGGATTCTACCATTTTTCGGTACTCACACTGATTCGACCCTTTTTCCGTTATCACTGAGACTGTTTTTCGATACTCGCACGAATTCAAGCTTTTCCCGGTACTTGGCCGGATTCTACCGTTTTTCGGTACTGACATTGATTCGACCCTTTTTGGGTTCTCACCGAGACAGTTTTTCGATACTCGCATGAATTCTAGCTTTTCCCGGTACTCGCCAGGATTCTACCATTTTTCGGTACTCACACTGATTCGACCCTTCTTCGGTTCTCACTGAGACTGTTTTTCGATACTCGCACGAATTCTAGCTTTTCCAAGTAATCACCCGGATTCTACCATTTTTCAAGACTCACACTGATTCCACTATTTTTCGGTACTCACCGCGACAGTTTTTCGATACTCGCACGAATTCTAGCTCTTCCCGGTACTCGCCAGGATTCGACCAATTTTCGGTACTCACACTGATTCGACCCTTTTTCGGTTCTCACTGAGATTGTTTTTCGATACTCGCACAAATTCTAGCTTTTCCCGGTACTCACCCGGATTCTACCATTTTTCAAGACTCACACTGATTCCACCCTTTTTCGGCACTCACCGCGACAGTTTTTGGATACTCGCACGAATTCTAGCTCTTCCCGGTCCTCGCCCGGATTCTACCATTTTTCGGTACTCACACTGATTCGACCCTTTTTCGGCTCTAACTGACACTGTTTTTCGATACTCGCACGAATTCTAGCTTTTCCCGGTACTTGCCCGGATTCTACCGTTTTTCGGTACTGACATTGATTAGACCCTTTTTCGGTTGTCACCGAGACAGTTTTTCGATACTCGCACGAATTCTTGCTTTTCCCGGTACTCGCCCGGATTCTACCGTTTTTCGGTACTCACATTGATTAGACCCTTTTTCGGTTCTCACCGAGATAGTTTTTGGATACTCGCACGAATTCTAGCTCTTCCCGGTACTGGCCAGGATTCTACCATTTTTCGGTACTCACACTGATTCGACCCTTTTTCGGTTCTCACTAAGAATGTTTTCCGATACTCGCACGAATTCTAGCTTTTCCCGGTACTCACCCGGATTCTACCATTTTTTAAGACTCACACTGATTCCACCCTTTTTCGGTACTCACCGTGACAGTTTTTCGATACTCGCACGAATTCTAGCTCTTCCCGGTACTCGCCAGGAATCTACCATTTTTCGGTACTCACACTGATTCGACCCTTTTTCGGTTCTCACTGAGACTGTTTTTCGATACTCGCACGAATTCTAGCTTATCCCGGTACTCACCCGGATTCTACCATTTTTCAAGACTCACACTGATTCCACCCTTTTTCGGCACTCACCGCGACAGTTTTTCGATACTCGCACGAATTCTAGCTCTTCCCGGTACTCGCCCGGATTCTACCATTTTTCGGTACTCACACTGATTCGACCCTTTTTCCGTTATCACTGAGACTGTTTTTCGATACTCGCACGAATTCAAGCTTTTCCCGGTACTTGGCCGGATTCTACCGTTTTTCGGTACTGACATTGATTCGACCCTTTTTGGGTTCTCACCGAGACAGTTTTTCGATACTCGCATGAATTCTAGCTTTTCCCGGTACTCGCCAGGATTCTACCATTTTTCGGTACTCACACTGATTCGACCCTTCTTCGGTTCTCACTGAGACTGTTTTTCGATACTCGCACGAATTCTAGCTTTTCCAAGTAATCACCCGGATTCTACCATTTTTCAAGACTCACACTGATTCCACTATTTTTCGGTACTCACCGCGACAGTTTTTCGATACTCGCACGAATTCTAGCTCTTCCCGGTACTCGCCAGGATTCGACCAATTTTCGGTACTCACACTGATTCGACCCTTTTTCGGTTCTCACTGAGATTGTTTTTCGATACTCGCACAAATTCTAGCTTTTCCCGGTACTCACCCGGATTCTACCATTTTTCAAGACTCACACTGATTCCACCCTTTTTCGGCACTCACCGCGACAGTTTTTGGATACTCGCACGAATTCTAGCTCTTCCCGGTCCTCGCCCGGATTCTACCATTTTTCGGTACTCACACTGATTCGACCCTTTTTCGGCTCTAACTGACACTGTTTTTCGATACTCGCACGAATTCTAGCTTTTCCCGGTACTTGCCCGGATTCTACCGTTTTTCGGTACTGACATTGATTAGACCCTTTTTCGGTTGTCACCGAGACAGTTTTTCGATACTCGCACGAATTCTTGCTTTTCCCGGTACTCGCCCGGATTCTACCGTTTTTCGGTACTCACATTGATTAGACCCTTTTTCGGTTCTCACCGAGATAGTTTTTGGATACTCGCACGAATTCTAGCACTTCCCGGTACTGGCCAGGATTCTACCATTTTTCGGTACTCACACTGATTCGACCCTTTTTCGGTTCTCACTAAGAATGTTTTTCGATACTCGCACGAATTCTAGCTTTTCCCGGTACTCACCCGGATTCTACCATTTTTTAAGACTCACACTGATTCCACCCTTTTTCGGTACTCACCGTGACAGTTTTTCGATACTCGCACGAATTCTAGCTCTTCCCGGTACTCGCCAGGATTCTACCATTTTTCGGTACTCACACAGATTCGACCCTTTTTCGGTTCTCACTGAGACTGTTTTTCGATACTCGCACGAATTCTAGCTTTTCCCGGTACTCGCCCGTATTCTACCATTTTTGGTACTCACAATCATTCGACCCTTTTTCGGTACTCACCACGTCTGTTTTTCGATACTCGGACGAATTCTAGCTCTTCCCGGTACTCGCCCGTATTCTACCATTTTTGGTAATCACAATCATTCGACCCTTTTTCGGTACTCACCGCGTCAGTTTTTCGATACTCGCACGAATTCTAGCTTTTCCCGGTACTGGCCCGTATTCTACCAGTTTTGGTACTCACAATCATTCGACCCTTTTTCGGTACTGACCACGTCTGTTTTTCGATACTCGCACGAATTCTAGCTCTTCCCGGTAGTCGCCCGTATTCTACCATTTTTGGTACTCACAATCATTCGACCCTTTTTCGGTTATCACCGCGTCTGTTTTTCGATACTCGTACGAATTCTAGCTTTTCCCAGTACTCACCAGGATTCTACAATTTTTCGGTACTCACACTGATTCCACCCTTTTTTGGTACTCACCGCGTCAGTTTTTCGATACTCGCACGAATTCTAGCTCTTCCCGGTACTTGCCCGGATTCTACCATTTTTCGGTACTCACACTGATTCGACCCTTTTTCGGTTCTCACTGAGACTGTTTTTGGATACTCACACGAATTCTAGCTTTTCTCGGTACTCGCCCGTATTCTACCATTTTTGGTACTCACAATCATTCGAACCTTTTTCGGTACTCACCGCGTCAGTTTTTCGATACTCGCACGAATTCTAGCTTTTCCCGGTACTCGCTCGTATTCTACCATTTTTGGTACTCACAATCATTCGACCCCTTTTCGGTACTCACCGCGTCTGTTTTTCGATACTCGCACGAATTCTAGCTCTTCCCGGTACTCGCCCGGATTCTACCATTTTTCGGTACTCACACTGATTCGACCCTTTTCGGTTCTCACTGAGACTGTTTATCGATACTCGCACGAATTCTAGATTTTCCCGGTACTCGCCCGTATTCTACCATTTTTGGTACTCACAATCATTCGACCCTTTTTCGGTACTCACCACGTCTGTTTTTCGATACTCGGACGAATTCTAGCTCTTCCCGGTCCTCGCCCGGATTCTACCATTTTTCGGTACTCACACTGATTCGACCCTTTTTCGGCTCTAACTGACACTGTTTTTCGATACTCGCACGAATTCTAGCTTTTCCCGGTACTTGCCCGGATTCTACCGTTTTTCGGTACTGACATTGATTAGACCCTTTTTCGGTTGTCACCGAGACAGTTTTTCGATACTCGCACGAATTCTTGCTTTTCCCGGTACTCGCCCGGATTCTACCGTTTTTCGGTACTCACATTGATTAGACCCTTTTTCGGTTCTCACCGAGATAGTTTTTGGATACTCGCACGAATTCTAGCACTTCCCGGTACTGGCCAGGATTCTACCATTTTTCGGTACTCACACTGATTCGACCCTTTTTCGGTTCTCACTAAGAATGTTTTTCGATACTCGCACGAATTCTAGCTTTTCCCGGTACTCACCCGGATTCTACCATTTTTTAAGACTCACACTGATTCCACCCTTTTTCGGTACTCACCGTGACAGTTTTTCGATACTCGCACGAATTCTAGCTCTTCCCGGTACTCGCCAGGATTCTACCATTTTTCGGTACTCACACAGATTCGACCCTTTTTCGGTTCTCACTGAGACTGTTTTTCGATACTCGCACGAATTCTAGCTTTTCCCGGTACTCGCCCGTATTCTACCATTTTTGGTACTCACAATCATTCGACCCTTTTTCGGTACTCACCACGTCTGTTTTTCGATACTCGGACGAATTCTAGCTCTTCCCGGTACTCGCCCGTATTCTACCATTTTTGGTAATCACAATCATTCGACCCTTTTTCGGTACTCACCGCGTCAGTTTTTCGATACTCGCACGAATTCTAGCTTTTCCCGGTACTGGCCCGTATTCTACCAGTTTTGGTACTCACAATCATTCGACCCTTTTTCGGTACTGACCACGTCTGTTTTTCGATACTCGCACGAATTCTAGCTCTTCCCGGTAGTCGCCCGTATTCTACCATTTTTGGTACTCACAATCATTCGACCCTTTTTCGGTTATCACCGCGTCTGTTTTTCGATACTCGTACGAATTCTAGCTTTTCCCAGTACTCACCCGGATTCTACAATTTTTCGGTACTCACACTGATTCCACCCTTTTTTGGTACTCACCGCGTCAGTTTTTCGATACTCGCACGAATTCTAGCTCTTCCCGGTACTCGCCCGGATTCTACCATTTTTCGGTACTCACACTGATTCGACCTTTTTCGGTTCTCACTGAGACTGTTTTTGGATACTCACACGAATTCTAGCTTTTCTCGGTACTCGCCCGTATTCTACCATTTTTGGTACTCACAATCATTCGAACCTTTTTCGGTACTCACCGCGTCAGTTTTTCGATACTCGCACGAATTCTAGCTTTTCCCGGTACTCGCTCGTATTCTACCATTTTTGGTACTCACAATCATTCGACCCCTTTTCGGTACTCACCGCGTCTGTTTTTCGATACTCGCACGAATTCTAGCTCTTCCCGGTACTCGCCCGGATTCTACCATTTTTCGGTACTCACACTGATTCGACCCTTTTCGGTTCTCACTGAGACTGTTTATCGATACTCGCACGAATTCTAGCTTTTCCCGGTACTCGCCCGTATTCTACCATTTTTGGTACTCACAATCATTCGACCCTTTTTCGGTACTCACCACGTCTGTTTTTCGATACTCGGACGAATTCTAGCTCTTCCCGGTACTCGCCCGTATTCTACCATTTTTGGTAATCACAATCATTCGACCCTTTTTCGGTACTCACCGCGTCAGTTTTTTGATACTCGCACGAATTCTAGCTCTTCCCGGTACTCGCCCGGATTCTACCATTTTTCAAGACTCACACTGATTCCACCCTTTTTCGGTACTCACCGCGACAGTTTTTCGATACTCGCACGAATTCTAGCTCTTCCCGGTACTCGCCCGGATTCTACCATTTTTTGTTGCTCACATTGATTCGACCCTTTTTCGGTTCTCACCGAGACAGTTTTTTGATACTCGCACGAATTCTAGCTCTTCCCGGTACTCGCCCGGATTCTACTATATTTCGGTACTCACACTGATTCGACCCTTTTTCGGTTCTCACTGAGACTGTTTATCGATACTCGCACGAATTCTAGCTTTTCCCGGTACTCGCCCGTATTCTACCATTTTTGGTACTTACAATCATTCTACCCTTTTTCGGTACTCACCGCGTCTGTTTTTCGATACTCGCAAGAATTCTAGCTTTTCCCGGTACTCGCCCGGATTCTACCGTTTTTTGTTACTCACATTGATTCGACCCTTTTTCGGTTCTCACCGAGACACTTTTTCGATACTCGTACGAATTCCAGGTCTTCCCGGTACTCGCCCGGATTCTACCATTTTTGTTACTCACAATCATTCGACTCTTTTTCGGTTCTCACCGCGTCAGTTTTTCGATACTCGCACGAATTCTAGCGTTTCTCGGTACTCACCCGGATTCTACCATTCTTCGGTACTCACACTGATTCCACCCTTTTTTGGTACTCAATGCGACAGTTTTTCGATACTCGCACGAATTCTAGCTCTCCCCGATACTTGCCCGGATTCCACCATTTTTCGGTACTCACACTGATTCGACCCTTTTTCGGTTCTCACTGAGACTGTTTTTCGATACTCGCACGAATTCTAGCTTTTCCCGGTACTCGCCCGTATTCTACCATTTTTGGTACTCACAATCATTCTACCCTTTTTCGGTACTCGCCCGGATTCTACCATTTTTCGGTACTCACATTGATTCGACCCTTTTTCGGTTCTCACCGAGACAGTTTTTCGATACTCGCACGAATTCTAGCTCTTACCGGTACTCGCCCGGAATCTACCATTTTTCGGAACTCACACTGATTCGACCCTTTTTCGGATTTCACTGAGACTGTTTTTGGATACTCGCACGAATTCTAGCTTTTCCCGGTACTCGCCCGTATTCTACCATTTTTGGTACTCACAATCATTCGACACTTTTTCGGTAGTCACCGCGTCAGTTTTTCAATACTCGCATGAATTCTAGGTTTTCCCGGTACTCGCCCGTATTCTACCATTTTTGGTACTCACAATCATTCTACCCTTTTTCGGTACTCACTGCGTCTGTTTTTCGATACTCGCACGAATTCTAGCTTTTCCCGGTACTCGCCCGGATTCTATCGTTTTTCGGTACTCACATTGATTAGACCATTTTTCGGTTCTCACCGAGACAGTTTTTGGATACTCGCACGAATTCTAGCTCCTCCCGGTACTCGCCCGGATTCTACTATTTTTCGGTACTCACACTGAGTCGACCCTTTTTCGGTTCTCACTGAGACTGTTTTTCGATACTCGCACGAATTCTAGCTTTTCCCGGTACTCGCCCGTATTCTACCATTTTTGGTACTCACAATCATTCTACCCTTTTTCGGTACTCATCGCGTCTGTTTTTCGATACTCGCACGAATTTTACCTTTTCCCGGTACTCGCCCGGATTCTACCGTTTTTCGGTACTCACATTGATTCGACCATTTTTCGGTTCTCACCGAGACAGTTTTTCGATACTCGCACGAATTCTAGCTCTTCCCGGTACTCGCCCGGATTCTACCATTTCTCGGTACTCACACTGATTCGACCCTTTTTCGGTTCTCACTGACACTGTTTTTCGATACTCGCACGAATTCTAGCTTTTCCCGGTACTCGCCCGTATTCTACCATTTTTGGTACTCACAATCATTCTACCCTTTTTCGGTACTCACTGCGTCTGTTTTTCGATACTCGCACGAATTCTAGCTTTTCCTAGTACTCGCCCGGATTCTACCGTTTTTCGGTACTCACATTGATTAGACCCTTTTTCGGTTCTCACCGAGACAGTTTTTGGATACTCGCAGGAATTCTAGCACTTCCCGGTACTCGCCCGGATTCTACTATTTTTCGGTACTCACAGTGATTCGACCATTTTTCAGTTCTCACTGAGACTGTTTTTCGATACTCGCACGAATTCTAGTTGTTCCCGGTACTCGCCCGTATTCTACCATTTTTGGTACTCACAATCAATCGACCCTTTTTCGGTACTCACCACGTCTGTTTTTCGATACTCGCACGAATTCTAGTTCTTCCCGGGTACCCGCCCGTATTCTACCATTTTTTGTTCTCACAATCATTCGACCCTTTTTCGGTACTCACCGCGTCAGTTTTTCGATACTCGCACGAATTCTAGCTTTTCCCGATACTCGCCCGTATTCTACCATTTTTGGTACTCACAATCATTCGACCCTTTTTCGGTACTCACCGCGTCTGTTTTTCGATACTCGCACGAATTCTAGCTCTTCCCGTTACTCGCCCGGATTCTATGATTTTTCGGTACTCACACTGATTCGACCCTTTTTCGGTTCTCACTGAGACTATTCTTCGATACTCGCACGAATTCTAGCTTTTCCCGGTACTCGCCCGGATTCTACCATTTTTCAAGACTGACACTGATTCCACCCTTTTTCGGTACTCACCGCGACAGTTTTACGATACTCGCACGAATTCTAGCTCTTCCCGGTACTCGCCCGGTTTCTACCATTTTTCGGTACTCACACTGATTCGACCCTTTTCGGTTCTCACTGAGACTGTTTTTCGATACTCGCAGGAATTCTAGCTTT
This sequence comes from Vitis cinerea var. helleri x Vitis riparia, assembly GCA_946000715.1. Lineage (NCBI taxonomy): Eukaryota > Viridiplantae > Streptophyta > Magnoliopsida > Vitales > Vitaceae > Vitis > Vitis cinerea var. helleri x Vitis riparia. The sequence goes on from OX254000.1 coordinate 16,476,297, forward strand.
TCCCGGTACTCGCCCGGATTCTACCGTTTTTTCGGTACTGACATTGATTAGACCCTTTTTCGGTTGTCACCGAGACAGTTTTTCGATACTCGCACGAATTCTAGCTTTTCCCGGTACTCGCCCGGATTCTACCGTTTTTCGGTACTGACATTGATTAGACCCTTTTTCGGTTCTCACCGAGAGAGTTTTTCAATACTCGCACGAATTCTAGCTCTTCCCGGTACTCGCCCGGATTCTACCATTTTACGGTACTCACACTGATTCGACCCTTTTTCGGTTCTCACTGAGACTGTTTTTGGATACTCGCACGAATTCTAGCTTTTCCCGGTACTCGCCCGTATTCTACCATTTTTGGTACTCACAATCATTCGACCCTTTTTCGGTACTCACCGCGTTAGTTTTGCGATACTCGCACGAATTCTAGCTTTTCCTGGTACTCGCCCGTATTCTACCATTTTTGGAACTTACAATCATTCGACCCTTTTTCGGTACTCACCACGTCTGTTTTTCGATACTCGCACGAATTCTAGCTCTTCCCGGTACTCGCCCGTATTCTACCATTTTTGGTACTCACAATCATTCGACCCTTTTTCGGTACTCACCGCGTCAATTTTTCGATACTCGCACGAATTCTAGCTTTTCCCGGTACACGCCCCGATTCTACCATTTGTTCGGTACGCACACTGATTCCACCCTTTTTCGGTACTCACCCCAACAGTTTTTCGATACTCGCACGAATTCTAGCTCTTCCCGATACTCGCCCGGATTCTACAATTTTTCGGTACTCACACTGATTCAACCATTTTTTGGTTTTCACTGAGATTGTTTTTCGATACTCGCACGAATTCTAGCTTTTCCCGGTACTCGCCCGTATTCTACCATTTTTGGTACTCACAATCATTCGACCCTTTTTCGGTACTCACCGCGTCAGTTTTTCGATACTCGCACGAATTCTATCTTTTCCCAGTACTCTCCCCGATTCTACCATTTGTTCGGTACGCACACTGATTCCACCCTTTTTCGGTACTCACCCCAACAGTTTTTCGATACTCGCACGAATTCTAGCTCTTCCCGGTACTCGCCCGGATTCTACCATTTCTCGGTACTCACACTGATTCGACCCTTTTTCGGTTCTCACTGACACTGTTTTTCGATACTCGCACGAATTCTAGCTTTTCCCGGTACTCGCCCGTATTCTACCATTTTTGGTACTCACAATCATTCTACCCTTTTTCGGTACTCACCGCGTCTGTTTTTCGTTACTCGCACGAATTCTAGCTTTTCCCGGTACTCGCCCGGATTCTACCGTTTTTCGGTACTCACATTGATTCGACCCTTTTTCGGTTCTCACTGACACTGTTTTTCGATACTCGCACGAATTCTAGCTTTTCCCGGTAGTCGCCCGTATTCTACCATTTTTGGTACTCACAATCATTCTACCCTTTTTCGGTACTCACCGCGTCTGTTTTTCGTTACTCGCACGAATTCTAGCTTTTCCCGGTACTCGCCCGGATTCTACCATTTTTGGTACTCACAATCATTCTACCCTTTTTCGGTACTCACCGCGTCTGTTTTTTGTTACTCTCACGAATTCTAGCTTTTCCCGGTACTCGCCCGGATTCTACCGTTTTTCGGTACTCACATTTATTCGACCCTTTTTCGGTTCTCACTGACACTGTTTTTCGATACTCGCACGAATTCTAGCTTTTCCCGGTACTCGCCCGTATTCTACCATTTTTGGTACTCACAATCATTCTACCCTTTTTCGGTACTCACCGCGTCTGTTTTTCGTTACTCGCACGAATTCTAGCTTTTCCCGGTACTCGCCCGGATTCTACCGTTTTTCGGTACTCACATTGATTCGACCCTTTTTCGGTACTGACCACGTCTGTTTTTCGATACTCGCATGAATTCTAGCTTTTCCCGGTACTCGCCCGTATTCTACCATTTTTGGTACTCACAATCATTCGACCCTTTTTCGGTACTCACCGAGATAGTTTTTCGATACTCGCACGAATTCTATCTTTTCCCAGTACTCTCCCCGATTCTACCATTTGTTCGGTACGCACACTGATTCCACCCTTTTTCGGTACTCACCCCAACAGTTTTTCGATACTCGCACGAATTCTAGCTCTTTCCGGTACTCGCCCGGATTCTACCATTTTTCGGTACTCACACTGATTCGAACCTTTTTCGGTTCTCACTGAGACGGGTTTTCGATACTCGCACGAATTCTAGCTTTTTCCGGTACTCACCCGGATTCTACCATTTTTCGGTACTCACACTGATTCCACCCTTTTTCGGTACTCACCGCGACAGTTTTTCGATACTCGCACGAATTCTAGCTCTTCCCGGTACTCGCCCGGATTCTACCATTTCTCGGTACTCACACTGATTCGACCCTTTTTCGGTTCTCACTGACACTGTTTTTCGATACTCGCACGAATTCTAGCTTTTCCCGGTACTCGCCCGTATTCTACCATTTTTGGTACTCACAATCATTCTACCCTTTTTCGGTACTCACCGCGTCTGTTTTTCGTTACTCGCACGAATTCTAGCTTTTCCCGGTACTCGCCCGGATTCTACCGTTTTTCGGTACTCACATTGATTCGACCCTTTTTCGGTTCTCACCGAGACAGTTTTTCGATACTCGCACGAATTCCAGCTCTTCCCGGTACACGCCCGGATTCTACCATTTTAGTTACTCACAATCATTCGACCCTTTTTCGGTACTCACCGCGTCAGTTTTTCGATACTCGCACGAATTCTAGCTTTTCTCGGCAGTCACCCGGATTCTACCATTTTTCGGTACTCACACTGATTCCACCCTTTTTTGGTACTCACCGCGACAGTTTTTCGATACTCGCACGAATTCTAGCTCTCCCCGATACTCGCCCGGATTCCACCATTTTTCGGTACTCACACTGATTCGACCCTTTTTCGGTTCTCACTGAGACTGTTTTTCGATACTCGCATGAATTCTAGCTTTTCCCGGTACTCACCCGGATTCTACCGTTTTTCGGTACTCACATTGATTCGACCCTTTTTCGGTTCTCACTGAGAGAGTTTTTCGATACTCGCACGAATTCTAGCTCTTCCCGGTACTCGCCTGGATTCTACCATTTTTCGGTACTCACACTGATTCGACCATTTTTCGATACTCACCGCGTCAATTTTTCGATACTGGCACGAATTCTAGCTCTTCCCGGTACTCGTCCGGATTCTACCATTTTTCGGTACTCACACTGATTCCACCCTTTTTCGGTCCTCACCGCGTCAGTTTTTCGATACGCGCACGAATTCTAGCTCTTCCCGGTACTCGCCCGGATTCTACCATTTTTCGGTACTCACACTGATTCGACCCTTTTTCGGTACTCACCGCGTCAATTTTTCGATACTGGCACGAATTCTAGCTCTTCCCGGTACTCGCCCGGATTCTACCATTTTTCGGTACTCACATTGATTCCACCCTTTTTCGGTACTCACCTCGACAATTTTTCGATACTTGCACGAATTCTAACTCTTCCCGGTACTCGCCGGATTCTACCATTTTTTGGTACTCACACCGATTCTACCCTTTTTCGGTTCTCACCGAGACAGTTTTTCGATACTCTCACGAATTCTAGCTCTTCCCGGTACTCGCCGGGATTCTACCATTTTTCGGTACTCACACTGATTCGACCATTTTTCGGTACTCACCGCGTCAATTTTTCGATACTGGCACGAATTCTAGCTCTTCCCGGTACTCGTCCGGATTCTACCATTTTTCGGTACTCACACTGATTCCACCCTTTTTCGGTCCTCACCGCGTCAGTTTTTCGATACTCGCACGAATTCAAGCTTTTCTCGGTACTCGACCGGATTCTACCATTTTTCGGTACACACACTGATTCCACCCTTTTTCGGTACTCACCGCGACAGTTTTTCGATACTCGCAGGAATTCTAGCTTTTCCAGGTACTCGCCCGGATTCTACCATTTTTCGGTACTCACACTGATTCCGCCCTTTTTCGGTACTCACCGCGTATGTTTTTCGATACTCGCACGAATTCTAGCTCTTCCCGGTACTCGACCGGATTCTACCATTTTTCGGTACTCACACTGATTCCACACTTTTTCGGTACTCACCGCGACAGTTTTTCGTTACTCGCACGAATTCTAGCTTTTCCAGGTACTAGCCCCGATTCTACCATTTTTCGGTACTCATATCGATTCCACCCTTTTTCGGTACTCACCTCGACAGTTTTTCGATACTTGCACGAATTCTAACTCTTCCCGGTACTCGTCGGATTCTACCATTTTTTGGTACTCACACCGATTCTACCCTTTTTCGGTTCTCACCGAGACAGTTTTTCGATACTCGCACGAATTCCAGGTTTTCCGGTACTCGCCCGGATCCTACCATTTTTCGATACTCACACTGATTCCACCCTTTTTCGGTACTCACCGCCACAGTTTTTTCGATACTCGAACGAATTCTAGCTTTTCCAGGTACTCGCCCGGATTCTACCATTTTTCGGTACTCACATTGATTCGACCCTTTTTCGGTACTCACCGCGTCAATTTTTCGATACTGGCACGAATTCTAGCTGTTCCCGGTACTCGACCGGATTCTACCATTTTTCGGTGCTCACACTGATTCCACCCTCTTTCGGTACTCACCGCCTCAGTTTTTTCGATACTCGAACGAATTATAGCTTTTCTTGGTACTCGCCCAGATTCTACCATTTTTCGGTACTCACACTGATTCGACCCTTTTTCGGTTCTCACTGAGACTATTTTTCGATACTCGCACGAATTCTAGCTTTTCCCGGTACTCGCCCGGATTCTACCGTTTTTCGGTACTCACATTGATTCGACCCTTTTTCGGTTCTCACCGAGACAGTTTTTCGATACTCGCACGAATTCTAGCTCTTCTCGGTACTCGCCCGGATTCTACCGTTTTTCGGTACTCACATTGATTCGACCCTTTTTCGGTTCTCACCGAGACAGTTTTTCGATACTCGCACGAATTCTAGCTCTTCCCGGTACTCGCCCGGATTCTACCGTTTTTCGGTACTCACATTGATTCAACCCTTTTTCGGTTCTCACCGAGACAGTTTTTCGATACTCGCACGAATTCTAGCTCTTCCCGGTACTCGACCGGATTCTACCCTTTTTCGGTACTCACACTTATTCCACACTTTTTCGGTACTCACCGCGACATTTTTTCGTTACTCGCACGAATTCTAGCTTTTCCAGGTACTCGCCCTGATTCTACCATTTTTCGGTACTCACATTGATTCGACCCTTTCTCGGTTGTCACCGAGACAGTTTTTCGATACTCGTCCGGATTCTACCATTTTTCGGTACTCACACTGATTCGACCCTTTTTCGGTTCTCACTGAGACTGTTTTTCGATACTCGCACGAATTCTAGCTTTTCCCGGTACTCGCCCGGATTCTACCGTTTTTCGGTACTCACATTGATTCGACCCTTTTTCGGTTCTCACCGAGACAGTTTTTCGATACTCGCACGAATTCTAGCTCTTCCTGGTACTCGCTCGGATTCTACCATTTTTCGGTACTCACACTGATTCGACCCTTTTTCGATACTCACCGCGTCAGTTTTTCGATACTCGCACGAATTCAAGCTTTTCTCGGTATTCGACCGGATTCTACCATTTTTCCGTACACACACTGATTCCACCCTTTTTCCGTACTCACCGCGACAGTTTTTCGATACTCGCAGGAATTCTAGCTTTTCCAGGTACTCGCCCGGATTCTACCATTTTTCGGTACTCACACTGATTCCGCCCTTTTTCGGTACTCACCGCGTATGTTTTTCGATACTCGCACGACTTCTAGCTCTTCCCGGTACTCGACCGGATTCTACCATTTTTCGGTACTCACACTGATTCCACACTTTTTCGGTACTCACCGCGACATTTTTTCGTTACTCGCACGAATTCTAGCTTTTCCAGGTACTCGCCCCGATTCTACCATTTTTCGGTACTCACATTGATTCCACCCTTTGTCGGTACTCACCTCGACAGTTTTTCGATACTTGCACGAATTCTAACTCTTCCCGGTACTCGCCGGATTCTACCATTTTTTGGTACTCACACCGATTCTACCCTTTTTCGGTTCTCACCGAGACGGTTTTTCGATACTCGCACGAATTCTAGCTCTTCCCGGTACTCGCCCGGATTCTACCATTTTTCCGTACTCACATTGATTCCACCCTTTTTCGGTACTCACCTCGACAGTTTTTCGATACTTGCACGAATTCTAACTCTTCCCGGTACTCGCCGGATTCTACCATTTTTCGGTACTCAAACTGATTCGACACTTTTTCGGTACTCACCGTGTCAATTTTTCGATACTGGCACGAATTCTAGCTCTTCCCGATACTCGCCCGGATTCTACCATTTTTCGGTACTCACATTGATTCCACCCTTTTTCGGTACTCACCGCGTCAATTTTTCGATACTGGCACGAATTCTAGCTCTTCCCGGTACGGGCCCAGATTCTACCATTTTTCGGTACTCACACTGATTCCACCCTTTTTCGGTACTCACCGCGTTAGTTTTTCGATACTGGTACGAATTCAAGCTTTTCCCGGTACTCGTCCGAATTCTACCGTTTTTCGGTACTCACATTGATTCGACCCTTTTTCGGTTCTCACCGAGACAGTTTTTCGATACTCGCACGAATTCTAGCTCTTCCCGGTACTCGCTCGGATTCTACCATTTTTCGGTACTCACACTGATTCGACCCTTTTTCGGTACTCACCGCGTCAGTTTTTCGATACTCGCACGAATTCAAGCTTTTCTCGGTACTCGACCGGATTCTACCATTTTTCGGTACACACACTGATTCCACCCTTTTTCGGTACTCACCGCGACAGTTTTTCGATACTCGTAGGAATTCTAGCTTTTCCAGGTACTCGCCCGGATTCTACCATTTTTCGGTACTCACACTGATTCCGCCCTTTTTCGGTACTCACCGCGTATGTTTTTCGATACTCGCACGAATTCTAGCTCTTCTCGGTACTCAACCGGATTCTACCATTTTTCGGTACTCACACTGATTCCACACTTTTTCGGTACTCACCGCGACAGTTTTTTGTTACTCGCACGAATTATAGCTTTTCCAGGTACTCGCCCCGATTCTACCATTTTTCGGTACTCACATTGATTCCACCCTTTGTCGGTACTCACCTCGACAGTTTTTCGATACTTGCACGAATTCTAACTCTTCCCGGTACTCGCCGGATTCTACCATTTTTTGGTACTCACACCGATTCTACCCTTTTTCGGTTCTCACCGAGACAGTTTTTCGATACTCGCACGAATTCCAGGTTTTCCCGGTACTCGCCCGGATCCTACCATTTTTCGATACTCACACTGATTCCACCCTTTTTCGGTACTCACGGCCACAGTTTTTTCGATACTCGAACGAATTCTAGTTTTTCCAGGTACTCGCCCGGATTCTACCATTTTTCGGTACTCACTTTGATTCGACCCTTTTTCGGTACTCACCGCGTCAATTTTTTGATACTGGCACGAATTCTAGCTCTTCCCGGTACTCGCCCGAATTCTACCATTTTTCGGTACTCACACTGATTCCACCCTTTTTCGGTACTCACCGCGTCAGTTTTTCGATACTCGCACGAATTCAAGCTTTTCCCGGTACTCGCCCGGATTCTACCGTTTTTCGGTACTCACATTGATTCGACCCTTTTTCGGTTCTCACCGAGACAGTTTTTCGATACTCGTACGAATTCTAGCTCTTCCCGGTACTCGCCCGGATTCTACCATTTTTCGGTACTCACGCTGATTCGACCCTTTTTCGGTACTCACCGCGTCAATTTTTCGATACTGGCACGAATTCTAGCTCTTCCCGGTACTCGTCCGGATTCTACCATTTTTCGGTACTCACACTGATTCCACCCTTTTTCGGTCCTCACCACGTTAGTTTTTCGATACTCGCACGAATTCAAGCTTTTCTCGGTACTCGACCGGATTCTACCATTTTTCGGTACACACACTGATTCCACCCTTTTTCGGTACTCACCGCGACAGTTTTTCGATACTCGCAGGAATTCTAGCTTTTCCAGGTACTCGCCCGGATTCTACCATTTTTCGGTACTCACACTGATTCCGCCCTTTTTCGGTACTCACCGCGTATGTTTTTCGATACTCGCACGAATTCTAGCTCTTCCCGGTACTCGACCGGATTCTACCATTTTTCGGTACTCACACTGATTCGACCCTTTTTCGGTACTCACCGCGTCAGTTTTTCGATACTCGCACGAATTCAAGCTTTTCTCGGTACTCTACCGGATTCTACCATTTTTCGGTACACACACTGATTCCACCCTTTTTCGGTATTCACCGCGACAGTTTTTCGATACTTGCAGCAATTCTAGCTTTTACAGGTACTCGCCCGGATTCTACCATTTTTCGGTACTCACAATGATTCCGCCCTTTTTCGGTACTCACCGCGTATGTTTTTCGATACTCGCACGAATTCTAGCTCTTCCCGGTACTCGACTGGATTCTACCATTTTTCGGTACTCACACTGATTGCACACTTTTTCGGTACTCACCGCGACAGTTTTTCGTTACTCGCACGAATTATAGCTTTTCCAGGTACTCGCCCCGATTCTACCATTTTTCGGTACTCACATTGATTCTACCCTTTTTCGGTACTCACCTCGACAGTTTTTCGATACTTGCACGAATTCTAACTCTTCCCGGTACTCGCCGGATTCTACCATTTTTCGGTACTCACACTGATTCGACCCTTTTTCGGTACTCACCGCGTCAATTTTTCGATACTGGCACGAATTCTAGCTCTTCCCGGTACTCGCCCGGATTCTACCATTTTTCGGTACTCACATTGATTCCACCCTTTTTTGGTACTCACCTCGACAGTTTTTCGATACTTGCACGAATTCTAACTCTTCCCGGTACTCGCCGGATTCTACCATTTTTTGATACTCACACCGATTCTACCCTTTTTCGGTTCTCACCGAGACAGTTTTTCGATACTCGCACGAATTCCAGGTTTTCCCGGTACTCGCCCGGATCCTACCATTTTACGATACTCACACTGATTCCACCCTTTTTCGGTACTCACGGCCACAGTTTTTTCGATACTCGAACGAATTCTAGCTTTTCCAGGTACTCGCCCGGATTCTACCATTTTTCGGTACTCACTTTGATTCGACCCTTTTTCGGTACTCACCGCGTCAATTTTTCGATACTGGCACGAATTCTAGCTCTTCCCGGTACTCGCCCGGATTCTACCATTTTTCGGTACTCACACTGATTCCACCCTTTTTCGGTACTCACCTCGACAGTTTTTCGATACTTGCACGAATTCTAACTCTTCCCGGTACTCGCCGGATTCTACCATTTTTTGGTACTCACACCGATTCTACCCTTTTTCGGTTCTCACCGAGACGGTTTTTCGATACTCGCACGAATTCTAGCTCTTCCCGGTACACGCTCGGATTCTACCATTTTTCGGTAATCACACTGATTCGATCCTTTTTCGATACTCATCGCGTCAATTTTTCGATACTGTCACGAATTCTAGCTCTTCCCGGTACTGGCCCGGATTCTACCATTTTTCGGTACTCACACTGATTCCACCCTTTTTCGGTACTCACCGCGTCACTTTTTCGATACTCGTACGAATTCAAGCTTTTCCCGGTACTCGTCCGGATTCTACCGTTTTTCGGTACTCACATTGATTCGACCCTTTTTCGGTTCTCACCGAGACAGTTTTTCGATTCTCGCACGAATTCTAGCTCTTCCCGGTACTCGCTCGGATTCTACCATTTTTCGGTACTCACACTGATTCGACCCTTTTTCGGTACTCACCGCGTCAGTTTTTCGATACTCGCACGAATTCAAGCTTTTCTCGGTACTCGACCGGATTCTACCATTTTTCGGTACACACACTGACTCCACCCTTTTTCGGTACTCACCGCGACAGTTTTTCGATACTCGCAGGCATTCTAGCTTTTCCAGGTACTCGCCCGGATTCTACCATTTTTCGGTACTCACACTGATTCCGCCCTTTTTCGGTACTCACCGCGTATGTTTTTCGATACTCGCACGAATTCTAGCTCTTCCCGGTACTCGACCGGATTCTACCATTTTTCGGTACTCACACTGATTCCACCCTTTTTCGGTACTCACTGCGACAGTTTTTCGATACTCGCAGGAATTCTAGCTTTTCCAGGCACTCGCCCGGATTCTACCATTTTTCAGTACTCACATTGATTCGACCCTTTTTCGGTACTCACCGTGTCAATTTTTCGATACTGGCACGAATTCTAACTCTTCCCGGTACTCGCCCGGGTTCTACCATTTTTCGGTACTCACACTGATTCCACCCTTTTCCGGTACTCACCGCGACAGTTTTTCGATACTCGCACGAATTCTATCTCTTCCCGGTACTCGCACTGATTCCACCATTTTTCGATACTCACCGCGTCAGTTTTTCGATACTCGCACGAATTCAAGCTTTTGCCAATACTCGCCTGGATTCTACCATTTTTCGGTACTCACACTGATTCCACCCTTTTTCGGTACTCACCGCGACAGTTTTTCGATACTCGCACGAATTCTATCTTTTCCAGGTAGTAGCCCGGATTCTACCATTTTTCGGTACTCACAATGATTCGACTCTTTTTCGGTACTCACCGCGTCAATTTTTCGATACTCGCACGAAATCTAGCTTTTCCCGGTACTAGCTTGGATTCTACTATTTTTCGGTACTCACATTGATTCGACCCTTTTTCGGTACTCACCGCGTCAATTTTTCGATACTCGCACGAATTCTAGCTTTTCCCGGTACTCGCCTGGATTCTACCATTTTTCTGTACTCACATTGATTCGACCATTTTTCGGTACTCACCACGTCAATTTTTCGATACTTGCACGAATTCTAACTCTTCCCGGTACTCGCCCGGATTCTACCATTTTTCGGTACTCACACTGATTCCACCCTTTTCCGATACGCACCGCGACAGTTTTTCGATACTCGCACGAATTCCAGCTCTTCCCGGTACTCGCCCGGATTCTACCATTTTTCGGTACTCAAACTGATTCCACCATTTTTCGGTATTCACCGCGTTAGTGTTTCGATACTCGCACGAATTCAAGCTTTTCCCAGTACTCGCCCGGATTCTAGCATTTTTCGGTACTCACACTGATTTCACCCTTTTTCGGTACTGACTGCGACAGTTTTTCGATCCTCGCACGAATTCTAGCTTTTCCAGATAGTCGCCCGGATTCTACGATTTTCGGTACTCACATTGATTCTACCCTTTTTCGGTATTCACCGCGTCAATTTTTCGATACTCGCACGAATTCTAGCTCTTCCCGGTACTCGCCCGGACTCCACCATTTTTCGGTACTCACATTAATTCGACCCTTTTTCGATACTCACCGCGACAATTTTTCGATATTGGCACGAATTCTAACTCTTCCCGGTACTCGCCCGGATTCTACCATTTTTCGGTACTCACACTGATTCCACCCTTTTCCGGTACTCACCGCGACAGTTTTTCCATACTCGCACGAATTCAAGCTTTTCCCGGTACTCGATCGGATTCTACCATTTTTCAGTACGCACACTGATTCCACCATTTTTCCGTACTCACCGCGACAGTTTTTCGATACTCGCAAGAATTCGAGCTTTTCCAGGTAGTCGCCCGGATTCTACCATTTTTCGGTACTCACATTGATTCGAACCTTTTTCGGTACTCACCGCGTCAATTTTTCGGTACTAGCACGAATTCTAACTCTTCCCGGTACTCGCCCGGATTCTACCATTTTTCGGTACTCACACTGATTCCACCCTTTTCCGGTACTCACCGCGACAGTTTTTCCATACTCGCACGAATTCAAGCTTTTCCCGGTACTCGATCGGATTCTACCATTTTTCAGTACGCACACTGATTCCACCATTTTTCCGTACTCACCGCGACAGTTTTTCGATACTCGCAAGAATTCGAGCTTTTCCAGGTACTCGCCCGGATTCTACCATTTTTCGGTACTCATACTGATTCCACCCTTTTCCGGTACTCACTGCGACAACTTTTCGATACTCGCACGAATTCTAACCCTTCCCGGTACTCGCCCGGACTCTACCTTTTTTCGGTACTCACACTGATTCCACCCTTTTTCGGTACTCACCGCGTCAGTTTTTCGATACTCGCACGAATTCAAGCTTTTCCCGGTACTCGCTCGGATTCTACCATTTTTCGGCACTCACACTGATTCCATCCTTTTTCGGTCTCACCGCGTCAGTTTTTCGATACTCGCACGAATTCCATCTCTTCCCGGTACTCGACCGGATTCTACCATTTTTCGGTACTGACACTGATTCCACCCTTTTTCAGTACTCACCGCGACAGTTTTTCGATACTCGCACGAATTCTAGCTCTTCCCGGTACTCGCCCGGATTCTACCATTTTTCGGTACTCACACTGATTCCACCCTTTTTCGGTACTCACCGCGTCAGTTTTTGGATACTCGTACGAATTCTAGCTCTTCCCGGTAGTCGACCGGATTCTACCATTTTTCGGTACTCACATTGATTCGACCCTTTTTCGGAACTCACCGAGACAGTGTTTTGATACTCGCACGAATTCTAGCTTTTCCGGATACTCGCCCGAATTCTACCATTTTTCGGTACTCACATTGATTCGACCCTTTTTCGGATCTCACCGAGACAGTTTTTCGATACTCGCACGAATTCTAGCTTTTCCCGATACTAGCCCGGATTCTACCATTTTTCGGTACTCACACTGATTCCACCCTTTTTCGGTACTCACCGTGAGAGTTTTTCGATACTCGCACGAATTCCAGCTTTTCCCGGTACTCGCCCGGTTCCTACCATTTTTGGGTACTCACACTGATTCCACCCTTTTTCGGTACTCACAGCCACAGTTTTTTCGATACTCGAACGAATTCTAGCTTTTCCCGGTACTAGCCTGGATTCTACCATTTTTAGGTACTCACACTGATTCCACCCTTTTTCGGTAGTCACCGCGACAGTTTTTCGGTACTCGCACGAATTCTAACTCTTCCCGGTACTAGCCCGGATTCTACCAGTTTTTGGTACTCACACTGATTCTATCCTTTTTCGGTTCTCACCGAGACAGTTTTTCGATACTCGCACGAATTCCAGCAGTTCCCAGTACTCGCCCGGATTCTACCATTTTTCGGTACTCACAGTGATTCCACCCTTTTCCGGTACTCACCGCGACAGTTTTTCGATACTCGCACGAATTCCAGCTCTTCCCGGTACTCGCCCGGATTCTACCATTTTTCGGTACTCACACTGATTCCACCCTTTTTCGGTACTCACCGCCACAGTTTTTTCGATACTCGAACGAATTCTAGCTTTTCCCGGTACTCGCCCAGATTCTACCATTTTTCGATACTCACACTGATTCGACCCTTTTTCGGTACACACCGCCTCAGTTTTTCGATACTGCCACGAATTCTAGCTTTTCCGATACTCGCCCGGATTCTACCATTTTTCGGTACTCACAGTGATTCCACCCTTTTCCGGTACTCACCGCGACAGTTTTTCGATACTCGCACGAATTCCAGCTCTTCCCGGTACTCGCCCGGATTCTACCATTTTTCGGTACTCACACTGATTCCACCTTTTTTCGGTTCTCACCGAGACTGATTTTCGATACTCGCACGAATTCTAGCTTTTCCTGGTACTCGCCCGTATTCTACCATTTTTGGCATTCACACTGATTCGACCCTTTTTCGGTACTCACCGCGTCAGTTTTTCGATACTCGCACGAATTATAGCTTTTCCCGGTACTAGCCTTGATTCTACCATTTTTCGGTACTCACATTGATTCGACCCTTTTTCGGTACTCACCGCGACAATTTTTTGATACTCGCACGAATTCTAGCATTTCCCGGTACTCGCCCGGATTCCACCATTTTTCGGTACTCACATTGATTCGACCCATTTTCGGTACTCACCGCGACAATTTTTTGATATTGGCACGAATTCTAACTCTTCCCGGTACTCGCCCGGATTCTACCATTTTTCGGTACTCAAACTGATTCCACCCTTTTTCGGTATTCACCGCGTTAGTGTTTCGATACTCGCACGAATTCTAACTTTTCTAGGTACTCGCCCGGATTCTACCATTTTTCGATACTCACATTAATTCAACCCTTTTTCGGTACTCACCGCCAGAGTTTTTTCGATACTCGCACGAATTCTAACTCTTCTCGGTACTAGCCCGGATTCTACCATTTTTTGGTACTCACACTGATTCTATCCTTTTTCAGTTCTCACCGAGACAGTTTTTCGATACTCGCACGAATTCCAGCATTTCCCGGTACTCGCCCGGATTCTACCATTTTTCGGTACTCACACTGATTCGACCTTTTTTCGGTTCTCACCGAGAAAGTTTTTCGATACTCGCACCAATTCTAGCTTTTCCTGGTACGCGCCCGTATTCTAGCATTTTTGGTAGTCACATTGATTCGACCCTTTTTCGGTACTCAGACTGATTCCACCCTTTTTCGATACTCGCATGAATTCTAGCTTTTCCCGGTACTCGCCCGTATACTACCATTTTTGGTACTCACACTGATTCGACCCTTTTTCGGTACCCACCGAGAGAGTCTTTCGATACTCGCACGGATTCTACTTTTTTCGGGTACTCGCCCGGATTTTAACATTTTTCTGTACTAATACTTATTCGACCCTTTTTCGGCATTCACCGAGACAGTTTTTCGATACTCGCACCAATTCTAGCTTTTCCCGGAACTCGCCCGTATACTACCATTTTTGGTACTCAGACTGATTCGACCCTTTTTCGGTACTCACCGACACAATTTTTCGGTACTGACACTGATTCCACCCTTTTTCGGTACTCACCGACACCATTTTTCGGTACTGACACTGATTCCACCCTTTTTCGGTACTCACCGCGACAGTTTTTCGGTAATCGCACGAATTCTAACTCTTCCCGGTACTCGCCCGGATTCTACCATTTTTTGGTACTCACACTGATTCGACCATTTTTCGGTACTCACCGACACAATTTTTCGATACTCACACGAATTCTAGCTTTTCCTGGTACTCACCCGTATTCTACCATTTTTCGGTACTCACACTGATTCCACCCTTTTTCGGTACTCACCACGTTAGTTTTTCGATACTCGAACGAATTCTCGCTTTTCCAGGTACTCGCCCGGATTTTACCATTTTTCGGTACTCACATTGATTCAACCCTTTTTCCATACTCGAACGAATTCTAGCTTTTTCCGGTACTCGCCCGGATTCTACCATTTTTTTGTACTCATACTGATTCCACCCTTTTTCGGTACTCACCGCGACAGTTTTTCGATACTCGCACGAATTCTAGCTTTTGTAGGTACTCGCCCGGATTCTACCATTTTTCGATACTCACATTGATTCTACCCTTTTTGGGTACTCACCGCGTCAGTTTGTCGATACTCGCACGAATTCTAGCTTCCCCCGGTACTCGCCCCGATTCAACCATTTTTCGGTACTCACACTGATTCCACCCTTTTTCGGTACTCACCGCGACAGTTTTTCGATACTCGCACGAATTCTAGCTTTTCCAGGTACTCGCCCGGATTCTACCATTTTTCGATACTCACATTGATTCGACCCTTTTTCGGTACTCACCGCGTCAGTTTTTCGATATTCGCACGAATTCTAGCTTCCCCCGGTACTCGCCCGGATTCTACCATTTTCGGTACTCACACTGATTCCACCCTTTTTCGGTACTCACCGCGACAGTCTTTCGATACTCGCACGAATTCTAACTCTTCCCGGTACTCGGTCGGATTCTACCATTTTTGGATACTCACACTGATTCGAACCTCTTTCGGTTCTCACCGAGATAGTTTTTCGATACTCGCACGAATTCTAGCTTTTCCCGCTACTCGCCCGAATTCTACCATTTTTCGGTACTCACACTGATTCCACCCTTTTTCGGTACTCTCCACGTCAGTTTTTCGATCCTCGCACGAATTCTAGCTTTTCTCGGTACTCGCCCGAATTCAACCATTTTTCGGTACTGACAGCGAGAGTTTTTCAATACTCGCACGATTTCCAGCTTTTCCCGGTACTCGCCCGGATTCTACCATTTTTCGATACTCACATTGATTCAACCCTTTTTCCATACACGCACGAATTCTAGCTTTTCCCGGTACTCGCCCGGATTCAACCATTTTTCGGTACTCACACTGATTCCACCCTTTTCCGGTACTGACCGCGACAGTTTTTCAATACTGGCACGAATTCCAGCTTTTCCCGGTACTCGCCCGGATGCTACCTTTTTGGGTACTCACACTTATTCGACCTTTTTTCGGTTCTCACCGAGACAGTTTTTCGATACTCGCACGAATTCTAGCTTTTCCAGGTACTCGCCCGGATTTACCATTTTTCGGTACTCATATTGATTCGACCCTTTTTCGGTACTCACCGCGTCAGTTTTTCGATACTCGCACGAATTCTAGATTCCCCCGGTACTCGCCCGGATTCTACCATTTTTCGGTACTCACACTGATTCGACCCTTTTTCGGTTCTCACCGAGAAAGTTTTTCGATACTCGCACGAATTCTAGCTTTTCCCGGTACTCGCCCGCATTCTACCATTTTTCGGTACTCACACTGATTCCACCCTTTTTCGGTACTCACCGCGACAGTTTTTCGATACTCGCACGAATTCTAGCTTTTCCAGGTACTCGCACGAATTCTAGCTTTTCCAGGTACTCGCCCGGATTCAACCATTTTTCGGTACTCACACTGATTCCACCCTTTTTCGGTACTGACCGCGATAGTTTTTCAATACTGGCACGAATTCCAACTTTTCCCGGTACTCGCCCGGATACTACCATTTTTCAGTACTCACACTGATTCGTCCCTTTTTCGGTTCTCACCGAGACAGTTTTTCGATACTCGCACGAATTCTAGCTTTTCCAGGTACTCACCCGGATTTACCATTTTTCGGTACTCACATTGATTCGACCCTTTTTCGGTACTCACCGCGTAAGTTTTTCGATACTCGCACGAATTCTAGCTTCCCCCGGTACTCGCCCGAATTCTACCATTTTTCGGTACTCACACTGATTCCACCCTTTTTCGGTACTCACCGCGTCAGTTTTTCGATACTCGCACGAATTCTAGCTTTTCTAGGTACTCGCCCAGATTCTACTATTTTTCGATACTCACATTGATTCGACCCTTTTTCGGTACTCACCGCGTCAGTTTTTCGATACTCGCACGAATTCTAGCTTTTCCAGGTACTCGCCCGGATTCAACCATTTTTCGGTACTCACACTGATTCCACCCTTTTCCGGTACTGACCGCGACAGTTTTTCAATACTGGCACGAATTCCAGCTTTTCCCGGTACTCGCCCGGATGCTACCTTTTTGGGTACTCACACTTATTCGACCTTTTTTCGGTTCTCACCGAGACAGTTTTTCGATACTCGCACGAATTCTAGCTTTTCCAGGTACTCGCCCGGATTTACCATTTTTCGGTACTCATATTGATTCGACCCTTTTTCGGTACTCACCGCGTCAGTTTTTCGATACTCGCACGAATTCTAGATTCCCCCGGTACTCGCCCGGATTCTACCATTTTTCGGTACTCACACTGATTCGACCCTTTTTCGGTTCTCACCGAGAAAGTTTTTCGATACTCGCACGAATTCTAGCTTTTCCCGGTACTCGCCCGCATTCTACCATTTTTCGGTACTCACACTGATTCCACCCTTTTTCGGTACTCACCGCGACAGTTTTTCGATACTCGCACGAATTCTAGCTTTTCCAGGTACTCGCACGAATTCTAGCTTTTCCAGGTACTCGCCCGGATTCAACCATTTTTCGGTACTCACACTGATTCCACCCTTTTTCGGTACTGACCGCGATAGTTTTTCAATACTGGCACGAATTCCAACTTTTCCCGGTACTCGCCCGGATACTACCATTTTTCAGTACTCACACTGATTCGTCCCTTTTTCGGTTCTCACCGAGACAGTTTTTCGATACTCGCACGAATTCTAGCTTTTCCAGGTACTCACCCGGATTTACCATTTTTCGGTACTCACATTGATTCGACCCTTTTTCGGTACTCACCGCGTAAGTTTTTCGATACTCGCACGAATTCTAGCTTCCCCCGGTACTCGCCCGAATTCTACCATTTTTCGGTACTCACACTGATTCCACCCTTTTTCGGTACTCACCGCGTCAGTTTTTCGATACTCGCACGAATTCTAGCTTTTCTAGGTACTCGCCCAGATTCTACTATTTTTCGATACTCACATTGATTCGACCCTTTTTCGGTACTCACCGCGTCAGTTTTTCGATACTCGCACGAATTCTAGCTTTTCCAGGTACTCGCCCGGATTCAACCATTTTTCGGAACTCACACTGATTCCACCCTTTTTCGGAACTCACCGCGACAGTTTTTCGATACTCGCACGAATTCTAGCTTTTCCAGGTACTCGCCCGGATTCTACCATTTTTCGATACTCACATTGATTCGACCCTTTTTCGGTACTCACCGCGACAGTTTTTCGATACTCGCACGAATTCTAGCTTTTCCAGGTACTCGCCCGGATTCTACCATTTTTCGATACTCACATTGATTCGACCCTTTTTTCGGTACTCACCGCGTAAGCTTTTCGATACTCGCACGAATGCTAGCTTCCCTCGGTACTCGCCCTAATTCTACCATTTTTCGGTAGTCACACTGATTCCACCCTTTTTCGGTACTCACCGCGACAGTTTTTCGATACTCGTACGAATTCTAGCTTTTCCAGGTACTCGCCCGGATTCAACCATTTTTCGAAACTCACACTGATTCCACCCTTTTTCGGTACTCACCGCGACAGTTTTTTGATACTCGCACGAATTCTAGGTTTTCCAGGTACTCACCCGGATTTACCATTTTTCGGTACTCACATTGATTCGACCCTTTTTCGGTACTCACCGCGTAAGCTTTTCGATACTCGCACGAATGCTAGCTTCCCCCGGTACTCGCCCTAATTCTACCATTTTTCGGTAGTCACACTGATTCCACCCTTTTTCGGTACTCACCGCGACAGTTTTTCGATACTCGTACGAATTCTAGCTTTTCCAGGTACTCGCCCGAATTCTACCTTTTTTCGGTACTCAAACTCATTCCACCATTTTTCGGTACTCACCGCGACAGTTTTTCGATACTCGCACGAATTCTAGCTTTTCCAGGTACTCGCCCGGATTCAACCATTTTTCGGAACTCACACTGATTCCACCCTTTTTCGGTACTCACCGCGACAGTTTTTCGATACTCGCACGAATTCTAGCTTTTCCAGGTACTCGCCCGGATTCTACCATTTTTCGATACTCACATTGATTCGACCCTTTTTCGGTACTCACCGCGTCAGTTTTTCGATACTCGCACGAATTCTAGCTTTTCCAGGTACTCGCCCGGATTTACCATTTTTCGGTACTCACACTGATTCGACCATTTTTCGGTACTCACCGACACAATTTTTCGATACTCACACGAATTCTAGCTTTTCCTGGTACTCACCCGTATTCTACCATTTTTCGGTACTCACACTGATTCCACCCTTTTTCGGTACTCACCACGTTAGTTTTTCGATACTCGAACGAATTCTCGCTTTTCCAGGTACTCGCCCGGATTTTACCATTTTTCGGTACTCCCATTGATTCAACCCTTTTTCCATACTCGAACGAATTCTAGCTTTTTCCGGTACTCGCCCGGATTCTACCATTTTTTTGTACTCATACTGATTCCACCCTTTTTCGGTACTCACCGCGACAATTTTTCGATACTCGCACGAATTCTAGCTTTTGTAGGTACTCGCCCGGATTCTACCATTTTTCGATACTCACATTGATTCTACCCTTTTTGGGTACTCACCGCGTCAGTTTGTCGATACTCGCACGAATTCTAGCTTCCCCCGGTACTCGCCCCGATTCAACCATTTTTCGGTACTCACACTGATTCCACCCTTTTTCGGTACTCACCGCGACAGTTTTTCGATACTCGCACGAATTCTAGCTTTTCCAGGTACTCGCCCGGATTCTACCATTTTTCGATACTCACATTGATTCGACCCTTTTTCGGTACTCACCGCGTCAGTTTTTCGATACTCGCACGAATTCTAGCTTCCCCCGGTACTCGCCCGGATTCTACCATTTTCGGTACTCACACTGATTCCACCCTTTTTCGGTACTCACCGCGACAGTCTTTCGATACTCGCACGAATTCTAACTCTTCCCGGTACTCGGTCGGATTCTACCATTTTTGGATACTCACACTGATTCGAACCTCTTTCGGTTCTCACCGAGATAGTTTTTCGATACTCGCACGAATTCTAGCTTTTCCCGCTACTCGCCCGAATTCTACCATTTTTCGGTACTCACACTGATTCCACCCTTTTTCGGTACTCTCCACGTCAGTTTTTCGATCCTCGCACGAATTCTAGCTTTTCTCGGTACTCGCCCGAATTCAACCATTTTTCGGTACTGACAGCGAGAGTTTTTCAATACTCGCACGATTTCCAGCTTTTCCCGGTACTCGCCCGGATTCTACCATTTTTCGATACTCACATTGATTCAACCCTTTTTCCATACACGCACGAATTCTAGCTTTTCCCGGTACTCGCCCGGATTCAACCATTTTTCGGTACTCACACTGATTCCACCCTTTTCCGGTACTGACCGCGACAGTTTTTCAATACTGGCACGAATTCCAGCTTTTCCCGGTACTCGCCCGGATGCTACCTTTTTGGGTACTCACACTTATTCGACCTTTTTTCGGTTCTCACCGAGACAGTTTTTCGATACTCGCACGAATTCTAGCTTTTCCAGGTACTCGCCCGGATTTACCATTTTTCGGTACTCACATTGATTCGACCCTTTTTCGGTACTCACCGCGTCAGTTTTTCGATACTCGCACGAATTCTAGATTCCCCCGGTACTCGCCCGGATTCTACCATTTTTCGGTACTCACACTGATTCGACCCTTTTTCGGTTCTCACCGAGAAAGTTTTTCGATACTCGCACGAATTCTAGCTTTTCCCGGTACTCGCCCGCATTCTACCATTTTTCGGTACTCACACTGATTCCACCCTTTTTCGGTACTCACCGCGACAGTTTTTCGATACTCGCACGAATTCTAGCTTTTCCAGGTACTCGCACGAATTCTAGCTTTTCCAGGTACTCGCCCGGATTCAACCATTTTTCGGTACTCACACTGATTCCACCCTTTTTCGGTACTGACCGCGATAGTTTTTCAATACTGGCACGAATTCCAACTTTTCCCGGTACTCGCCCGGATACTACCATTTTTCAGTACTCACACTGATTCGTCCCTTTTTCAGTTCTCACCGAGACAGTTTTTCGATACTCGCACGAATTCTAGCTTTTCAAGGTACTCACCCGGATTTACCATTTTTCGGTACTCACATTGATTCGACCCTTTTTCGGTACTCACCGCGTAAGTTTTTCGATACTCGCACGAATTCTAGCTTCCCCCGGTACTCGCCCGAATTCTACCATTTTTCGGTACTCACACTGATTCCACCCTTTTTCGGTACTCACCGCGTCAGTTTTTCGATACTCGCACGAATTCTAGCTTTTCTAGGTACTCGCCCAGATTCTACTATTTTTCGATACTCACATTGATTCGACCCTTTTTCGGTACTCACCGCGTCAGTTTTTCGATACTCGCACGAATTCTAGCTTTTCCAGGTACTCGCCCGGATTCAACCATTTTTCGGAACTCACACTGATTCCACCCTTTTTCGGTACTCACCGCGACAGTTTTTCGATACTCGCACGAATTCTAGCTTTTCCAGGTACTCGCCCGGATTCTACCATTTTTCGATACTCACATTGATTCGACCCTTTTTCGGTACTCACCGCGACAGTTTTTCGATACTCGCACGAATTCTAGCTTTTCCAGGTACTCGCCCGGATTCTACCATTTTTCGATACTCACATTGATTCGACCCTTTTTTCGGTACTCACCGCGTAAGCTTTTCGATACTCGCACGAATGCTAGCTTCCCTCGGTACTCGCCCTAATTCTACCATTTTTCGGTAGTCACACTGATTCCACCCTTTTTCGGTACTCACCGCGACAGTTTTTCGATACTCGTACGAATTCTAGCTTTTCCAGGTACTCGCCCGGATTCAACCATTTTTCGAAACTCACACTGATTCCACCCTTTTTCGGTACTCACCGCGAAAGTTTTTTGATACTCGCACGAATTCTAGGTTTTCCAGGTACTCACCCGGATTTACCATTTTTCGGTACTCACATTGATTCGACCCTTTTTCGGTACTCACCGCGTAAGCTTTTCGATACTCGCACGAATGCTAGCTTCCCCCGGTACTCGCCCTAATTCTACCATTTTTCGGTAGTCACACTGATTCCACCCTTTTTCGGTACTCACCGCGACAGTTTTTCGATACTCGTACGAATTCTAGCTTTTCCAGGTACTCGCCCGGATTCAACCATTTTTCGGAACTCACACTGATTCCACCCTTTTTCGGTACTCACCGCGACAGTTTTTCGATACTCGCACGAATTCTAGCTTTTCCAGGTACTCGCCCGGATTCTACCATTTTTCGATACTCACATTGATTCGACCCTTTTTCGGTACTCACCGCGTCAGTTTTTCGATACTCGCACGAATTCTAGCTTTTCCAGGTACTTGCCCGGATTTACCATTTTTCGGTACTCACACTGATTCCACCCTTTTTCGGTACTCACCGCGACAGTTTTTCGATACTCGCACGAATTCTAGCTCTTCCCGGTACTCGCTCGGATTCTACCATTTTTCGGTACTCACACTGATTCGACCCTTTTTCGGTACTCACCGCGACAGTTTTTCGATACTCGTACAAATTCTAGCTTTTCCAGGTACTCGCCCGAATTCTACCTTTTTTCGGTACTCACACTGATTCCACCATTTTTCGGTACTCACCGCGACAGTTTTTCGATACTCGCACGAATTCTAGCTTTTCCAGGTACTCGCCCGGATTCAACCATTTTTCGGAACTCACACTGATTCCACCCTTTTTCGGTACTCACCGCGACAGTTTTTCGATACTCGCACGAATTCTAGCTTTTCCAGGTACTAGCCCGGATTCTACCATTTTTCGATACTCACATTGATTCGACCCTTTTTCGGTACTCACCGCGTCAGTTTTTCGATACTCGCACGAATTCTAGCTTTTCCAGGTACTCGCCCGGATTTACCATTTTTCGGTACTCACACTGATTCCACCCTTTTTCGGTACTCACCGCGACAGTTTTTCGATACTCGCACGAATTCTAGCTCTTCCCGGTACTCGCTCGGATTCTACCATTTTTCGGTACTCACACTGATTCGACCCTTTTTCGGTACTCACCGCGACAGTTTTTCGATACTCGTACAAATTCTAGCTTTTCCAGGTACTCGCCCGAATTCTACCTTTTTTCGGTACTCACACTGATTCCACCATTTTTCGGTACTCACCGCGACAGTTTTTCGATACTCGCACGAATTCTAGCTTTT
This sequence comes from Vitis cinerea var. helleri x Vitis riparia, assembly GCA_946000715.1. Classification (NCBI taxonomy): domain Eukaryota; kingdom Viridiplantae; phylum Streptophyta; class Magnoliopsida; order Vitales; family Vitaceae; genus Vitis; species Vitis cinerea var. helleri x Vitis riparia. Next base: position 16,499,902 of record OX254000.1, read on the forward strand.
CCAGGTACTCGCCCGGATTCAACCATTTTTCGGAACTCACACTGATTCCACCCTTTTTCGGTACTCACCGCGACAGTTTTTCGATACTCGCACGAATTCTAGCTTTTCCAGGTACTAGCCCGGATTCTACCATTTTTCGATACTCACATTGATTCGACCCTTTTTCGGTACTCACCGCGTCAGTTTTTCGATACTCGCACGAATTCTAGCTTTTCCAGGTACTCGCCCGGATTTACCATTTTTCGGTACTCACACTGATTCCACCCTTTTTCGGTACTCACCGCGACAGTTTTTCGATACTCGCACGAATTCTAGCTCTTCCCGGTACTCGCTCGGATTCTACCATTTTTCGGTACTCACACTGATTCGACCCTTTTTCGGTACTCACCGCGACAGTTTTTCGATACTCGTACAAATTCTAGCTTTTCCAGGTACTCGCCCGAATTCTACCTTTTTTCGGTACTCACACTGATTCCACCATTTTTCGGTACTCACCGCGACAGTTTTTCGATACTCGCACGAATTCTAGCTTTTCCAGGTACTCGCCCGGATTCAACCATTTTTCGGAACTCACACTGATTCCACCATTTTTCGGTACTCACCGCGACAGTTTTTCGATACTCGCACGAATTCTAGCTTTTCCAGGTACTCGCCCGGATTCTACCATTTTTCGATACTCACATTGATTCGACCCTTTTTCGGTACTCACCGCGTCAGTTTTTCGATACTCGCACGAATTCTAGCTTTTCCAGGTACTCGCCCGGATTTACCATTTTTCGGTACTCACATTGATTCGACCCTTTTTTCGGTACTCACCGCGTAAGCTTTTCGATACTCGCACGAATGCTAGCTTCCCCCGATACTCGCCCTAATTCTACCATTTTTCGGTAGTCACACTGATTCCACCCTTTTTCGGTACTCACCGCGACAGTTTTTCGATACTCGTACGAATTCTAGCTTTTGCAGGTACTCGCCCGAATTCTACCTTTTTTCGGTACTCACACTGATTCCACCATTTTTCGGTACTCACCGCGACAGTTTTTCGATACTCGCACGAATTCTAGCTTTTCCAGGTACTCGCCCGGATTCTACCATTTTTCGATACTCACATTGATTCGACCCTTTTTCGGTACTCACCGCGTCAGTTTTTCGATACTCGCACGAATTCTAGCTTTTCCAGGTACTCGCCCGGATTTACCATTTTTCGATACTCACATTGATTCGACCCTTTTTTCGGTACTCACCGCGTAAGCTTTTCGATACTCGCACGAATGCTAGCTTCCCCCGATACTCGCCCTAATTCTACCATTTTTCGGTAGTCACACTGATTCCACCCTTTTTCGGTACTCACCTCGACAGTTTTTCGATACTCGTACGAATTCTAGCTTTTGCAGGTACTCGCCCGAATTCTACCTTTTTTCGGTACTCACACTGATTCCACCATTTTTCGGTACTCACCGCGACAGTTTTTCGATACTCACACGAATTCTAGCTTTTCCAGGTACTCGCCCGGATTCAACCATTTTTCGGAACTCACACTGATTCCACCCTTTTTCGGTACTCACCGCGACAGTTTTTCGATACTCGCACGAATTCTAGCTTTTCCAGGTACTCGCCCGGATTCTACCATTTTTCGATACTCACATTGATTCGACCCTTTTTCGTTACTCACCGCGTCAGTTTTTCGATACTCGCACGAATTCTAGCTTTTCCAGGTACTCGCCCGGATTTACCATTTTTCGGTACTCACATTGATTTGACACTTTTTCGGTACTCACCGCGTAAGCTTTTCGATACTCGCACGAATGCTAGCTTCCCCCGGTACTCGCCCTAATTCTACCATTTTTCGGTAGTCACACTGATTCCACCCTTTTTCGGTACTCACCGCGACAGTTTTTCGATACTCGTACGAATTCTAGCTTTTCCAGGTACTCGCCCGAATTCTACCTTTTTCCGGTACTCACATTGATTCCACCATTTTTCGGTACTCACCGCGACAGTTTTTCGATACTCGCACGAATTCTAGCTTTTCCAAGTACTCGCTCGAATTCAACCATTTTTCGGAACTCACACTGATTCCACCCTTTTTCGGTACTCACCGCGACAGTTTTTCGATACTCGCACGAATTCTAGCTTTTCCAGGTACTCGCCCGGATTCTACCATTTTTCGATACTCACATTGATTCGACCCTTTTTCGGTACTCACCGCGTCAGTTTTTCGATACTCGCACGAATTCTAGCTTTTCCAGGTACTCGCCCGGATTCAACCATTTTTCGGAACTCACACTGATTCCACCCTTTTTCGGTACTCACCGCGATAGTTTTTCGATACTCGCACGAATTCTAGCTTTTCCAGGTACTCGCCCGGATTCTACCATTTTTCGATACTCACATTGATTCGACCCTTTTTCGGTACTCACCGCGTCAGTTTTTCGATACTCGCACGAATTCTAGCTTTTCCAGGTACTCGCCCGGATTCAACCATTTTTCGGAACTCACACTGATTCCACCCTTTTTCGGTACTCACCGCGATAGTTTTTCGATACTCGCACGAATTCTAGCTTTTCCAGGTACTCGCCCGGATTCTACCATTTTTCGATACTCACATTGATTCGACCCTTTTTCGGTACTCACCGCGTCAGTTTTTCGATATTCGCACAAATTCTAGCTTTTCCAGGTACTCGCCCGGATTCAACCATTTTTGGGTACTCACACTGATTCCACCCTTTTTCGGTACTCACCGCGATAGTTTTTCGATACTCGCACGAATTCTAGCTTTTCCAGGTACTCGCCCGGATTCTACCATTTTTCGATACTCACATTGATTCGACCCTTTTTCGGTACACACCGTGTCAGTTTTTCGATACTCGCACGAATTCTAGCTTCCCCCGGTACTCGCCCGAATTCTACCATTTTTCGGTACACACACTGATTCCACCCTTTTTCGGTACTCACCGCGTCAGTTTTTCGATACTCGCACGAATTCTAGCTTTTCCCCGTACTCGTCCGGATTCTACCATTTTTCGGTACTCACACTGATTCGACCATTTTTCGGTTCTCACCGAGAAAGTTTTTCGATACTCGCACGAATTCGAGCTTTTCCCGGTACTCGCCCGAATTCTACCTTTTTTCGGTACTCACACTGATTCCACCCTTTTTCGGTACTCACCGCGACCGTTTTTCGATACTCGCACGAATTCTAACTCTTCCCGGTACTCGGTCGGATTCTACCATTTTTGGGTACTCACACTGATTCGAACCTTTTTCGGTTCTCACCGAGACAGGTTTTCGATACTCGCACGAATTCTAGCTTATCCCGGTACTCGCCCGAATTCTACCATTTTTCGGTACTCACACTGATTCCACCCTTTTTCGGTACTCACCGCGTCAGTTTTTCGATCCTCGCACGAATTCTAGCTTTTCTCGGTACTCGCCCGGATTCAAACATTTTTCGGTACTGACAGCGAGAGTTTTTCAATACTCGCACGAATTCCAGCTTTTCCAGGTACTCGCCCGGATTTTACCATTTTTCGATACTCACATTGATTCGAACCTTTTTCGGTACTCACCGCGTTAGTTTTTCGATACTCGCACGAATTCTAGCTTTTCCAGGTACTCGCCCGGATTCAACCATTTTTCGGTACTCACACTGGTTCCACCCTTTTTCGGTACTTACCGCGTCAGTTTTTCGATACTCGCACGAATTCTCGCTTTTCCTCGTACTCTGCCGGATTCTACCATTTTTCAGTACTCACACTGATTCGATCCTTTTTCGGTTCTCACCGAGAAAGTTTTTCGATACTCGCACGAATTCTAGCTTTTCCCGGTACTCGCCCGAATACTACCATTTTTCGATACTCACATTGATTCGACCCTTTTTCGGTACTCACCGCGTCAGTTTTTCGATACTCGCACGAATTTTAGCTTTTCCCGGTACTCGCCCGGATTCTACAAATTTTCGGTACTCACACTGATTCCACCCTTTTTCGGTACTCAGCGCGTTAGTTTTTTGATAGTCGCACGAATTCTAACTTTTCCCCGTACTCGTCCGGATTCTACCATTTGTCGGTACTCACACTGATTCCACCCTTTTTCGGTTCTCACCCAGAAAGTTTTTCGATACTCGAACAAATTCTAGCTTTTCCCGGTACTCGCCCGAATTCTACCATTTTTCGGCACTCACACTGATTCCACCCTTTTTCGGTACTCACCGCCACAATTTTTTCGGTACCCACACTGATTCGAAGTTTTTTCGGTTCTCACCGAGACAATTTTTCGATACTCGCACGAATTCTAGCTTCTCCAGGTACTAGCCCGGATTTACCATTTTTCGGTACTCACATTGATTCGACCCTTTTTCGATACTCACCGCGTCAGTTTTTCGATACTCGCACGAATTCTAGCTCCCCTCGGTACTCGCCCAGATTCTACCATTTTTCGGTACTCACACTGATCCTACCCTTTTCCGGTAATCACCGCGGCAGTTTTTCGACACTCACACGAATTCTAGCTCTTCCCGTTACTCGCCCGGATTCTACCATTTTTCGGTACTCACACTGATTCCACCCTTTTTCGGTACTCACCGTGACAGTTTTTCGATGCTCGCACGAATTCTAACTCTTCCCGGTTCTCGCCCAGATTCTACCATTTTTCGGTAGTCCCACTGATTCCACCCTTTTTCGGTACTCACCGCGACAGTTTTTCGATACTCGCACGAATTCTAGCTTTTCTAGGTACTCGCCCGGATTCTACCATTTTTCGATACTCACATTGATTCGACCCTTTTTCGGTACTCACCGCGTCAGTTTTTCGATACTCGCACGAATTCTAGCTTTTCCAGGTACTCGCCCGGATTCTACCATTTTTCGGTACTCACACTGATTCCACCCTTTTTCGGCTCTCACCGAGACAGTTTTTCGATACTCGCACGAATTCTAGCTTTTCCAGGTACTCGCCCGGATATACCATTTTTCGGTTCTCACACTGATTCCACCCTTTTTCGGCTCTCACCGAGACAGTTTTTCGATACTCGCACCAATTCTAGCTTTTCCCGATACTCGCCCGAATTCCACCATTTTTCGGTACTCACACTGATTCAACCTTTTTTCGGTACTCACCGCCTCAGTTTTTCGATACTCCCACGAATTCTAGCTTTTCTAGGTACTCGCCCGGATTCTACCATTTTTCGATACTCACATTGATTCGACCCTTTTTCGGTACTCACTGCGTCAGTTTTTCGATACTCGCACGAATTCTAGCTTTTCCAGGTACTCGCCCGGATTCTACCATTTTTCGGTACTCACACTGATTCCAACCTTTTTTGGCTCTCACCGAGACAGTTTTTCGATACTCGCACGAATTCTAGCTTTTCCAGGTACTCGACCGGATATACCATTTTTTGGTACTCACACTGATTCCACCCTTTTTCGGCTCTCACCGAGACAGTTTTTCGATACTCGCACGAATTCTAGCTTTTCCAGGTACTCGCCCGGATATACCATTTTTCGGTACTCACACTGATTCCACCCTTTGTCGGTACTCACTGTGACAGTTTTTCGATGCTCGCACGAATTCTAACTCTTCCCGGTTCTCGCCCAGATTCTACCATTTTTCGGTACTCACACTGATTCCACCCTTTTTCGGTACTCACCACGTCAGTTTTTCGATACTCGCACGAAATCTAGCTTTTCCAGTTACTCGCCCAGATTCTACCATTTTTCGATACTCACATTGATTCGACCCTTTTTCGGTACTCACCGCGTTAGTTTTTAGATACTCGCACGAATTCTAGCTTTTCCCGGTACTCCCCCGGATTCTACCATTTTTCGGTACTCACACTGATTCCACCCTTTTTCGGTACTCAACTCGTCAATTTTTCGATACTCGCACGAATTCTAACTTTTCCCCGTACTCGCCCGGATTCTACCATTTTTCCGTACTCACACTGATTCGACCCTTTTTCGGTTCTCACCCAGAAAGTTTTTCAATACTCGAACGAATTCTAGCTTTTCCCGGTACTCGCCCGAATTCCACCCTTTTTCGGTACTCACCGCCATAGTTTTTTCGGTACTCACACTGATTCGACCTTTTTTCGGTTCTCACCGAGACAGTTTTTCGAAACTCGCACAAATTTTAGCTTTTCCCGCTACTCGCCGGGATTCTACCATTTTTCGGTACTCACACTCATTCCACCCTTTTTCGGTACTCACCGTGACAGTTTTTCGATGCTCGCACGAATTCTAACTCTTCCCGGTTCTCGCCCGGATTCTACCATTTTTCGGTACTCACACTGATTCCACCCTTTTTCGGTACTCACCGCGTCAGTTTTTTTATACTCGCACGAAATCTAGCTTTTCCAGTTACTCGCCCACATTCTAAGATTTTTCGATACTCACATTGATTCGACCCTTTTTCGGTACTCACCACGTCAGTTTTTTGATACTCGCACGAATTCTAGCTTTTCCCGGTACTCGGCCGGATTCTACCATTTTTCGGTACTCACACTGATTCCACCCTTTTTCGGTACTCACCGCGACAGTTTTTCGATACTCGCACGAATTCTAGCTTTTGTAGGTACTCGCACGGATTCTACCATTTTTCGGTACTCACACTGGTTCCACCCTTTTTCGGTACTCACCGCGTCAGTTTTTCGATACTCGCACGAATTCTTGCTTTTCCTCGTACTCTGCCGGATTCTACCATTTTTCAGTACTCACACTTATTCGATCCTTTTTCGGTTCTCACCGAGAAAGTTTTTCGATACTCGCACGAATTCTAGCTTTTCCCGGTACTCGCCCGAATTCTACCATTTTTCGATACTCACATTGATTCGACCCTTTTTCGGTACTCATCGCATCAGTTTTTCGATACTCGCACGAATTTTAGCTTTTCCCGGTACTCGCCCGGATTCTACAAATTTTCGGTACTCACACTGATTCCACCCTTTTTCGGTACTCAGCGCGTTAGTTTTTTGATAGTCGCACGAATTCTAACTTTTCCCCGTACTCGTCCGGATTCTACCATTTGTCGGTACTCACACTGATTCCACCCTTTTTCGGTTCTCACCCAGAAAGTTTTTCGATACTCGAACAAATTCTAGCTTTTCCCGGTACTCGCCCGAATTCTACCATTTTTGGGGGCTCTCACACTGATTCCACCCTTTTTCGGTACTCACCGCCACAATTTTTTCGGTACTCACACTGATTCGAAGTTTTTTCGGTTCTCACCGAGACAATTTTTCGATACTCGCACGAATTCTAGCTTCTCCAGGTACTAGCCCGGATTTACCATTTTTCGGTACTCACATTGATTCGACCCTTTTTCGGTACTCACCGCGTCAGTTTTTCGATACTCGCACGAATTCTAGCTTCCCCCGGTACTCGCCCAGATTCTACCATTTTTCAGTACTCACACTGATCCTACCCTTTTCCGGTAATCACCGCGGCAGTTTTTCGACACTCACACGAATTCTAGCTCTTCCCGTTACTCGCCCGGATTCTACCATTTTTCGGTACTCACACTGATTCCACCCTTTTTCGTTACTCACCGTGACAGTTTTTCGATGCTCGCACGAATTCTAACTCTTCCCGGTTCTCGCCCAGATTCTACCATTTTTCGGTACTCCCACTGATTCCACCCTTTTTCGGTACTCACCGCGACAGTTTTTCGATACTCGCACGAATTCTAGCTTTTCAAGGTACACGCCCGGATTTCTACCATTTTTCGATACTCGCACGAATTCTAGCTTTTCCAGGTACTCGCCCGGATTCTACCATTTTTCGGTACTCACACTGATTCCACCCTTTTTCGGCTCTCACCGAGACAGTTTTTCAATACTCGCACCAATTCTAGCTTTTCCCGATACTCGCCCGAATTCCACCATTTTTCGGTACTCACACTGATTCAACCTTTTTTCGGTACTCACCGCCTCAGTTTTTCGATACTCCCACGAATTCTAGCTTTTCTAGGTACTCGCCCGGATTCTACCATTTTTCGATACTCACATTGATTCGACCCTTTTTCGGTACTCACCGCGTCAGTTTTTCGATACTCGCACGAATTCTAGCTTTTCCAGGGACTCGCCCGGATTCTACCATTTTTCGGTACTCACACTGATTCCACCCTTTTTCGGCTCTCACCGAGACAGTTTTTCGATACTCGCACGAATTCTAGCTTTTCCAGGTACTCGACCGGATATACCATTTTTCGGTACTCACACTGATTCCACCCTTTTTCGGCTCTCACCGAGACAATTTTTTGATACTCGCACGAATTCTAGCTTCTCCAGGTACTAGCCCGGATTTACCATTTTTCGGTACTCACATTGATTCGACCCTTTTTCGGTACTCATTGCGTCAGTTTTTCGATACTCGCATGAATTCTAGCTTCCCCCGGTACTCGCCCAGATTCTACCATTTTTCGGTACTCACACTGATCCTACCCTTTTCCGGTAATCACCGCGGCAGTTTTTCGACACTCACACGAATTCTAGCTCTTCCCGTTACTCGCCCGGATTCTACCATTTTTCGGTACTCACACTGATTCCACCCTTTTTCGGTACTCACCGCGACAGTTTTTCGATACTCGTACGAATTCTAGCTTTTCCAGGTACTCGCCCGAATTCTACCTTTTTTCGGTACTCACACTGATTCCACCATTTTTCGGTACTCACCGCGACAGTTTTTCGATACTCGCACGAATTCTAGCTTTTCCAGGTACTCGCCCGGATTCTACCATTTTTCGATACTCACATTGATTCGACCCTTTTTCGGTACTCACCGCGTCAGTTTTTCGATACTCGCACGAATTCTAGCTTTTCCAGGTACTCGCCCGGATTCTACCATTTTTCGGTACTCACACTGATTCCACCCTTTTTCGGCTCTCACCGAGACAGTTTTTCTATACTCGCACGAATTCTAGCTTTTCCAGGTACTCGCCCGGATATACCATTTTTCGGTACTCACACTGATTCCACCCTTTTTCGGTACTCACCATGACAGTTTTTCGATGCTCGCACGAATTCTAACTCTTCCCGGTTCTCGCCCAGATTCTACCATTTTTCGGTACTCAAACTGATTCCACCCTTTTTCGGTACTCACCGCATCAGTTTTTCGATACTCGCACGAAATCTAGCTTTTCCAGTTACTCGCCCAGATTCTACCATTTTTAGATACTCACATTGATTCGACCCTTATTCGATACTCACCGCGTTAGTTTTTAGATACTCGCACGAATTCTAGCTTTTCCCGGTACTCCCCCGGATTTTACCATTTTTCGGTACTCACACTGATTCCACCCTTTTTCGGTACTCAACTCGTCAATTTTTCGATACTCGCACGAATTCTAACTTTTCCCCGTACTCGCCCGGATTCTACCATTTTTCCGTACTCACACTGATTCGACCCTTTTTCGGTTCTCACCCAGAAAGTTTTTCAATACTCGAACGAATTCTAGCTTTTCCCGGTACTCGCCCGAATTCCACCCTTTTTCGGTACTCACCGCCATAGTTTTTTCGGTACTCACACTGATTCGACCTTTTTTCGGTTCTCACCGAGACAGTTTTTCGAAACTCGCACAAATTTTAGCTTTTCCCGCTACTCGCCGGGATTCTACCATTTTTCGGTACTCACACTCATTCCACCCTTTTTCGGTACTCACCGTGACAGTTTTTCGATGCTCGCACGAATTCTAACTCTTCCCGGTTCTCGCCCGGATTCTACCATTTTTCGGTACTCACACTGATTCCACCCTTTTTCGGTACTCACCGCGTCAGTTTTTTTATACTCGCACGAAATCTAGCTTTTCCAGTTACTCGCCCACATTCTAAGATTTTTCGATACTCACATTGATTCGACCCTTTTTCGGTACTCACCACGTCAGTTTTTTGATACTCGCACGAATTCTAGCTTTTCCCGGTACTCGGCCGGATTCTACCATTTTTCGGTACTCACACTGATTCCACCCTTTTTCGGTACTCACCGCGACAGTTTTTCGATACTCGCACGAATTCTAGCTTTTGTAGGTACTCGCACGGATTCTACCATTTTTCGGTACTCACACTGGTTCCACCCTTTTTCGGTACTCACCGCGTCAGTTTTTCGATACTCGCACGAATTCTCGCTTTTCCTCGTACTCTGCCGGATTCTACCATTTTTCAGTACTCACACTTATTCGATCCTTTTTCGGTTCTCACCGAGAAAGTTTTTCGATACTCGCACGAATTCTAGCTTTTCCCGGTACTCGCCCGAATTCTACCATTTTTCGATACTCACATTGATTCGACCCTTTTTCAGTACTCATCGCATCAGTTTTTCGATACTCGCACGAATTTTAGCTTTTCCCGGTACTCGCCCGGATTCTACAAATTTTCGGTACTCACACTGATTCCACCCTTTTTCGGTACTCAGCGCGTTAGTTTTTTGATAGTCGCACGAATTCTAACTTTTCCCCGTACTCGTCCGGATTCTACCATTTGTCGGTACTCACACTGATTCCACCCTTTTTCGGTTCTCACCCAGAAAGTTTTTCGATACTCGAACAAATTCTAGCTTTTCCCGGTACTCGCCCGAATTCTACCATTTTTGGGGGCTCTCACACTGATTCCACCCTTTTTCGGTACTCACCGCCACAATTTTTTCGGTACTCACACTGATTCGAAGTTTTTTCGGTTCTCACCGAGACAATTTTTCGATACTCGCACGAATTCTAGCTTCTCCAGGTACTAGCCCGGATTTACCATTTTTCGGTACTCACATTGATTCGACCCTTTTTCGGTACTCACCGCGTCAGTTTTTCGATACTCGCACGAATTCTAGCTTCCCCCGGTACTCGCCCAGATTCTACCATTTTTCAGTACTCACACTGATCCTACCCTTTTCCGGTAATCACCGCGGCAGTTTTTCGACACTCACACGAATTCTAGCTCTTCCCGTTACTCGCCCGGATTCTACCATTTTTCGGTACTCACACTGATTCCACCCTTTTTCGTTACTCACCGTGACAGTTTTTCGATGCTCGCACGAATTCTAACTCTTCCCGGTTCTCGCCCAGATTCTACCATTTTTCGGTACTCCCACTGATTCCACCCTTTTTCGGTACTCACCGCGACAGTTTTTCGATACTCGCACGAATTCTAGCTTTTCAAGGTACACGCCCGGATTTCTACCATTTTTCGATACTCGCACGAATTCTAGCTTTTCCAGGTACTCGCCCGGATTCTACCATTTTTCGGTACTCACACTGATTCCACCCTTTTTCGGCTCTCACCGAGACAGTTTTTCAATACTCGCACCAATTCTAGCTTTTCCCGATACTCGCCCGAATTCCACCATTTTTCGGTACTCACACTGATTCAACCTTTTTTCGGTACTCACCGCCTCAGTTTTTCGATACTCCCACGAATTCTAGCTTTTCTAGGTACTCGCCCGGATTCTACCATTTTTCGATACTCACATTGATTCGACCCTTTTTCGGTACTCACCGCGTCAGTTTTTCGATACTCGCACGAATTCTAGCTTTTCCAGGGACTCGCCCGGATTCTACCATTTTTCGGTACTCACACTGATTCCACCCTTTTTCGGCTCTCACCGAGACAGTTTTTCGATACTCGCACGAATTCTAGCTTTTCCAGGTACTCGACCGGATATACCATTTTTCGGTACTCACACTGATTCCACCCTTTTTCGGCTCTCACCGAGACAATTTTTCGATACTCGCACGAATTCTAGCTTCTCCAGGTACTAGCCCGGATTTACCATTTTTCGGTACTCACATTGATTCGACCCTTTTTCGGTACTCATTGCGTCAGTTTTTCGATACTCGCATGAATTCTAGCTTCCCCCGGTACTCGCCCAGATTCTACCATTTTTCGGTACTCACACTGATCCTACCCTTTTCCGGTAATCACCGCGGCAGTTTTTCGACACTCACACGAATTCTAGCTCTTCCCGTTACTCGCCCGGATTCTACCATTTTTCGGTACTCACACTGATTCCACCCTTTTTCGGTACTCACCGCGACAGTTTTTCGATACTCGTACGAATTCTAGCTTTTCCAGGTACTCGCCCGAATTCTACCTTTTTTCGGTACTCACACTGATTCCACCATTTTTCGGTACTCACCGCGACAGTTTTTCGATACTCGCACGAATTCTAGCTTTTCCAGGTACTCGCCCGGATTCTACCATTTTTCGATACTCACATTGATTCGACCCTTTTTCGGTACTCACCGCGTCAGTTTTTCGATACTCGCACGAATTCTAGCTTTTCCAGGTACTCGCCCGGATTCTACCATTTTTCGGTACTCACACTGATTCCACCCTTTTTCGGCTCTCACCGAGACAGTTTTTCTATACTCGCACGAATTCTAGCTTTTCCAGGTACTCGCCCGGATATACCATTTTTCGGTACTCACACTGATTCCACCCTTTTTCGGTACTCACCATGACAGTTTTTCGATGCTCGCACGAATTCTAACTCTTCCCGGTTCTCGCCCAGATTCTACCATTTTTCGGTACTCAAACTGATTCCACCCTTTTTCGGTACTCACCGCATCAGTTTTTCGATACTCGCACGAAATCTAGCTTTTCCAGTTACTCGCCCAGATTCTACCATTTTTAGATACTCACATTGATTCGACCCTTTTTCGATACTCACCGCGTTAGTTTTTAGATACTCGCACGAATTCTAGCTTTTCCCGGTACTCCCCCGGATTTTACCATTTTTCGGTACTCACACTGATTCCACCCTTTTTCGGTACTCAACTCGTCAATTTTTCGATACTCGCACGAATTCTAACTTTTCCCCGTACTCGCCCGGATTCTACCATTTTTCCGTACTCACACTGATTCGACCCTTTTTCGGTTCTCACCCAGAAAGTTTTTCAATACTCGAACGAATTCTAGCTTTTCCCGGTACTCGCCCGAATTCCACCCTTTTTCGGTACTCACCGCCATAGTTTTTTCGGTACTCACACTGATTCGACCTTTTTTCGGTTCTCACCGAGACAGTTTTTCGAAACTCGCACAAATTTTAGCTTTTCCCGCTACTCGCCGGGATTCTACCATTTTTCGGTACTCACACTCATTCCACCCTTTTTCGGTACTCACCGTGACAGTTTTTCGATGCTCGCACGAATTCTAACTCTTCCCGGTTCTCGCCCGGATTCTACCATTTTTCGGTACTCACACTGATTCCACCCTTTTTCGGTACTCACCGCGTCAGTTTTTTTATACTCGCACGAAATCTAGCTTTTCCAGTTACTCGCCCACATTCTAAGATTTTTCGATACTCACATTGATTCGACCCTTTTTCGGTACTCACCACGTCAGTTTTTTGATACTCGCACGAATTCTAGCTTTTCCCGGTACTCGGCCGGATTCTACCATTTTTCGGTACTCACACTGATTCCACCCTTTTTCGGTACTCACCGCGACAGTTTTTCGATACTCGCACGAATTCTAGCTTTTGTAGGTACTCGCACGGATTCTACCATTTTTCGATACTCACATTGATTCGACCCTTTTTCGGTACTCACCGCGTCAGTTTTTCGATACTCGCACGAATTCTAGCTTTTCCCGGTACTCGGCCGGATTCTACCATTTTTCGGTACTCACACTGATTCCACCCTTTTTCGGTACTCACCACGTCAGTTTTCGATATGCGCACGAATTCTAGCTTTTCCCGGTACTCGCCCGGATTTTACCATTTTTCGGTACTCACACTGATTCCACCCTTTTTCGGTACTCACCGCGACAGTTTTTCAATACTCGTACGAATTCTAGTTTTTCCAGGTACTCGCCCGGATTCAACCATTTTTCGGTACTCACACTAATTCCACCCTTTTTCGGTACTCACCCCGTCAGTTTTTAGATACTAGCACAAATTCTAGCTTTTCCCGGTACTGCCCCGGATTCTACCATTTTTCGGTACTCACACTGATTCCACCCTTTTTCGGTACTCACCGCGACAATTTTTCGATAGTCGCACGAATTCTAACTTTTCCAGGTACTCGCCCGGATTCTACCATTTTTCGATACTCACATTGATTCGACCCTTTTTCGGTACTCACCACGTAAGTTTTTCTATACTCGCACGAATTCTAGCTTTTCCCGGTACTCGCCCAGATTCTACCATTTTTCGGTACTCACACTGATTCCACCCTTTTTCGATACTCAGCTCGTCAGTTTTTCGATACTGGCACGAATTCTAACTCTTCCCAGTACTCGCCCAGATTCTACCATTTTTCGGTACTCACACTGATTCGACCCTTTTTCGATTTTCACTGAGTAAGTTTTTCGATTCTCGCACAAATTCTAGCTTTTCCCGGTACTCGCCCGAATGCTACCATTTTTCGATACTCACCGCGTCAGTTTTCGATACTCACTCGAATTCTAGCTCTTCCGGAACTCGCCCGGATTCTACCATTTTTCGGTACTCACATTGATTCCACCCTTTTTTGGTACTCACCGCGACAGTTTTTCGATACTCGCACGAATTCTAGCTTTTCCAGGTACTCGCCCGGATTCTACAATTTTTTGATACTTACATTGATTCGAACCTTTTTCGGTACTCACCGCGTCAGTTTTTCGATACTCAAACGAATTCTAGCTTTTCCCGGTACTCGCCTGGATTCTACCCTTTTTCGGTACTCACACTGATTCCACCCTTTTTCGGTACTCACCGCGTCAGTTTTTTGATACTCGCACGAATTCTAGCTTTTCCCGGTACTCCCCCGGATTCTACCATTTTTCGGTACTCACACTGATTCCACCCTTTTTCGATACTCAACTCGTCAGTTTTTCGATACTGGCACGAATTCTAACTCTTCCCGGTACTCGCCCGGATTCTACCATTTTTCGGTACTCACATTGATTCGACCCTTTTTCGGTACTCACCCCGTCAGTTTTTAGATAGTAGCACGAATTCTAGCTTTTCCCGGTACTACCCCGGATTCTACCATTTTTTGGTACTCACACTGATTCGACCCTTTTTCGGTACTCACCGCGACAGTTTTTCGATAGTCGCACGAATTCTAACTTTTCCAGGTACTCGCCCGGATTCTACCATTTTTCGATACTCACATTGATTCGACCCTTTTTCGGTACTCACCACGTAAGTTTTTCTATACTCGCACGAATTCTAGCTTTTCCCGGTACTCGCCCGGATTCTACCATTTTTCGGTACTCACACTGATTCCACCCTTTTTCGATACTCAGCTCGTCAGTTTTTCGATACTGGCACGAATTCTAACTCTTCCCGGTACTCGCCCGGATTCTACCATTTTTCGGTACTCACACTGATTCCACCCTTTTTCGGTACTCACCGCGACAGTTTTTCGATACTCGCACGAATTCTAACTATCCCGGTACTCGGTCGGATTCTTCCATTTTTGGGTACTCACACTGATTCGACCCTTTTTCGGTACTCACCGCGTTAGTTTTTCGATACTCGCACGAATTCTAGCTTTTCCCGGTACTCGCCCGGATTGTACCATTTTTCGGTACTCACACTGATTCGACCCTTTTTCGGTACTCACCGCGACAGTTTTTCGATGCTCGCACGAATTCTAGCTTTTCCAGGTACTCGCCGGGATTCTACCATTTTTCGGTACTCACACTGATTCCACCCTTTTTCGGCTCTCACCGAGACAGTTTTTCGATACTCGCATGAATTCTAGCTTTTCCCGGTACTCGCCCGGATTCAACCATTTTTCGGTACTCACACTGATTCGACCCTTTTTCGGTACTCACCGCGACAGTTTTTCGATGCTCGCACGAATTCTAGCTTTTCCAAGTACTCCCCCGGATTCTACCATTTTTCGGTACTCACACTGATTCCACCCTTTTTCGGCTCTCACCGAGACAGTTTTTCGATGCTCGCACGAATTCTAGCTTTTCCAGGTACTCGCCCGGATTCTTCCATTTTTCGGTACTCACACTGATTCCACCATTTTTCGGCTCTCACCGGGACAGTTTTTCGATACTCGCACGAATTCTAGCTTTTCCCGGTACTCGCCCGGATTCAACCATTTTTCGGTACACGGACTGATTCCACCCTTTTTCGATACTCACCGCGACTGTTTTTCGATACTCTCACGAATTCTAACTCTTCCCGGTACTCGCCCGGATTCTACCATTTTGGGTACTCACACTGATTCGATCCCTTATCGGTAATCACCGTGTCAGTTTTTCGATACTCGCACGAATTCTAGCTTTTCCCGGTACTAGCCCGGATTGTACCATTTTTCGGTACTCACACTGATTCGACCCTTTTTCGGTACTCACCGCGACAGTTTTTCGATGCTCGCACGAATTCTAGCTTTTCCAGGTACTCGCCCGGATTCTACCATTTTTCGGTACTCACACTGATTCCACCCTTTTTCGGCTCTCACCGAGACAGTTTTTCGATACTCGCATGAATTCTAGCTTTTCCCAGTACTCGCCTGGATTCAACCATTTTTCGGTACTCACACTGATTCGACCCTTTTTCGGTACTCACCGCGACAGTTTTTCGATGCTCGCACGAATTCTAGCTTTTCCAGGTACTCGCCCGGATTCTACCATTTTTCGGTACTCACACTGATTCCACCATTTTTCGGCTCTCACCGAGACAGTTTTTCGATACTCGCACGAATTCTAGCTTTTCCCGGTACTCGCCCAGATTCTACCATTTTTCGGTACTCACACTGATTCCACCCTTTTTCGGTACTCACCGCGACAGTTTTTCGATGCTCGCACGAATTCTAGCTTTTCCAGGTACTCGCCCGGATTCTTCCATTTTTCGGTACTCACACTGATTCCACCCTTTTTCGGCTCTCACCGAGACAGTTTTTCGATACTCGCACGAACTCTAGCTTTTCCCGGTACTCGCCCGGATTCAACCATTTTTCGGTACACGGACTGATTCCACCCTTTTTCGATACTCACCGCGACTGTTTTTCGATACTCTCACGAATTCTAACTCTTCCCGGTACTCGCCCGGATTCTACCATTTTGGGTACTCACACTGATTCGATCCCTTATCGGTAATCACCGTGTCAGTTTTTCGATACTCGCACGAATTCTAGCTTTTCCCGGTACTCGCCCGGATTGTACCATTTTTCGGTACTCACACTGATTCGACCCTTTTTCGGTACTCACCGCGACAGTTTTTGGATGCTCGCACGAATTCTAGCTTTTCCAGGTACTCGCCCGGATTCTACCATTTTTCGGTACTCACACTGATTCCACCCTTTTTCGGCTCTCACCGAGACAGTTTTTCGATACTCGCATGAATTCTAGCTTTTCCCGGTACTCGCCCGGATTCAACCATTTTTCGGTACTCACACTGATTCGACCCTTTTTCGGTACTCACCGCGACAGTTTTTCGATGCTCGCACGAATTCCAGCTTTTCCAGGTACTCGCCCGGATTCTACCATTTTTCGGTACTCACACTGATTCCACCCTTTTTCGGCTCTCACCAAGACAGTTTTTCGATACTCGCACGAATTCTAGCTTTTCCCGGTACTCGCCTAGATTCTACCATTTTTCGGTACTCACACTGATTCCACCCTTTTTCGGTACTCACCGCGACAGTTTTTCGATACTCGCACGAATTCTAACTATCCCGGTACTCGGTCGGATTCTTCCATTTTTGGGTACTCACACTGATTCGACCCTTTTTCGGTACTCACCGCGTTAGTTTTTCGATACTCGCACGAATTCTAGCTTTTCCCGGTACTCGCCCGGATTGTACCATTTTTCGGTACTCACACTGATTCGACCCTTTTTCGGTACTCACCGCGACAGTTTTTCGATGCTCGCACGAATTCTAGCTTTTCCAGGTACTCGCCCGGATTCTACCATTTTTCGGTACTCACACTGATTCCACCCTTTTTCGGCTCTCACCGAGACAGTTTTTCGATACTCGCATGAATTCTAGCTTTTCCCAGTACTCGCCTGGATTCAACCATTTTTCGGTACTCACACTGATTCGACCCTTTTTCGGTACTCACCGCGACAGTTTTTCGATGCTCGCACGAATTCTAGCTTTTCCAGGTACTCGCCCGGATTCTTCCATTTTTCGGTACTCACACTGATTCCACCCTTTTTCGGCTCTCACCGAGACAGTTTTTCGATACTCGCACGAATTCTAGCTTTTCCCGGTACTCGCCCGGATTCAACCATTTTTCGGTACACGGACTGATTCCACCCTTTTTCGATACTCACCGCGACTGTTTTTCGATACTCTCACGAATTCTAACTCTTCCCGGTACTTGCCCGGATTCTACCATTTTGGGTACTCACACTGATTCGATCCCTTATCGGTAATCACCGTGTCAGTTTTTCGATACTCGCACGAATTCTAGCTTTTCCCGGTACTAGCCCGGATTGTACCATTTTTCGGTACTCACACTGATTCGACCCTTTTTCGGTACTCACCGCGACAGTTTTTCGATGCTCGCACGAATTCTAGCTTTTCCAGGTACTCGCCCGGATTCTACCATTTTTCGGTACTCACACTGATTCCACCCTTTTTCGGCTCTCACCGAGACAGTTTTTCGATACTCGCACGAATTCTAGCTTTTCCCGGTACTCGCCTAGATTCTACCATTTTTCGGTACTCACACTGATTCCACCCTTTTTCGGTACTCACCGCGACAGTTTTTCGATACTCGCACGAATTCTAACTATCCCGGTACTCGGTCGGATTCTTTCATTTTTGGGTACTCACACTGATTCGACCCTTTTTCGGTACTCACCGCGTTAGTTTTTCGATACTCGCACGAATTCTAGCTTTTCCCGGTACTCGCCCGGATTGTACCATTTTTCGGTACTCACACTGATTCGACCCTTTTTCGGTACTCACCGCGACAGTTTTTCGATGCTTGCACGAATTCTAGCTTTTCCAGGTACTCGCCCGGATTCTACCATTTTTCGGTACTCACACTGATTCCACCCTTTTTCGGCTCTCACCGAGACAGTTTTTCGATACTCGCATGAATTCTAGCTTTTCCCAGTACTCGCCTGGATTCAACCATTTTTCGGTACTCACACTGATTCGACCCTTTTTCGGCTCTCACCGAGACAGTTTTTCGATACTCGCACGAATTCTAGCTTTTCCCGGTACTCGCCCGGATTCAACCATTTTTCGGTACACGGACTGATTCCACCCTTTTTCGGTACTCACCGCGACAGTTTTTCGATACTCGCACGAATTCTAACTATCCCGGTACTCGGTCGGATTCTTCCATTTTTGGGTACTCACACTGATTCGACCCTTTTTCGGTACTCACCGCGTTAGTTTTTCGATACTCGCACGAATTCTAGCTTTTCCCGGTACTCGCCCGGATTGTACCATTTTTCGGTACTCACACTGATTCGACCCTTTTTCGGTACTCACCGCGACAGTTTTTCGATGCTCGCACGAATTCTAGCTTTTCCAGGTACTCGCCCGGATTCTTCCATTTTTCGGTACTCACACTGATTCCACCCTTTTTCGGCTCTCACCGAGACAGTTTTTCGATACTCGCACGAATTCTAGCTTTTCCCGGTACTCGCCCGGATTCAACCATTTTTCGGTACACGGACTGATTCCACCCTTTTTCGGTACTCACCGCGACTGTTTTTCGATGCTCGCACGAATTCTAGCTTTTCCAGGTACTCGCCCGGATTCTACCATTTTTCGGTACTCACACTGATTCCACCCTTTTTCGTCTCTCACCGAGACAGTTTTTCGATACTCGCACGAATTCTAGCTTTTCCCGGTACTCGCCCAGATTCTACCATTTTTCGGTACTCACACTGATTCCACCCTTTTTCGGTACTCACCGCGACAGTTTTTCGATACTCGCACGAATTCTAACTATCCCGGTACTCGGTCGGATTCTTCCATTTTTGGGTACTCACACTGATTCGACCCTTTTTCGGTACTCACCGCGTTAGTTTTTCGATACTCGCACGAATTCTAGCTTTTCCCGGTACTCGCCCGGATTGTACCATTTTTCGGTACTCACACTGATTCGACCCTTTTTCGGTACTCACCGCGACAGTTTTTCGATGCTCGCACGAATTCTAGCTTTTCCCGGTACTCGCCCGGATTCAACCATTTTTCGGTACTCACACTGATTCGACCCTTTTTCGGTACTCACCGCGATAGTTTTTCGATGCTCGCACGAATTCTAGCTTTTCCAGGTACTCGCCCGGATTCTACCATTTTTCGGTACTCACACTGATTCCACCCTTTTTCGGCTCTCACCGAGACAGTTTTTCGATACTCGCACGAATTCTAGCTTTTCCCGGTACTCGCCCGGATTCAACCATTTTTCGGTACACGGACTGATTCCACCCTTTTTCGGTACTCACCGCGACAGTTTTTCGATACTCGCACGAATTCTAACTATCCCGGTACTCGGTCGGATTCTTCCATTTTTGGGTACTCACACTGATTCGACCCTTTTTCGGTACTCACCGCGTTAGTTTTTCGATACTCGCACGAATTCTAGCTTTTCCCGGTACTCGCCCGGATTCAACCATTTTTCGGTACTCACACTGATTCGACCCTTTTTCGGTACTCACCGCGACAGTTTTTCGATGCTCGCACGAATTCTAGCTTTTCCAGGTACTCGCCCGGATTCTACCATTTTTCGGTACTCACACTGATTCCACCATTTTTCGGCTCTCACCGAGACAGTTTTTCGATACTCGCACGAATTCTAGCTTTTCCCGGTACTCGCCCAGATTCTACCATTTTTCGGTACTCACACTGATTCCACCCTTTTTCGGTACTCACCGCGACAGTTTTTCGATACTCGCACGAATTCTAACTATCCCGGTACTCGGTCAGATTCTTCCATTTTTGGGTACTCACACTGATTCGACCCTTTTTCGGTACTCACCGCGTTAGTTTTTCGATACTCGCACGAATTCTAGCTTTTCCCGGTACTCGCCCGGATTCAACCATTTTTCGGTACTCACACTGATTCCACCCTTTTTCGGTACTCACCCCGTAAGTTTTTCGATACTCGCACGAATTCTAGCTTTTCCCGGTACTCACCCGGATTCAACCATTTTTCGGTACTCACACTGATTCCACCCTTTTTCGGCTCTCACCGAGACAGTTTTTCGATACTCGCACGAATTCTAGCTTTTCCCGGTACTCGCCCGGATTCAACCATTTTTCGGTACACGGACTGATTCCACCCTTTTTCGGTACTCACCGCGACAGTTTTTCGATACTCGCACGAATTCTAACTATCCCGGTACTCGGTCGGATTCTTCCATTTTTGGGTACTCACACTGATTCGACCCTTTTTCGGTACTCACCGCGTTAGTTTTTCGATACTCGCACGAATTCTAGCTTTTCCCGGTACTCGCCCGGATTGTACCATTTTTCGGTACTCACACTGATTCGACCCTTTTTCGGTACTCACCGCGACAGTTTTTCGATGCTCGCACGAATTCTAGCTTTTCCAGGTACTCGCCCGGATTCTACCATTTTTCGGTACTCACACTGATTCCACCCTTTTTCGGTACTCACCGCGACAGTTTTTCGATACTCGCACGAATTCTAACTATCCCGGTACTCGGTCGGATTCTTCCATTTTTGGGTACTCACACTGATTCGACCCTTTTTAGGTACTCACCGCGTTAGTTTTTCGATACTCGCACGAATTCTAGCTTTTCCCGGTACTCGCCCGGATTGTACCATTTTTCGGTACTCACACTGATTCGACCCTTTTTCGGTACTCACCGCGACAGTTTTTCGATGCTCGCACGAATTCTAGCTTTTCCAGGTACTCGCCCGGATTCTACCATATTTCGGTACTCACACTGATTCCACCCTTTTTCGGCTCTCACCGAGAGTTTTTTGATACTCGCACGAATTCTAGCTTTTCCCGGTACTCGCCCGGATTCAACCATTTTTCGGTACTCACACTGATTCGACCCTTTTTCGGTACTCACCGCGACAGTTTTTCGATGCTCGCACGAATTCTAGCTTTTCCAGGTACTCGCCCGGATTCTACCATTTTTCGGTACTCACACTGATTCCACCATTTTTCGGCTCTCACCGAGACAGTTTTTCGATACTCGCACGAATTCTAGCTTTTCCCGGTACTCGCCCAGATTCTACCATTTTTCGGTACTCACACTGATTCCACCCTTTTTCGGTACTCACCGCGACAGTTTTTCGATACTCGCACGAATTCTAACTATCCCGGTACTCGGTCAGATTCTTCCATTTTTGGGTACTCACACTGATTCGACCCTTTTTCGGTACTCACCGCGTTAGTTTTTCGATACTCGCACGAATTCTAGCTTTTCCCGGTACTCGCCCGGATTCAACCATTTTTCGGTACTCACACTGATTCCACCCTTTTTCGGTACTCACCCCGTAAGTTTTTCGATACTCGCACGAATTCTAGCTTTTCCCGGTACTCACCCGGATTCAACCATTTTTCGGTACTCACACTGATTCCACCCTTTTTCGGTACTCACCGCGACAGATTTTCGATACTCGCACGAATTCTAACTATCCCGGTACTCGGTCGGATTCTTCCATTTTTGGGTACTCACACTGATTCGATCCTTTTTCGGTACTCACCGCGTTAGTTTTTCGATACTCGCACGAATTCTAGCTTTTCCCGGTACTCGCCCGGATTCAACCATTTTTCGGTACTCACACTGATTCCACCCTTTTTCGGTACTCACCCCGTAAGTTTTTCGATACTCGCACGAATTCTAGCTTTTCCATGTACTCACCCGGATTCAACCATTTTTCGGTACTCACACTGATTCCACCCTTTTTCGGTACTCACCGCGACAGATTTTCGATACTCGCACGAATTCTAACTATCCCGGTACTCGGTCGGATTCTTCCATTTTTGGGTACTCACACTGATTCGACCCTTTTTCGGTACTCACTGCGTCAGTTTTTCGATACTCGCACGAATTCTAGCTTTTCCCGGTACTCGCCCGGATTCAACCATTTTTCGGTACACGGACTGATTCCACCCTTTTTCGGTACTCACCGCGACTGTTTTTCGATACTCTCACGAATTCTAACTCTTCCCGGTACTCGCCCGGATTCTACCATTTTGGGTACTCACACTGATTCGATCCCTTATCGGTACTCACCGTGTCAGTTTTTCGATACTCGCACGAATTCTAGCTTTTCCCGGTACTCACCCGGATTGTACCATTTTTCGGTACTCACACTGATTCGACCCTTTTTCAGTACTCACCGCGACAGTTTTTCGATGCTCGCACGAATTCTAGCTTTTCCAGGTACTCGCCCGGATTCTACCATTTTTCGGTACTCACACTGATTCCACCCTTTTTCGGCTCTCACCGAGACAGTTTTTCGATACTCGCACGAATTCTAACTATCCCGGTACTCGGTCGGATTCTTCCATTTTTGGGTACTCACACTGATTCGACCCTTTTTCGGTACTCACCGCGTTAGTTTTTCGATACTCGCACGAATTCTAGCTTTTCCCGGTACTCGCCCAGATTGTACCATTTTTCGGTACTCAAACTGATTCGACCCTTTTTCGGTACTCACCGCGACAGTTTTTCGATGCTCGCACGAATTCTAGCTTTTCCAGGTACTCGCCCGGATTCTACCATTTTTCGGTACTCACACTGATTCCACCCTTTTTCGGCTCTCACCGAGACAGTTTTTCGATACTCGCACGAATTCTAGCTTTTCCCGGTACTCGCCCAGATTCTACCATTTTTCGGTACTCACACTGATTACACCCTTTTTCGGTACTCGCCGCGACAGTTATTCGATACTCGCACGAATTCTAACTATCCCGGTACTCGGTCAGATTCTTCCATTTTTGGGTACTCACACTGATTCGACCCTTTTTCGGTACTCACCGCGTTAGTTTTTCGATACTCGCACGAATTCTAGCTTTTCCCGGTACTCGCCCGGATTCAACCATTTTTCGGTACTCACACTGATTCCACCCTTTTTCGGTACTCACCCCGTAAGTTTTTCGATACTCGCACGAATTCTAGCTTTTCCATGTACTCACCCGGATTCAACCATTTTTCGGTACTCACACTGATTCCACCCTTTTTCGGTACTCACCGCGACAGATTTTCGATACTCGCACAAATTCTAGCTTTTCCCGGTACTCGCCCGGATTCAACCATTTTTCGGTACACGGACTGATTCCACCATTTTTCGGTACTCACCGCGACTGTTTTTCGATACTCTCACGAATTCTAATTCTTCCCGGTACTCGCCCAGATTCTACCATTTTGGGTACTCACACTGATTCGATCCCTTATCGGTACTCACCATGTCAGTTTTTCGATACTCGCACGAATTCTAGCTTTTCCCGGTACTCGCCCGGATTGTACCATTTTTCGGTACTCACACTGATTCGACCCTTTTTCGGTACTCACCGCGACAGTTTTTCGATGCTCGCACGAATTCTAGCTTTTCCAGGTACTCGCCCGGATTCTACCATTTTTCGGTACTCACACTGATTCCACCCTTTTTCGGCTCTCACCGAGACAGTTTTTCGATACTCGCATGAATTCTAGCTTTTCCCAGTACTCGCCCGGATTCAACCATTTTTCGGTACTCACACTGATTCGACCCTTTTTCGGTACTCACCGCGACAGTTTTTCGATGCTCGCACGAATTCAAGCTTTTCCAGGTACTCGCCCGGATTCTACCATTTTTCGGTACTCACACTGATTCCACCCTTTTTCGGCTCTCACCGAGACAGTTTTTCGATACTCGCACGAATTCTAGCTTTTCCCGGTACTCGCCCGGATTCAACCATTTTTCGGTACACGGACTGATTCCACCCTTTTTCGGTACTCACCGCGACAGTTTTTCGATACTCGCACGAATTCTAACTATCCCGGTACTCGGTCGGATTCTTCCATTTTTGGGTACTCACACTGATTCGACCCTTTTTCGGTACTCACCGCGTTAGTTTTTCGATACTCGCACGAATTCTAGCTTTTCCCGGTACTCGCCCGGATTGTACCATTTTTCGGTACTCACACTGATTCGACCCTTTTTCGGTACTCACCGCGACAGTTTTTCGATGCTCGCACGAATTCTAGCTTTTCCAGGTACTCGCCCGGATTCTACCATATTTCGGTACTCACACTGATTCCACCCTTTTTCGGCTCTCACCGAGAGTTTTTTGATACTCGCACGAATTCTAGCTTTTCCCGGTACTCGCCCGGATTCAACCATTTTTCGGTACTCACACTGATTCGACCCTTTTTCGGTACTCACCGCGACAGTTTTTCGATGCTCGCACGAATTCTAGCTTTTCCAGGTACTCGCCCGGATTCTACCATATTTCGGTACTCACACTGATTCCACCCTTTTTCGGCTCTCACCGAGAGTTTTTTTATACTCGCACGAATTCTAGCTTTTCCCGGTACTCGCCCGGATTCAACCATTTTTCGGTACTCACACTGATTCGACCCTTTTTCGGTACTCACCGCGACAGTTTTTCGATGCTCGCACGAATTCTAGCTTTTCCAGGTACTCGCCCGGATTCTACCATTTTTCGGTACTCACACTGATTCCACCCTTTTTCGGCTCTCACCGAGATAGTTTTTCGATACTCGCACGAATTCTAGCTTTTCCCGGTACTCGCCCAGATTCTACCATTTTTCGGTACTCACACTGATTCCACCCTTTTTCGGTACTCACCGCGACAGTTTTTCGATACTCGCACGAATTCTAACTATCCCGGTACTCGGTCGGATTCTTCCATTTTTGGGTACTCACACTGATTCGACCCTTTTTCGGTACTCACCGCGTCAGTTTTTCGATACTCGCACGAATTCTAGCTTTTCCCGGTACTCGCCTGGATTCAACCATTTTTCGGTACACGGACTGATTCCACCCTTTTTCGGCTCTCACCGACACAGTTTTTCGATACTCGCACGAATTCTAGCTTTTCCCGGTACTCGCCCAGATTCTACCATTTTTCGGTACTCACACTGATTCCACCCTTTTTCGGTACTCACCGCGACAATTTTTCGATACTCGCACGAATTCTAACTATCCCGGTACTCGGTCGGATTCTTCCATTTTTGGGTACTCACACTGATTCGACCCTTTTTCGGTACTCACCGCGTTAGTTTTTCGATACTCGCACGAATTCTAGCTTTTCCCGGTACTCGCCCGGATTCAACCATTTTTCGGTACTCACACTGATTCGACCCTTTTTCGGTACTCACCGCGACAGTTTTTCGATGCTCGCACGAATTCTAGCTTTTCCAGGTACTCGCCCGGATTCTACCATATTTCGGTACTCACACTGATTCCACCCTTTTTCGGCTCTCACCGAGAGTTTTTTGATACTCGCACGAATTCTAGCTTTTCCCGGTACTCGCCCGGATTCAACCATTTTTCGGTACTCACACTGATTCGACCCTTTTTCGGTACTCACCGCGACAGTTTTTCGATGCTCGCACGAATTCTAGCTTTTCCAGGTACTCGCCCGGATTCTACCATTTTTCGGTACTCACACTGATTCCACCCTTTTTCGGCTCTCACCGAGATAGTTTTTCGATACTCGCACGAATTCTAGCTTTTCCCGGTACTCGCCCAGATTCTACCATTTTTCGGTACTCACACTGATTCCACCCTTTTTCGGTACTCACCGCGACAGTTTTTCGATACTTGCACGAATTCTAACTATCCCGGTACTCGGTCGGATTCTTCCATTTTTGGGTACTCACACTGATTCGACCCTTTTTCGGTACTCACCGCGTTAGTTTTTCGATACTCGCACGAATTCTAGCTTTTCCCGGTACTCGCCCGGATTCAACCATTTTTCGGTACTCACACTGATTCGACCCTTTTTCGGTACTCACCGCGACAGTTTTTCGATGCTCGCACGAATTCTAGCTTTTCCAGGTACTCGCCCGGATTCTACCATATTTCGGTACTCACACTGATTCCACCCTTTTTCGGCTCTCACCGAGAGTTTTTTGATACTCGCACGAATTCTAGCTTTTCCCGGTACTCGCCCGGATTCAACCATTTTTCGGTACTCACACTGATTCGACCCTTTTTCGGTACTCACCGCGACAGTTTTTCGATGCTCGCACGAATTCTAGCTTTTCCAGGTACTCGCCCGGATTCTACCATTTTTCGGTACTCACACTGATTCCACCCTTTTTCGGCTCTCACCGAGATAGTTTTTCGATACTCGCACGAATTCTAGCTTTTCCCGGTACTCGCCCAGATTCTACCATTTTTCGGTACTCACACTGATTCCACCCTTTTTCGGTACTCACCGCGACAGTTTTTCGATACTCGCACGAATTCTAACTATCCCGGTACTCGGTCGGATTCTTCCATTTTTGGGTACTCACACTGATTCGACCCTTTTTCGGTACTCACCGCGTCAGTTTTTTGATACTCGCACGAATTCTAGCTTTTCCCGGTACTCGCCTGGATTCAACCATTTTTCGGTACACGGACTGATTCCACCCTTTTTCGGCTCTCACCGAGACAGTTTTTCGATACTCGCACGAATTCTAGCTTTTCCCGGTACTCGCCCAGATTCTACCATTTTTCGGTACTCACACTGATTCCACCCTTTTTCGGTACTCACCGCGACAATTTTTCGATACTCGCACGAATTCTAACTATCCCGGTACTCGGTCGGATTCTTCCATTTTTGGGTACTCACACTGATTCGACCCATTTTCGGTACTCACCGCGTTAGTTTTTCGATACTCGCACGAATTCTAGCTTTTCCCGGTACTCGCCCGGATTCAACCATTTTTCGGTACTCACACTGATTCCACCCTTTTTCGGTACTCACCCCGTAAGTTTTTCGATACTCGCACGAATTCTAGCTTTTCCCGGTACTCACCCGGATTCAACCATTTTTCGGTACTCACACTGATTCCACCCTTTTTCGGTACTCACCGCGACAGTTTTTCGATACTCGCACGAATTCTAACTATCCCGGTACTCGGTCGGATTCTTCCATTTTTGGGTACTCACACTGATTCGATCCTTTTTCGGTACTCACCGCGTTAGTTTTTCGATACTCGCACGAATTCTAGCTTTTCCCGGTACTCGCCCGGATTCAACCATTTTTCGGTACTCACACTGATTCCACCCTTTTTCGGTACTCACCCCGTAAGTTTTTCGATACTCGCACGAATTCTAGCTTTTCCATGTACTCACCCGGATTCAACCATTTTTCGGTACTCACACTGATTCCACCCTTTTTCGCTACTCACCGCGACAGATTTTCGATACTTGCACGAATTCTAACTATCCTGGTACTCGGTCGGATTCTTCCATTTTTGGGTACTCACACTGATTCGACCCTTTTTCGGTACTCACCGCGTCAGTTTTTCGATACTCGCACGAATTCTAGCTTTTCCCGGTACTCGCCCGGATTCAACCATTTTTCGGTACACGGACTTATTCCACCCTTTTTCGGTACTCACCGCGACTGTTTTTCGATACTCTCACGAATTCTAACTCTTCCCGGTACTCGCCCGGATTCTACCATTTTGGGTACTCACACTGATTCGATCCTTTATCGGTACTCACCGTGTCAGTTTTTCGATACTCGCACGAATTCTAGCTTTTCCCGGTACTCGCCCGGATTGTACCATTTTTCGGTACTCACACTGATTCGACCCTTTTTCGGTACTCATCGCGACAGTTTTTCGATGCTCGCACGAATTCTAGCTTTTCCAGGTACTCGCCCAGATTCTACCATTTTTCGGTACTCACACTGATTCCACCCTTTTTCGGTACTCACTGCGTCAGTTTTTCGATACTCGCACGAAATGTAGCTTTTCCACTTACTCACCCAGGTTCTACCATTTTTCGATACTCACATTGCTTCGACCCCTTTTCGGAACTCACCGCATCAGTTTTTCGATACTCGCACGAATTCTAGCTTTTCTAGGTACTCGCCCGGATTCTACCATTTTTCGATATTCACATTGATTCGACCCTTTTTCGGTACTCACCAGGTAAGTTTTTCGATACTGGCACGAATTCTAGCTTTTCCTGGTACTCGCCTGGATTCAACCATTTTTCGGTACTCACACTGATTCGACCCTTTCTCGGTTCTCACCGAGAAAGTTTTTCGATACTCGCACAAATTCTAGCTTTTTCCGATACTCGCCCGAATTCTACCATTTTTCGGTGCTCACACTGATTTGACCTTTTTTCGGTACTCACCGCCTCAGTTTTTCGATACTCCCACGAATTCTAGCTTTTCTAGGTACTCGCCCGGATTCTACCATTTTTTGATACTCACATTGATTCGACCCTTTTTCGGTACTCACCACGTAAGTTTTTCGATACTGGCACGAATTTTAGCTTTTCCCGGTACTCGCCCGGATTCAACCATTTTTCGGTACTCACACTGATTCGACCCTTTCTCGGTTCTCACCGAGAAAGTTTTTCGATACTCGCACCAATTCTAGCTTTTCCCGATACTCGCCCGAATTCCACCATTTTTCGGTACTCACACTGATTCAACCTTTTTTCGGTACTCACCGCCTCAGTTTTTCGATACTCGCACGAATTCTAGCTTTTCCCGGTACTCGCCCGGATTCTACCATTTTTCGGTACTCACACTGATCCCACCCTTTTTCGGTACTCACTGCGTCAGTTTTTCGATACTGGCACGAAATCTACCTTTTCCAGTTAGTCGCCCAGATTCTACCATTTTTCGATACTCACATTGATTCCAACCTTTTTCGGTACTCACCGCGTCAGTTTTTCGATACTCGCACGAATTCTAGCTTTTCCCGGTACTCGCCCGGATTCTACCATTTTTCAATACTCACATTGATTCTACCCTTTTTCGGTACTCACCACGTCAGTTTTTCGATACTCGCACGAATTCTAGCTTTTCCCGGTACTCTCCCGGATTCTACCATTTTTCGGTACTCACACTGATTCCACCCTTTTTCGGTACTCACCGCGACAGTTTTTCGATACTCGCACGAATTCTAACTCTCCCGGTACTCGGTCAGATTCTACCATTTTTGGGTAATCACACTCATTCGAACCTTTTTCGGTTCTCACCGAGACAGTTTTTCGATACTCGCACGAATTCTAGCTTTTCCCAGTACTCGCCCGGATTCAACCATTTTTCGGTACTCACATTGATTCGACCCTTTTTCGGTACTCACCGCGTCAGTTTTTCGATACTCGCACGAATTCTAGCTTTTCCACGTACTCGCCCGGATTCTACCATTTTTCGATACTCACATTGATTCGACCCTTTTTCGGTACTCACCGCGTCTGTTTTTCGATACTTGCATGAATTCTAGCTTTTCCCGGTACTCGTCCGTATTCTACTATTTTTGGTATTCACACTGATTCCACCCTTTTTCGGTACTCACCGCGTCAATTTTTCGATACTCCAACGAATTCTAGTTTTTCTGGTACTCGCCCGGATTCTACCATTTTTCCGTACTCACCGTGATTCCACCCTTTTTCGGTACTCACCGCCACAGTTTTTTCGACACTCGCACGAATTCTAGCCTTTCCCGGTACTCGCACGAATTCTTCCATTTTTCAGTACTCACTCTGTGTCCACCCTTTTTCGGTACTCACCGTGACAGTTTTTCGATACTCGCATGAATTCTAACTCTTCCCGGTACTCGCCCGTATTCTACCATTTTTGGTACTCACACTGATTCAACCCTGTTTCGGTACTCACCGCGTCAATTTTTCGATACTCCCACGAATTCTAGCTTTTCTGGTACTCGCCCGGATTCTACCATTTTTCGATACTCACACTAATTCGACCTTTTTTCGGTACACACCGCGTCAGTTTTTCGATACTCCCACGAATTCTAGCTTTTCCGATACTCGCCCGGATTCTACCATTTTTCCATACTCACGCTGATTCCACCCTTTTTCGGTACTCACCGCCACAGTTTTTTCGATACTTGCACGAATTCTAGCCTTTCCCGGTACTCGCACGGATTCTTCCATTTTTCGGTACTCACTCTGATTCCACCCTTTTTCGGTACTCACCGTGACAGTTTTTCGATACTCGCATGAATTCTAACTCTTCCCGGTACTCGCACAGGTTCTACCATTTTTCGGTACTCACACTGATTCAACCCTTTTTCGGTACTCACCGCGTCAGAGTTTCGATACTCGCACAAATCCTACCATTTTTCGGTACTCACACTGATTCCACCCTTTTTCGGAACTCACTACGGCAGTTTTTCGATACTCCCACGAATTCTAGCTTTTCCCGGTACTCGCCCGGATTCTACCATTTTTCGGTACTCACACTGATTCCACCCTTTTTCGGTACTCACCGCGTCAGTTTTTCGATACTCGCAAGAATTCTAGCTTTTCCCTGTATTCGCCCGAATTCTACCATGTTTCGGTACTCACACTGATTCCACCCTTTTTCGGTACTAACCGCCACAGTTTTTTCGATACTCGCACGAATTCTAGCTTTTCCCGGTACTCGCCCGGATTCTACCATTTTTCGGTACTCACACTGATTCCACCATTTTTCGGTACTCACCACCACATTGTTTTCGATACTCGCACGAATTCTAGCCTTTCCCGGTACTCGCCCGGATTCTTCCATTTTTTGGTACTCACACTGATTGCACCCTTTTTCGGTACTCATCGCGTCAGTTTTTCGATACTCGCAAGAATTCTAGCTTTTCCCTGTACTCGCCCGGATTCTACCATTTTTCGGTACTCACACTGATTCCTCGCTTTTTCGATACTCACCACCACAGTTTTTTCGATACTCGCACGAATTCTAGCCTTTCCCGGTACTCGCTTGGATTCTTCGATTTTTCGGTACTCACACTGATTCCACCATTTTTCGGTACTCACCGCGACAGTTTTTCGATACTCGCAAGAATTCTAACTTTTCCAGGTACTTGCCCGGATTCTACCATTTTTCGGTACTCACACTGATTCCACCCTTTTTCGGTACACACCGCGACAGTTTTTCGATACTTGCATGAATTCTAGCTTTTCCCGGTACTCGTCCGTATTCTACCATTTTTGGTACTCACACTGATTCAACCCTTTTTCGGTACTCACCGCGTCAATTTTTCGATACTCCCACGAATTCTAGTTTTTCTGGTACTCGCCCGGATTCTACCATTTTTCCGTACTCACAGTGATTCCACCCTTTTTCGGTACTCACCGCCACAGTTTTTTCGATACTCGCACGAATTCTAGCTTTTCCCAGTACTCGCCCGAATTCTACCATTTTTCGGTACTCACACTGATTCCACCTTTTTTCGGTACTGACCGCCACAGTTTTTTCGATACTCGCACAAATTCTAGCTTTTCCCTGTACTCGCCCGGATTCTACCATTTTTTGGTACTCACACTGATTCCACCCTTTTTCGGTACTCACCACCACAGTTTTTTCGATACTCGCACGAATTCTAGCCTTTCCTGGTACTCGCCCGGATTCTTCCATTTTTCGGTACTCACACTGATTCCACCCTTTTTCGATACTCACCGTGACAGTTTTTCGATACTCGCACGAATTCTAGCTTTTCCCGGTACTCGCCCGGATTTTACCATTTTTCGGTACTCACACTGATTCCACCCTTTTTCGGTACTCGCACGAATTCTAGCCTTTCCCGGTACTCGCACGGATTCTTCCATTTTTCGGTACTCACTCTGATTCCACCCTTTTTCGGTACTCACCGTGACAGTTTTTCGATACTCGCATGAATTCTAACTCTTCCCGGTACTCGCCCAGGTTCTACCATTTTTCGGTACTCACACTGATACTCACACTGATTCCACCCTTTTTCGGTACTCACCGCGTCAGTTTTTCGATACTCGCAAGAATTCTAGCTTTTCCCTGTACTCGCCCGAATTCTACCATGTTTCGGTACTCACACTGATTCCACCCTTTTTCGGTACTGACCGCCACAGTTTTTTCGATACTCGCACGAATTCTAGCTTTTCCCGGTACTCGCCCGGATTCTACCATTTTTTGGTACTCACACTGATTCCACCCTTTTTCGGTACTCACTGCGTCAGTTTTTCGATATTCGCACGAAGTCTAGCTTTTCCCGGTACTCGCCCGGATTCTACCATTTTTCGGTACTCACACTGATTCCACCCTTTTTCCGTACTCACCGCGTCAGTTTTTTGATACTCGCAAGAATTCTAGCTTTTCCCGGTACTCGCCCGAATTCTACCATTTTTCGGTACTCACACTGATTCCACCCTTTTTCGGTACTGACCGCCACAGTTTTTTCGATACTCGCACGAATTCTAGCTTTTCCCGGTACTCGCCCGGATTCTTCCATTTTTTGGTACTCACACTGATTCCACCCTTTTTCGGTACTCACCGCGTCAGTTTTTCGATACTCGCAAGAATTCTAGCTTTTCCCTGTACTCGCCCGAATTCTACCATTTTTCGGTACTCACACTGATTCCACCCTTTTTCGGTACTGACCGCCACAGTTTTTTCGATACTCGCACAAATTCTAGCTTTTCCCTGTACTCGCCCGAATTCTACCATTTTCCGGTACTCACACTGATTCCACCATTTTTCGGTACTCACCGCGACAGTTTTTCGATACTCGCACGAATTCTAACTTTTCCAAGTACTCGCCCGGATTCTACCATTTTTCGGTACTCACACTGATTCCACCCTTTTTCGGTACTCACCACGACAGTTTTTCGATACTTGCATGAATTCTAGCTTTTCCCGGTACTCGTCCGTGTTCTACCATTTTTGGTACTCACACTGATTCAACCCTTTTTCGGTACTCACCGCGTCAATTTTTCGATACTCCCACGAATTATAGTTTTTCTGGTACTCGCCCGGATTCTACCATTTTTCCGTACTCACACTGATTCCACCCTTTTTCGGTACTCACCACCACAGTTTTTTGGATACTCGCACGAATTCTAGCCTTTCCTGGTACTCGCCCGGATTCTTCCATTTTTCGGTACTCACACTGATTCCACACTTTTTCGATACTCACCGCGACAGTTTTTCGATACTCGCACGAATTCTAGCTTTTCCGGGTACTCGCCCGGATTCTACCATTTTCGGTACTCACATTGATTCGACCCTTTATCGGTACTCACCGCGTCAGTTTTTCGATACTCGCACGAATTCTAGCTTTTCCCGGTACTCGCCCGGATTTTACCATTTTTCGGTACTCACACTGATTCCACCTTTTTTCGGTACTCACCGCGACTGTTTTTCGATACTCGCACGAATTCTAACTCTTCCCAGTACTCGCCCGGATTCTACCATTTTTCGGTACTCACACTGATTCAACCTTTTTTCGGTTCTCACCGAGACTGATTTTCGATACTTGCATGAATTCTAGCTTTTCTCGGTACTCGCTCGGATTCTACCATTTTTCGGCACTCGCACTGATTCCACCCTTTTTCGGTGCTCACCACCACAGTGTTTTAGATACTCGCACGAATTCTAGCCTTTCCCGGTACTCGCCCGGATTCTTCCATTTTTTGGTACTCACACTGATTCCACCCTTTTTCGGTACTCACCGCGTCAGTTTTTCGATACTCGCAAGAATTCTAGCTTTTCCCTGTACTCGCCCGAATTCTACCATTTTTCAGTACTCACACTGATTCCACCCTTTTTCGGTACTGACCGCCACAGTTTTTTCGATACTCGCACAAATTCTAGCTTTTCCCTGTACTCGCCCGGATTCTACCATTTTTTGGTACTCACACTGATTCCACCCTTTTTCGGTACTCACCACCACAGTTTTTTCGATACTCGCACGAATTCTAGCCTTTCCTGGTACTCGCCCGGGTTCTTCCATTTTTCGGTACTCACACTGATTCCACCCTTTTTCGATACTCACCGCGACAGTTTTTCGATACTCGCACGAATTCTAGCTTTTCCCGGTACTCGCCCGGATTTTACAATTTTTCGGTACTCACACTGATTCCACCCTTTTTCGGTACTCGCACGAATTCTAGCCTTTCCCGGTACTCGCACGGATTCTTCCATTTTTCGGTACTCACTCTGATTCCACCCTTTTTCGGTACTCACCGTGACAGTTTTTCGATACTCGCATGAATTCTAACTCTTCCCGGTACTCGCCCAGGTTCTACCATTTTTCGGTACTCACACTGATACTCACACTGATTCCACCCTTTTTCGGTACTCACCGCGTCAGTTTTTCGATACTCGCAAGAATTCTAGCTTTTCCCTGTACTCGCCCGAATTCTACCATGTTTCGGTACTCACACTGATTCCACCCTTTTTCGGTACTGACCGCCACAGTTTTTTCGATACTCGCACGAATTCTAGCTTTTCCCGGTACTCGCCCGGATTCTACCATTTTTTGGTACTCACACTGATTCCACCCTTTTTCGGTACTCACTGCGTCAGTTTTTCGATATTCGCACGAAGTCTAGCTTTTCCCGGTACTCGCCCGGATTCTACCATTTTTCGGTACTCACACTGATTCGACCCTTTTTCGGTACTCACCGCGACAGTTTTTCGATGCTCGCACGAATTCTAGCTTTTCCAGGTACTCGCCCGGATTCTACCATTTTTCGGTACTCACACTGATTCCACCCTTTTTCGGCTCTCACCGAGATAGTTTTTCGATACTCGCACGAATTCTAGCTTTTCCCGGTACTCGCCCAGATTCTACCATTTTTCGGTACTCACACTGATTCCACCCTTTTTCGGTACTCACCGCGACAGTTTTTCGATACTCGCACGAATTCTAACTATCCCGGTACTCGGTCGGATTCTTCCATTTTTGGGTACTCACACTGATTCGACCCTTTTTCGGTACTCACCGCGTCAGTTTTTCGATACTCGCACGAATTCTAGCTTTTCCCGGTACTCGCCTGGATTCAACCATTTTTCGGTACACGGACTGATTCCACCCTTTTTCGGCTCTCACCGACACAGTTTTTCGATACTCGCACGAATTCTAGCTTTTCCCGGTACTCGCCCAGATTCTACCATTTTTCGGTACTCACACTGATTCCACCCTTTTTCGGTACTCACCGCGACAATTTTTCGATACTCGCACGAATTCTAACTATCCCGGTACTCGGTCGGATTCTTCCATTTTTGGGTACTCACACTGATTCGACCCTTTTTCGGTACTCACCGCGTTAGTTTTTCGATACTCGCACGAATTCTAGCTTTTCCCGGTACTCGCCCGGATTCAACCATTTTTCGGTACTCACACTGATTCGACCCTTTTTCGGTACTCACCGCGACAGTTTTTCGATGCTCGCACGAATTCTAGCTTTTCCAGGTACTCGCCCGGATTCTACCATATTTCGGTACTCACACTGATTCCACCCTTTTTCGGCTCTCACCGAGAGTTTTTTGATACTCGCACGAATTCTAGCTTTTCCCGGTACTCGCCCGGATTCAACCATTTTTCGGTACTCACACTGATTCGACCCTTTTTCGGTACTCACCGCGACAGTTTTTCGATGCTCGCACGAATTCTAGCTTTTCCAGGTACTCGCCCGGATTCTACCATTTTTCGGTACTCACACTGATTCCACCCTTTTTCGGCTCTCACCGAGATAGTTTTTCGATACTCGCACGAATTCTAGCTTTTCCCGGTACTCGCCCAGATTCTACCATTTTTCGGTACTCACACTGATTCCACCCTTTTTCGGTACTCACCGCGACAGTTTTTCGATACTCGCACGAATTCTAACTATCCCGGTACTCGGTCGGATTCTTCCATTTTTGGGTACTCACACTGATTCGACCCTTTTTCGGTACTCACCGCGTTAGTTTTTCGATACTCGCACGAATTCTAGCTTTTCCCGGTACTCGCCCGGATTCAACCATTTTTCGGTACTCACACTGATTCGACCCTTTTTCGGTACTCACCGCGACAGTTTTTCGATGCTCGCACGAATTCTAGCTTTTCCAGGTACTCGCCCGGATTCTACCATATTTCGGTACTCACACTGATTCCACCCTTTTTCGGCTCTCACCGAGAGTTTTTTGATACTCGCACGAATTCTAGCTTTTCCCGGTACTCGCCCGGATTCAACCATTTTTCGGTACTCACACTGATTCGACCCTTTTTCGGTACTCACCGCGACAGTTTTTCGATGCTCGCACGAATTCTAGCTTTTCCAGGTACTCGCCCGGATTCTACCATTTTTCGGTACTCACACTGATTCCACCCTTTTTCGGCTCTCACCGAGATAGTTTTTCGATACTCGCACGAATTCTAGCTTTTCCCGGTACTCGCCCAGATTCTACCATTTTTCGGTACTCACACTGATTCCACCCTTTTTCGGTACTCACCGCGACAGTTTTTCGATACTCGCACGAATTCTAACTATCCCGGTACTCGGTCGGATTCTTCCATTTTTGGGTACTCACACTGATTCGACCCTTTTTCGGTACTCACCGCGTCAGTTTTTTGATACTCGCACGAATTCTAGCTTTTCCCGGTACTCGCCTGGATTCAACCATTTTTCGGTACACGGACTGATTCCACCCTTTTTCGGCTCTCACCGAGACAGTTTTTCGATACTCGCACGAATTCTAGCTTTTCCCGGTACTCGCCCAGATTCTACCATTTTTCGGTACTCACACTGATTCCACCCTTTTTCGGTACTCACCGCGACAATTTTTCGATACTCGCACGAATTCTAACTATCCCGGTACTCGGTCGGATTCTTCCATTTTTGGGTACTCACACTGATTCGACCCATTTTCGGTACTCACCGCGTTAGTTTTTCGATACTCGCACGAATTCTAGCTTTTCCCGGTACTCGCCCGGATTCAACCATTTTTCGGTACTCACACTGATTCCACCCTTTTTCGGTACTCACCCCGTAAGTTTTTCGATACTCGCACGAATTCTAGCTTTTCCCGGTACTCACCCGGATTCAACCATTTTTCGGTACTCACACTGATTCCACCCTTTTTCGGTACTCACCGCGACAGTTTTTCGATACTCGCACGAATTCTAACTATCCCGGTACTCGGTCGGATTCTTCCATTTTTGGGTACTCACACTGATTCGATCCTTTTTCGGTACTCACCGCGTTAGTTTTTCGATACTCGCACGAATTCTAGCTTTTCCCGGTACTCGCCCGGATTCAACCATTTTTCGGTACTCACACTGATTCCACCCTTTTTCGGTACTCACCCCGTAAGTTTTTCGATACTCGCACGAATTCTAGCTTTTCCATGTACTCACCCGGATTCAACCATTTTTCGGTACTCACACTGATTCCACCCTTTTTCGCTACTCACCGCGACAGATTTTCGATACTTGCACGAATTCTAACTATCCTGGTACTCGGTCGGATTCTTCCATTTTTGGGTACTCACACTGATTCGACCCTTTTTCGGTACTCACCGCGTCAGTTTTTCGATACTCGCACGAATTCTAGCTTTTCCCGGTACTCGCCCGGATTCAACCATTTTTCGGTACACGGACTTATTCCACCCTTTTTCGGTACTCACCGCGACTGTTTTTCGATACTCTCACGAATTCTAACTCTTCCCGGTACTCGCCCGGATTCTACCATTTTGGGTACTCACACTGATTCGATCCTTTATCGGTACTCACCGTGTCAGTTTTTCGATACTCGCACGAATTCTAGCTTTTCCCGGTACTCGCCCGGATTGTACCATTTTTCGGTACTCACACTGATTCGACCCTTTTTCGGTACTCATCGCGACAGTTTTTCGATGCTCGCACGAATTCTAGCTTTTCCAGGTACTCGCCCAGATTCTACCATTTTTCGGTACTCACACTGATTCCACCCTTTTTCGGTACTCACTGCGTCAGTTTTTCGATACTCGCACGAAATGTAGCTTTTCCACTTACTCACCCAGGTTCTACCATTTTTCGATACTCACATTGCTTCGACCCCTTTTCGGAACTCACCGCATCAGTTTTTCGATACTCGCACGAATTCTAGCTTTTCTAGGTACTCGCCCGGATTCTACCATTTTTCGATATTCACATTGATTCGACCCTTTTTCGGTACTCACCAGGTAAGTTTTTCGATACTGGCACGAATTCTAGCTTTTCCTGGTACTCGCCTGGATTCAACCATTTTTCGGTACTCACACTGATTCGACCCTTTCTCGGTTCTCACCGAGAAAGTTTTTCGATACTCGCACAAATTCTAGCTTTTTCCGATACTCGCCCGAATTCTACCATTTTTCGGTGCTCACACTGATTTGACCTTTTTTCGGTACTCACCGCCTCAGTTTTTCGATACTCCCACGAATTCTAGCTTTTCTAGGTACTCGCCCGGATTCTACCATTTTTCGATACTCACATTGATTCGACCCTTTTTCGGTACTCACCACGTAAGTTTTTCGATACTGGCACGAATTTTAGCTTTTCCCGGTACTCGCCCGGATTCAACCATTTTTCGGTACTCACACTGATTCGACCCTTTCTCGGTTCTCACCGAGAAAGTTTTTCGATACTCGCACCAATTCTAGCTTTTCCCGATACTCGCCCGAATTCCACCATTTTTCGGTACTCACACTGATTCAACCTTTTTTCGGTACTCACCGCCTCAGTTTTTCGATACTCGCACGAATTCTAGCTTTTCCCGGTACTCGCCCGGATTCTACCATTTTTCGGTACTCACACTGATCCCACCCTTTTTCGGTACTCACTGCGTCAGTTTTTCGATACTGGCACGAAATCTACCTTTTCCAGTTAGTCGCCCAGATTCTACCATTTTTCGATACTCACATTGATTCCAACCTTTTTCGGTACTCACCGCGTCAGTTTTTCGATACTCGCACGAATTCTAGCTTTTCCCGGTACTCGCCCGGATTCTACCATTTTTCAATACTCACATTGATTCTACCCTTTTTCGGTACTCACCACGTCAGTTTTTCGATACTCGCACGAATTCTAGCTTTTCCCGGTACTCTCCCGGATTCTACCATTTTTCGGTACTCACACTGATTCCACCCTTTTTCGGTACTCACCGCGACAGTTTTTCGATACTCGCACGAATTCTAACTCTCCCGGTACTCGGTCAGATTCTACCATTTTTGGGTAATCACACTCATTCGAACCTTTTTCGGTTCTCACCGAGACAGTTTTTCGATACTCGCACGAATTCTAGCTTTTCCCAGTACTCGCCCGGATTCAACCATTTTTCGGTACTCACATTGATTCGACCCTTTTTCGGTACTCACCGCGTCAGTTTTTCGATACTCGCACGAATTCTAGCTTTTCCACGTACTCGCCCGGATTCTACCATTTTTCGATACTCACATTGATTCGACCCTTTTTCGGTACTCACCGCGTCTGTTTTTCGATACTTGCATGAATTCTAGCTTTTCCCGGTACTCGTCCGTATTCTACTATTTTTGGTATTCACACTGATTCCACCCTTTTTCGGTACTCACCGCGTCAATTTTTCGATACTCCAACGAATTCTAGTTTTTCTGGTACTCGCCCGGATTCTACCATTTTTCCGTACTCACCGTGATTCCACCCTTTTTCGGTACTCACCGCCACAGTTTTTTCGACACTCGCACGAATTCTAGCCTTTCCCGGTACTCGCACGAATTCTTCCATTTTTCAGTACTCACTCTGTGTCCACCCTTTTTCGGTACTCACCGTGACAGTTTTTCGATACTCGCATGAATTCTAACTCTTCCCGGTACTCGCCCGTATTCTACCATTTTTGGTACTCACACTGATTCAACCCTGTTTCGGTACTCACCGCGTCAATTTTTCGATACTCCCACGAATTCTAGCTTTTCTGGTACTCGCCCGGATTCTACCATTTTTCGATACTCACACTAATTCGACCTTTTTTCGGTACACACCGCGTCAGTTTTTCGATACTCCCACGAATTCTAGCTTTTCCGATACTCGCCCGGATTCTACCATTTTTCCATACTCACGCTGATTCCACCCTTTTTCGGTACTCACCGCCACAGTTTTTTCGATACTTGCACGAATTCTAGCCTTTCCCGGTACTCGCACGGATTCTTCCATTTTTCGGTACTCACTCTGATTCCACCCTTTTTCGGTACTCACCGTGACAGTTTTTCGATACTCGCATGAATTCTAACTCTTCCCGGTACTCGCACAGGTTCTACCATTTTTCGGTACTCACACTGATTCAACCCTTTTTCGGTACTCACCGCGTCAGAGTTTCGATACTCGCACAAATCCTACCATTTTTCGGTACTCACACTGATTCCACCCTTTTTCGGAACTCACTACGGCAGTTTTTCGATACTCCCACGAATTCTAGCTTTTCCCGGTACTCGCCCGGATTCTACCATTTTTCGGTACTCACACTGATTCCACCCTTTTTCGGTACTCACCGCGTCAGTTTTTCGATACTCGCAAGAATTCTAGCTTTTCCCTGTATTCGCCCGAATTCTACCATGTTTCGGTACTCACACTGATTCCACCCTTTTTCGGTACTGACCGCCACAGTTTTTTCGATACTCGCACGAATTCTAGCTTTTCCCGGTACTCGCCCGGATTCTACCATTTTTCGGTACTCACACTGATTCCACCATTTTTCGGTACTCACCACCACATTGTTTTCGATACTCGCACGAATTCTAGCCTTTCCCGGTACTCGCCCGGATTCTTCCATTTTTTGGTACTCACACTGATTGCACCCTTTTTCGGTACTCATCGCGTCAGTTTTTCGATACTCGCAAGAATTCTAGCTTTTCCCTGTACTCGCCCGGATTCTACCATTTTTCGGTACTCACACTGATTCCTCGCTTTTTCGATACTCACCACCACAGTTTTTTCGATACTCGCACGAATTCTAGCCTTTCCCGGTACTCGCTTGGATTCTTCGATTTTTCGGTACTCACACTGATTCCACCATTTTTCGGTACTCACCGCGACAGTTTTTCGATACTCGCAAGAATTCTAACTTTTCCAGGTACTCGCCCGGATTCTACCATTTTTCGGTACTCACACTGATTCCACCCTTTTTCGGTACACACCGCGACAGTTTTTCGATACTTGCATGAATTCTAGCTTTTCCCGGTACTCGTCCGTATTCTACCATTTTTGGTACTCACACTGATTCAACCCTTTTTCGGTACTCACCGCGTCAATTTTTCGATACTCCCACGAATTCTAGTTTTTCTGGTACTCGCCCGGATTCTACCATTTTTCCGTACTCACAGTGATTCCACCCTTTTTCGGTACTCACCGCCACAGTTTTTTCGATACTCGCACGAATTCTAGCTTTTCCCAGTACTCGCCCGAATTCTACCATTTTTCGGTACTCACACTGATTCCACCTTTTTTCGGTACTGACCGCCACAGTTTTTTTCGATACTCGCACAAATTCTAGCTTTTCCCTGTACTCGCCCGGATTCTACCATTTTTTGGTACTCACACTGATTCCACCCTTTTTCTGGTACTCACCACCACAGTTTTTTCGATACTCGCACGAATTCTAGCCTTTCCTGGTACTCGCCCGGATTCTTCCCATTTTTCGGTACTCAACACTGATTCCACCTTTTTCGATACTCCACCGTGACAGTTTTTCGATACTCGCACGAATTCTAGCTTTTCCCGGTACTCGCCCGGATTTTACCATTTTTCGGTACTCACACTGATTCCACCCTTTTTCGGTACTCGCACGAATTCTAGCCTTTCCCGGTACTCGCACAGATTCTTCCATTTTTCGGTACTCACTCTGATTCCACCCTTTTTCGGTACTCACCGTGACAGTTTTTCGATACTCGCATGAATTCTAACTCTTCCCGGTACTCGCCCAGGTTCTACCATTTTTCGGTACTCACACTGATACTCACACTGATTCCACCCTTTTTCGGTACTCACCGCGTCAGTTTTTCGATACTCGCAAGAATTCTAGCTTTTCCCTGTACTCGCCCGAATTCTACCATGTTTCGGTACTCACACTGATTCCACCCTTTTTCGGTACTGACCGCCACAGTTTTTTCGATACTCGCACGAATTCTAGCTTTTCCCGGTACTCGCCCGGATTCTACCA
This sequence comes from Vitis cinerea var. helleri x Vitis riparia, assembly GCA_946000715.1. Classification (NCBI taxonomy): domain Eukaryota; kingdom Viridiplantae; phylum Streptophyta; class Magnoliopsida; order Vitales; family Vitaceae; genus Vitis; species Vitis cinerea var. helleri x Vitis riparia. The sequence continues at coordinate 16,542,871 of OX254000.1, forward strand.
TTTTTTGGTACTCACACTGATTCCACCCTTTTTCGGTACTCACTGCGTCAGTTTTTCGATATTCGCACGAAGTCTAGCTTTTCCCGGTACTCGCCCGGATTCTACCATTTTTCGGTACTCACACTGATTCCACCCTTTTTCCGTACTCACCGCGTCAGTTTTTCGATACTCGCAAGAATTCTAGCTTTTCCCGGTACTCGCCCGAATTCTACCATTTTTCGGTACTCACACTGATTCCACCCTTTTTCGGTACTGACCGCCACAGTTTTTTCGATACTCGCACGAATTCTAGCTTTTCCCGGTACTCGCCCGGATTCTTCCATTTTTTGGTACTCACACTGATTCCACCCTTTTTCGGTACTCACCGCGTCAGTTTTTCGATACTCGCAAGAATTCTAGCTTTTCCCTGTACTCGCCCGAATTCTACCATTTTTCGGTACTCACACTGATTCCACCCTTTTTCGGTACTGACCGCCACAGTTTTTTCGATACTCGCACAAATTCTAGCTTTTCCCTGTACTCGCCCGAATTCTACCATTTTTCGGTACTCACACTGATTCCACCATTTTTCGGTACTCACCGCGACAGTTTTTCGATACTCGCACGAATTCTAACTTTTCCAAGTACTCGCCCGGATTCTACCATTTTTCGGTACTCACACTGATTCCACCCTTTTTCGGTACTCACCACGACAGTTTTTCGATACTTGCATGAATTCTAGCTTTTCCCGGTACTCGTCCGTGTTCTACCATTTTTGGTACTCACACTGATTCAACCCTTTTTCGGTACTCACCGCGTCAATTTTTCGATACTCCCACGAATTATAGTTTTTCTGGTACTCGCCCGGATTCTACCATTTTTCCGTACTCACACTGATTCCACCCTTTTTCGGTACTCACCACCACAGTTTTTTGGATACTCGCACGAATTCTAGCCTTTCCTGGTACTCGCCCGGATTCTTCCATTTTTCGGTACTCACACTGATTCCACACTTTTTCGATACTCACCGCGACAGTTTTTCGATACTCGCACGAATTCTAGCTTTTCCGGGTACTCGCCCGGATTCTACCATTTTCGGTACTCACATTGATTCGACCCTTTATCGGTACTCACCGCGTCAGTTTTTCGATACTCGCACGAATTCTAGCTTTTCCCGGTACTCGCCCGGATTTTACCATTTTTCGGTACTCACACTGATTCCACCTTTTTTCGGTACTCACCGCGACTGTTTTTCGATACTCGCACGAATTCTAACTCTTCCCAGTACTCGCCCGGATTCTACCATTTTTCGGTACTCACACTGATTCAACCTTTTTTCGGTTCTCACCGAGACTGATTTTCGATACTTGCATGAATTCTAGCTTTTCTCGGTACTCGCTCGGATTCTACCATTTTTCGGCACTCGCACTGATTCCACCCTTTTTCGGTGCTCACCACCACAGTGTTTTAGATACTCGCACGAATTCTAGCCTTTCCCGGTACTCGCCCGGATTCTTCCATTTTTTGGTACTCACACTGATTCCACCCTTTTTCGGTACTCACCGCGTCAGTTTTTCGATACTCGCAAGAATTCTAGCTTTTCCCTGTACTCGCCCGAATTCTACCATTTTTCGGTACTCACACTGATTCCACCCTTTTTCGGTACTGACCGCCACAGTTTTTTCGATACTCGCACAAATTCTAGCTTTTCCCTGTACTCGCCCGGATTCTACCATTTTTTGGTACTCACACTGATTCCACCCTTTTTCGGTACTCACCACCACAGTTTTTTCGATACTCGCACGAATTCTAGCCTTTCCTGGTACTCGCCCGGGTTCTTCCATTTTTCGGTACTCACACTGATTCCACCCTTTTTCGATACTCACCGCGACAGTTTTTCGATACTCGCACGAATTCTAGCTTTTCCCGGTACTCGCCCGGATTTTACAATTTTTCGGTACTCACACTGATTCCACCCTTTTTCGGTACTCGCACGAATTCTAGCCTTTCCCGGTACTCGCACGGATTCTTCCATTTTTCGGTACTCACTCTGATTCCACCCTTTTTCGGTACTCACCGTGACAGTTTTTCGATACTCGCATGAATTCTAACTCTTCCCGGTACTCGCCCAGGTTCTACCATTTTTCGGTACTCACACTGATACTCACACTGATTCCACCCTTTTTCGGTACTCACCGCGTCAGTTTTTCGATACTCGCAAGAATTCTAGCTTTTCCCTGTACTCGCCCGAATTCTACCATGTTTCGGTACTCACACTGATTCCACCCTTTTTCGGTACTGACCGCCACAGTTTTTTCGATACTCGCACGAATTCTAGCTTTTCCCGGTACTCGCCCGGATTCTACCATTTTTTGGTACTCACACTGATTCCACCCTTTTTCGGTACTCACTGCGTCAGTTTTTCGATATTCGCACGAAGTCTAGCTTTTCCCGGTACTCGCCCGGATTCTACCATTTTTCGGTACTCACACTGATTCCACCCTTTTTCCGTACTCACCGCGTCAGTTTTTCGATACTCGCAAGAATTCTAGCTTTTCCCGGTACTCGCCCGAATTCTACCATTTTTCGGTACTCACACTGATTCCACCCTTTTTCGGTACTGACCGCCACAGTTTTTTCGATACTCGCACGAATTCTAGCTTTTCCCGGTACTCGCCTGGATTCTACCATTTTTCGGCACTCGCACTGATTCCACCCTTTTTCGGTGCTCACCACCACAGTGTTTTCGATACTCGCACGAATTCTAGCGTTTCCCGGTACTCGCCCAGATTCTTCCATTTTTTGGTACTCACACTGATTCCACCCTTTTTCGGTACTCACCGCGTCAGTTTTTCGATACTCGCAAGAATTCTAGCTTTTCCCTGTACTCGCCCGAATTCTACCATTTTTCGGTACTCACACTGATTCCACCCTTTTTCGGTACTGACCGCCACAGTTTTTTCGATACTCGCACAAATTCTAGCTTTTCCCTGTACTCGCCCGAATTCTACCATTTTCCGGTACTCACACTGATTCCTCGCTTTTTCGGTACTCACCACCACAGTTTTTTCGATACACGCACGAATTCTAGCCTTTCCCGGTACTCGCTTGGATTCTTCCATTTTTCGGTACTCACACTGATTCCACCATTTTTCGGTACTCACCGCGACAGTTTTTCGATACTCGCACGAATTCTAACTTTTCCAAGTACTCGCCCGGATTCTACCATTTTTCGGTACTCACACTGATTCCACCCTTTTTCGGTACTCACCACGACAGTTTTTCGATACTTGCATGAATTCTAGCTTTTCCCGGTACTCGTCCGTGTTCTACCATTTTTGGTACTCACACTGATTCAACCCTTTTTCGGTACTCACCGCGTCAATTTTTCGAAACTCCCACGAATTATAGTTTTTCTGGTACTCGCCCGGATTCTACCATTTTTCCGTACTCACAGTGATTCCACCCTTTTTCGGTACTCACCGCCACAGTTTTTTCGATAGTCGCACGAATTCTAGCTTTTCCCAGTACTCGCCCGAATTCTACCATTTTTCGGTACTCACACTGATTCCACCCTTTTTCGGTACTGACCGCCACAGTTTTTTCGATACTCGCACAAATTCTAGCTTTTCCCTGTACTCGCCCGGATTCTACCATTTTTTGGTACTCACACTGATTCCACCCTTTTTCGGTACTCACCACCACAGTTTTTTGGATACTCGCACGAATTCTAGCCTTTCCTGGTACGCGCCCGGATTCTTCCATTTTTCGGTACTCACACTGATTCCACACTTTTTCGATACTCACCGCGACAGTTTTTCGATACTCGCACGAATTCTAGCTTTTCCGGGTACTCGCCCGGATTCTACCATTTTCGGTACTCACATTGATTCGACCCTTTATCGGTACTCACCGCGTCAGTTTTTCGATACTCGCACGAATTCTAGCTTTTCCCGGTACTCGCCCGGATTTTACCATTTTTCGGTACTCACACTGATTCCACCTTTTTTCGGTACTCACCGCGACTGTTTTTCGATACTCACACGAATTCTAACTCTTCCCAGTACTCGCCCGGATTCTACCATTTTTCGGTACTCACACTGATTCAACCTTTTTTCGGTTCTCACCGAGACTGATTTTCGATACTTGCATGAATTCTAGCTTTTCTCGGTACTCGCTCGGATTCTACCATTTTTCGGCACTCGCACTGATTCCACCCTTTTTCGGTGCTCACCACCACAGTGTTTTAGATACTCGCACGAATTCTAGCCTTTCCCGGTACTCGCCCGGATTCTTCCATTTTTTGGTACTCACACTGATTCCACCCTTTTTCGGTACTCACCGCGTCAGTTTTTCGATACTCGCAAGAATTCTAGCTTTTCCCTGTACTCGCCCGAATTCTACCATTTTTCGGTACTCACACTGATTCCACCCTTTTTCGGTACTGACCGCCACAGTTTTTTCGATACTCGCACAAATTCTAGCTTTTCCCTGTACTCGCCCGGATTCTACCATTTTTTGGTACTCACACTGATTCCACCCTTTTTCGGTACTCACCACCACAGTTTTTTGGATACTCGCACGAATTCTAGCCTTTCCTGGTACTCGCCCGGATTCTTCCATTTTTCGGTACTCACACTGATTCCACACTTTTTCGATACTCACCGCGACAGTTTTTCGATACTCGCACGAATTCTAGCTTTTCCGGGTACTCGCCCGGATTCTACCATTTTCGGTACTCACATTGATTCGACCCTTTATCGGTACTCACCGCGTCAGTTTTTCGATACTCGCACGAATTCTAGCTTTTCCCGGTACTCGCCCGGATTTTACCATTTTTCGGTACTCACACTGATTCCACCTTTTTTCGGTACTCACCGCGACTGTTTTTCGATACTCACACGAATTCTAACTCTTCCCAGTACTCGCCCGGATTCTACCATTTTTCGGTACTCACACTGATTCAACCTTTTTTCGGTTCTCACCGAGACTGATTTTCGATACTTGCATGAATTCTAGCTTTTCTCGGTACTCGCTCGGATTCTACCATTTTTCGGTACTCACACTGATTCCACCCTTTTTCGGTACTCACCACGACAGTTTTTCGATACTTGCATGAATTCTAGCTTTTCCCGGTACTCGTCCGTGTTCTACCATTTTTGGTACTCACACTGATTCAACCCTTTTTCGGTACTCACCGCGACTGTTTTTCGATACTCGCACGAATTCTAACTCTTCCCAGTACTCGCCCGGATTCTACCATTTTTCGGTACTCACACTGATTCAACCTTTTTTCGGTTCTCACCGAGACTGATTTTCGATACTTGCATGAATTCTAGCTTTTCTCGGTACTCGCTCGGATTCTACCATTTTTCGGCACTCGCACTGATTCCACCCTTTTTCGGTGCTCACCACCACAGTGTTTTCGATACTCGCACGAATTCTAGCCTTTCCCGGTACTCGCCCGGATTCTTCCATTTTTTGGTACTCACACTGATTCCACCCTTTTTCGGTACTCACCGCGTCAGTTTTTCGATACTCGCAAGAATTCTAGCTTTTCCCTGTACTCGCCCGAATTCTACCATTTTTCGGTACTCACACTGATTCCACCCTTTTTCGGTACTGACCGCCACAGTTTTTTCGATACTCGCACAAATTCTAGCTTTTCCCTGTACTCGCCCGAATTCTACCATTTTCCGGTACTCACACTGATTCCTCGCTTTTTCGGTACTCACCACCACAGTTTTTTCGATACACGCACGAATTCTAGCCTTTCCCGGTACTCGCTTGGATTCTTCCATTTTTTTGGTACTCACACTGATTCCACCATTTTTCGGTACTCACCGCGACAGTTTTTCGATACTCGCACGAATTCTAACTTTTCCAAGTACTCGCCCGGATTCTACCATTTTTCGGTACTCACACTGATTCCACCCTTTTTCGGTACTCACCACGACAGTTTTTCGATACTTGCATGAATTCTAGCTTTTCCCGGTACTCGTCCGTGTTCTACCATTTTTGGTACTCACACTGATTCAACCCTTTTTCGGTACTCACCGCGTCAATTTTTCGATACTCCCACGAATTATAGTTTTTCTGGTACTCGCCCGGATTCTACCATTTTTCCGTACTCACAGTGATTCCACCCTTTTTCGGTACTCACCGCCACAGTTTTTTCGATAGTCGCACGAATTCTAGCTTTTCCCAGTACTCGCCCGAATTCTACCATTTTTCGGTACTCACACTGATTCCACCCTTTTTCGGTACTGACCGCCACAGTTTTTTCGATACTCGCACAAATTCTAGCTTTTCCCTGTACTCGCCCGGATTCTACCATTTTTTGGTACTCACACTGATTCCACCCTTTTTCGGTACTCACCACCACAGTTTTTTGGATACTCGCACGAATTCTAGCCTTTCCTGGTACTCGCCCGGATTCTTCCATTTTTCGGTACTCACACTGATTCCACACTTTTTCGATACTCACCGCGACAGTTTTTCGATACTCGCACGAATTCTAGCTTTTCCGGGTACTCGCCCGGATTCTACCATTTTCGGTACTCACATTGATTCGACCCTTTATCGGTACTCACCGCGTCAGTTTTTCGATACTCGCACGAATTCTAGCTTTTCCCGGTACTCGCCCGGATTTTACCATTTTTCGGTACTCACACTGATTCCACCTTTTTTCGGTACTCACCGCGACTGTTTTTCGATACTCGCACGAATTCTAACTCTTCCCAGTACTCGCCCGGATTCTACCATTTTTCGGTACTCACACTTATTCAACCTTTTTTCGGTTCTCACCGAGACTGATTTTCGATACTTGCATGAATTCTAGCTTTTCTCGGTACTCGCTCGGATTCTACCATTTTTCGGTACTCACACTGATTCCACCCTTTTTCGGTACTCACCACGACAGTTTTTCGATACTTGCATGAATTCTAGCTTTTCCCGGTACTCGTCCGTGTTCTACCATTTTTGGTACTCACACTGATTCAAATCTTTTTCGGTACTCACCGCGTCAATTTTTCGATACTCCCACGAATTATAGTTTTTCTGGTACTCGCCCGGATTCTACCATTTTTCCGTACTCACAGTGATTCCACCCTTTTTCGGAACTCACCGCCACAGTTTTTTCGATACTCGCACGAATTCTAGCTTTTCCCAGTACTCGCCCGAATTCTACCATTTTTCGGTACTCACACTGATTCCACCCTTTTTCGGTACTGACCGCCACAGTTTTTTCGATACTCGCACAAATTCTAGCTTTTCCCTGTACTCGCCCGGATTCTACCATTTTTTGGTACTCACACTGATTCCACCCTTTTTCGGTACTCACCACCACAGTTTTTTGGATACTCGCACGAATTCTAGCCTTTCCTGGTACTCGCCCGGATTCTTCCATTTTTCGGTACTCACACTGATTCCACACTTTTTCGATACTCACCGCGACAGTTTTTCGATACTCGCACGAATTCTAGCTTTTCCGGGTACTCGCCCGGATTCTACCATTTTCGGTACTCACATTGATTCGACCCTTTATCGGTACTCACCGCGTCAGTTTTTCGATACGCGCACGAATTCTAGCTTTTCCCGGTACTCGCCTGGATTCTACCATTTTTCGGTACTCACACTGATTCCACCCTTTTTCGGTACTCACCGCGTCAGTTTTTCGATACTCGCAAGAATTCTAGCTCTTCCCTGTACTGTCCCGAATTCTACCATTTTTCGGTACTCACACTGATTCCACCCTTTTTCGGTACTGACCGCCACAGTTTTTTCGATACTCGCACGAATTCTAGCTTTTCCTGGTACTCGCCCGTATTCTACGATTTTTGGTACTCACCGCGTCAGTCTTTCGATACTCCCACGAATTCTAACTTTTCTGGTACTCGCCCGGATTCTATTATTTTTCGGTACTCACATTGATTCCACCATTTTTCGGTACTCCCCGCCACAGTTTCTTCGATACTCGCACGAATTCTACCTTTTCCCGGTACTCGCCCGGATTCTTCCATTTTTCGGTACTCACACTGATTCCACCCTTTTTCGGTACTCACCGCGACTGTTTTTCGATACTCGCACGAATTCTAACTCTTCCCGGTACTCGCCCGGATTCTACCATTTTTCGGTACTCACACTGATTCAACCTTTTTTTGGTTCTCACCGAGACTGATTTTCGATACTTGCATGAATTCTAGCTTTTCCCGGTAGTCGCCCGGATTCTACCATTTTTCGGTACTCACACTGATTCCACCCTTTTTCGGTACTCACTGCGTCAGTTTTTCGATATTCGCACGAAGTCTAGCTTTTCCCGGTACTCGCCCGGATTCTACCATTTTTCGGTACTCACACTGATTCGACCCTTTTTCGGTACTAACCGTGTCAATTTTTCGATAGTCGCTCGAATTCTAGCTTTTCCCGGTAGTCGCCCGGATTCTACCATTTTTCGGTCCTCACTCTGATTCAAACCTTTTTCGGTACACACCGCGTCAGTTTTTCGATACTGCCACGAATTCTAGCCTTTCTCGGTACTCGCCCGGATTCTTCCATTTTTCGGTACTCACACTGATTCCACCATTTTTCGGTACTCACCGCGACAGTTTTTCGATACTCGCACGAATTCTAGCCTTTCCCGGTACTCGCCCGGATTCTTCCATTTTTCAGTACTCACACTGATTCCGCCCTTTTTCGGTACTCACCGCGTCAGTTTTTCGATACTCGCACGAATTCTAGCTTTTCCCGGTACTCGCCCGGATTTTACCTTTTTTCGGTACTCACTGATTCCACCCTTTTTCGGTACTCACCGACACAATTTTTCGATACTCGCACGAATTCTAGCTTTTCCCGGTACTCGCCCGTATTCTACCATTTTTGGTACTCACTTATTCGACCCTTTTTCGGTATTCACCGCGTCAGTTTTTCGATACTCGCACGAATTCTAGCTTTTCCCGGTACTCGCCCGTATTCTATTATTTTTGGTACTCACTGATTCGACCTTTTTTCGGTACTCAACGCGTCAGTTTTTCGATACTCGCACGAATTCTAGCTTTTCCCGGTACTCGCCCAGATTCTACCATTTTTCGGTACTCACACTGATTCCACCCTTTTTCGATACTCACCGCGACAGTTTTTCGATACTCGCACGAATTCTAGCTCTTCCAGGTACTCGCCCGGATTCTACCATTTTTCGATACTCACATTGATTCGACCCTTTATCGGTACTCACCGCGTCAGTTTTTCGATACTCGCACGAATTCTAGCTTTTCCCGGTACTCGCCCGGATTTTACCATTTTTCGGTACTCACACTGATTCCACCCTTTTTCGGTACTCACCGCGACTGTTTTTCGATACTCGCACGAATTCTAACTCTTCCCGGTACTCGCCCGGATTCTACCATTTTTCGGTACTCACACTGATTCGACCGTTTTTCGGTTCTCATCGAGACTGATTTTCGATACTCCCACAAATTCTAGCTTTTCCGATACTCGCCCGGATTCTACCATTTTTCGGTACTCACACTGACTCGACCCTTTTTCGGTACTCACTGCGTCAGTTTTTCTATACTCGCATGAATTCTAGCTTTTCCCGGTACTCGCCCGGATTCTACCATTTTTCGGTACTCACACTGATTCGACCCTTTTTCCGGTACTTACCGAGTCAGTTTTTCGATAGTCGCTCGAATTCTAGCTTTTCCCGGTACTCGCCCGGATTCTACCATTTTTCGGTCCTCACATTGATTCGACCCTTTTTCGGTACACACCGCATCAGTTTTTCGATACTGCCACGAATTCTAGCCTTTCCTGGTACTCGCCCGGCTTCTTCCATTTTTCGGTACTCACACTGATTCCACCCTTTTTCGGTACTCACCGCCAGAGTTTTTTCGATACTATAACGAATTCTAGCTTTTCCCGGTACTACCCTGGATTCTACCATTTTTCGGTACTCACACTGATTGCACCCTTTTTCGGTACTCACCGCATCAGTTTTTGTATACTCGCACGAATTCTAACTTTTCTAGGTACTCGCCCGGATTCTACCATTTTTCGATACTCACATTAATTCGACCTTTTTTCGGTACTCACCGCCAAAGTTTTTTCGATACTCGCACGAATTCTAACTCTTCCCGGTACTAGCCCGGATTCTACCATTTTTTGGTACTCACACTGATTCTATCCTTTTTCAGTTCTCACCGAGACAGTTTTTCGATACTCGCACGAATTCCAGCATTTCCCGGTACTCGCCCGGATTCTACCATTTTTCGGTACTCACACTTACTCGACCCTTTTTCGGTACTCACTGCGTCAGTTTTTCTATACTCGCATGAATTCTAGCTTTTCCCGGTACTCGCCCGGATTCTACCATTTTTCGATACTCACACTGATTCGACCCTTTTTCGGTACTCACCGTGTCAGTTTTTCGATAGTCGCTCGAATTCTAGCTTTTCCCGGTACTCGCCCAGATTCTACCATTTTTCGGTCCTCACATTGATTCGACCCTTTTTCGGTACACAACGTGTCAGTTTTTCGATACTGCCACGAATTCTAGCCTTTCCTGGTACTCGCCAGGATTCTTCCATTTTTCGGTACTCACACTGATTCCACCCTTTTTCGGTACTTACCGCGACAGTTTTTCGATACTCGCACGAATTCTAGTCTTTCCCAGTACTCGCCCGGATTCTTCCATTTTTGGTTACTCACACTGATTCCACCCTTTTTCGGTACTCACCGCCACAGTTTTTCGATACTCGCACGAATTCTAGCTTTTCCAGGTACTCGCCCGGATTCTACCATTTTTCGGTACTCACATTGGTTCGACCCTTTATCGGTACTCACCGCGTCAGTTTTTCGATACTCGCACGAAATCTAGCTTTTCCCGGTACTCGCCCGGATTTTACCATTTTTCGGTACTCACACTGATTCCACCCTTTTTCGGTACTCACCGCGACTGTTTTTCGATACTCGCACGAATTCTAACTCTTCCCGGTACTCGCCCGGATTCTACCATTTTTCGGTACTCACACTGATTCGACCTTTTTTCGGTTGTCACCGAGACTGATTTTCGATACCCGCACGAATTCTAGCTTTTCTCGGTACTCGCCCGGATTCTACCATTTTTCGGTACTCACACTGATTCGAACGTTTTTCAGTTCTCACCGAAATAGGTTTTCGATACTCGCACGAAGTCTAGCTTTTCCCGGCACTCGCCCGCATTCTACCATTTTGGGTATTCACACTGATTCGACCCTTTTTCGGTACTCACTGCGTCAGTTTTTCGATACTCGCACGAATTCTAGCTTTTCCCGGTACTCGCCCGGATTCTACCATTTTTCGGTACTCACACTGATTCGACCCTTTTTCGGTACTCATCGCGTCAGTTTTTCGATACTCCCACAAATTCTAGCTTTTCCGATACTCACCCGGATTCTACCAATTTTCGGTACTCACACTGATTCCACCCTTTTTCGGTACTCACCGCCATAGTTTTTTCGATACTCGCACGAATTCTAGCTTTTGCCGGTACTCGCCCGGATTCTTCCATTTTTCGGTACTCACACTGATTCCACCCTTTTTCGATACTCACCGCGACAGTTTTTCGATACTCGCACGAATTCTAGCTTTTCCAGGTACTCGCCCGGATTCTACCATTTTTCGGTACTCACATTGATTCGACCCTGTATCGGTACTCACTGCATCAGTTTTTCGATGCTCGCACGAATTCTAGCTTTTCCCGGTACTCGCCCGGATTTTTCCATTCTTCGGTACTCACACTGATTCCACCCTTTTTCGGTACTCACCGACACAATTTTTCGATACTCGCATGAATTCCAGCTTTTCCCGGTACTCGCCCGTATTTTACCATTTTTGGTACTCACTGATTCGACCCTTTTTCGGTATTCACCGCGCCAGTTTTTCGATACTCGCACGGATTCTAACTGTTCCTGGTACTCACACTGATTCGTCCTTTTTTCGGTTCTCACCGAGACTGATTTTCGATACCCGCACGAATTCTAGCTTTTCCCGGTACTCGCCCGGATTCTACCATTTGTCGGTACTCACACTGATTCGAACCTTTTTCAGTTCTCACCGAAATAGGTTTTCGATACTCGCATGAATTCTAGCTTTTCCCGGCACTCGCCCGTATTCTGCCATTTTGGGTACTCACACTGATTCGACCCGTTTTCGGTACTCACTGCGTCAGTTTTTCGATACTCGCACGAATTCTAGCTTTTCACGGTACTCGCCCGGATTCTACCATTTTTCGGTACTCACACTGATTCGACCCTTTTTCGGTACTCACCGCCACAGTTTTTTCGATGCTCGCACGAATTCTAGCCTTTCCCGGTACTCGCCCGGATTCTTTCATTTTTCGATGCTCACACTGATTCCACCCTTTTTCAATACTCACCGCGACAGTTTTTCGATACTCGCACGAATTCTAGCTTTTCCCGGTACTCGTCCGAATTCTACCATTTTTCGGTACTCACACTAATTCCACCATTTTTCGGTACTCACCGCGACAGTTTTTCGATACTCAGATGAATTCTAGCTTTTCCAAGTACTCGCCCGGATTCTACCATTTTTCGGTACTCACACTGATTCGACCCCATTTCGGTACTCGGCGATACAGTTTTTCGATACTCGCACGGATTCTACATTTTTCCCGGTACTTGCCCGGATTCAACCATTTTTCGGGACTCACACTGATTCGACCCCATTTCGGTACTCGTCGACACAGTTTTTCGATAGTCGCACGGATTCTACCTTTTTCCCGGTACTCGCTCAGATTCTACCATTTTTCGGGACTCACACTAATTCGATCGCATTTCGGTACTCGACGATACAGTTTTTCGATACTCGCACGGATTCTACCTTTTTCCCGGTACTCGCCCGGGTTCTACCATTTTTCAGGACTCACACTGATTCGACCCCATTTCGGTACTCGTTGAGACAGTTTTTCGATACTCTCACGAATTCTAGCTTTTCCCGGTACTCGCCCGAATTCTACCATTTTTCGATACTCACACTAATTCCAACATTTTTTTGTACTCTCCGCGACAGTTTTTCGATACTCAGACGAATTCTAGCTTTTCCAAGTACTCGCCCGGATTCTACCATTTTTCGGTACTCACACTGATTCCATCCTTTTTCGGTACTCACCGCGTCAGTTTTTCGATACTCGCACGAATTCTTGCTTTTCCCGATACTGGCCGGAATTCTACCATTTTTCGGTACTCACACTGATTCCACCCTTTTTCGGTACTCACCGAGATAGTTTTTCGATACTCGCACGAATTCTAGCTTTTCCTGGTACTCGCCCGGATTCTACCATTTTTCGGTATTCACACTGATTCGACACTTTTTCGGTACCCACCGAGAGAGTTTTTCGATACTCACACAGATTCTACTTTTTCCGGGTACTCGCCTGGATTCTACCATTTTTGGGTACTCACACTGATTCCACCCTTTTTTGGTACTCACCGCGACAGTTTTTCGATACTCGCACGAATTCTAGCTTTTCCAGGTATTCGTCCGGATTCTACCATTTTTCTGTACTCACATTGATTCGACCCTTTATCGGTACTCACCGCGTCAGTTTTTCGATACTCGAACGAATTCTAGCTTTTCCGGTACTCGCCCGAATTCTACCATTTTTCGGTACTCACACTGATTCCACCCTTTTTCGATACTCACCGCGTCAGTTTTTCGATACTCCCACGAATTCTAGCTTTTCTGGTACTCGCCCGGATTCTACCATTTTTCGGTACTCACACTGATTCCACCCTTTTTTGGTACTCACCGGGACAATTTTTCGATACATGCACGAATTCTAGCTTTTCCAGGTACTCGACCGGATTCTACTATTTTTCGGTACTCACATTGATTCGACCCTTTTTCGGTACTCACCGCATCAGTTTTTTGATAGTCGCATGAATTCTAGCTTTTCCCGGTACTTGCCCGGATTCTACCATTTTTCGGTACTCACACTGATTCCACCATTTTTCGGTACTCACCGAGATAGTTTTTCAATACTCGCACGAATTCTAGGTTTTCCAAGTACCCGCCCGGATTCTACCATTTTTCGGTATTCACACTGATTCCATCCTTTTTCGGTACTCACCGCGTCAGTTTTTCGATACTCGCACGAATTCTTGCTTTTCCCGATACTGGCCCGAATTCTACCATTTTTCGGTACTCACACTGATTCCACCCTTTTTCGGTACTCACCGAGATAGTTTTTCGATAGTCGCATGAATTCTAGCTTTTCCCGGTACTCGCCCGAATTCTTCCATATTTCGGTACTCACACTAATTCCACCCTTTTTCAGTACTCACCGCCACAGTTTTTCGATACTCGCACGAATTCTAGCTTTTCCCGATACTCGCCCGGATTAAACCATTTTTCGGTACTCACACTGATTCGACCCTTTTTCTGTACTCACCGAGGCAGTTTTTCATTACTCGCACGAATTCTAGCTTTTCCCGGTACTCGCCCGTATTCTACCATTTTTGGTAGTCACACTGATTCAACCCTTTTTCGGTACTCCTCCGAATTCTACCATTTTTGGGTACTCACACTGATTCGACCCTTTTTCGGTACTAACCGAGATAGTTTTTCGATACTGGCACGAATTGTAGCTTTTCCCAGTACTCGCCCGGATTCAACAATTTTTCGATACTCACACTGATTCGACTCTTTTTCGGTACTCACCGAGACAGTTTTTCGATACTCGCACGGATTCTACTTTTTTCGGGTACTCGCCCGAATTCTATCATTTTTCGGTACTCACGCTGATTCGACCTTTTTTCGGTACTCACCGCGACAGTTTTTCGATACTCGCACGAATTCTAGCTTTTCCCGATACTCGCCCGGATTCTACCCTTTTTCGGTACTTACACTGATTCCAACCTTTTTCGGTACTCACCGCGACAATTTTTCGATACATGCACGAATTCTAGCTTTTCCAGGTACTCGACCGGATTCTACTATTTTTCGGTACTCACATATTCGACCCTTTTTCGGTACTCACCGCGTCAGTTTTTTGATAATCGCATGAATTCTAGCTTTTCCCAGTACTCGCCCGGATTCTACCATTTTTCGGTACTCACACTGAGTCCACCCTTTTTCGGTACTCACCGAGATAGTTTTTCGATAATAGCATGAATTCTAGCTTTTCCCGGTACTCGACCGGATTAAACCATTTCTCGGTACTTACACTGATTCGACCCTTTTCCGGTACTCACCGAGCCAGTTTTTCGATACTCGCACGAATTCTAGCTTTTCCCGATACTCGCCCGTATTCTACCATTTTTGGTAGTCACACTGATTCAACTCTTTTTCGGTACTAACCGCGACAGTTTTTCGATTCTTGCACGAATTCTAGCTTTTCCCGGTACTTGCCCGAATTCCACCATTTTTCGGTACGCACACTGATTCGACCCTTTTTCGGTACTCACCGCGACAGTTTTTCGATACTCGCACATATTCTAGCTTTTCCCCGTACTCGCCCGGATTCTACCATTTTTCGGTACTCACAATGATTCGACCCTTTTTCGGTACTCACGGTGACAATTTTGTGATACTCGCACGAATTTTAGTTTTTCCCGATACTCGCACGGAATCTACCATTTTTCGGGACTCACACTAATTCCACACGTTTTCGGTACTCCCCCAAACAATTTTTCGATACTCGTACGAATGCTAGCTTTTCCTTGTACTCGACCGGATTCTACCATTTTTCGGTACTCACACTGATTCGACCCTTTTTCGGTACTCACCGAGACATTTTTTCGATACTCGCACGAATTCTAGCTTTTCCCGGTACTCGCCCGTATTCTACCATTTTTGGTAGTCACACTGATTCAACCCTTTTTCGGTACTCGCCCGAATTCTACCATTTTTGGGTACTCACACTAATTCGACTCTTTTTCGGTACTCACCGAGACAGTTTTTCGATACTCGCCAGGATTCTACTATTTTTCAGTATTCACACTGATTCGACCCTTTTTCAGTACTCACCGAAACAGTTTTTCGATACTCGCACGGATTCTACTATTTTCAGGTACTCGCCCGGATTCTACGCTTTTTCGGTACTCACACTGAGTCGACCCTTCTTCGGTACCCACCGAGACAGTTTTTCGATACTCGCACGGATTCTACTTTTTTCAAGTACTCCCCTAGATTCTACCATTTTTCTGTACTCACACTAATTCGACCCTTTTTCAGTACTCACCGAGACAGTTTTTCGATACTCGCACGAATTCTAGCTTTTCCCAGTACTCGCCCGGATTCAACCATTTTTTGGTACTCACACAGATTCGACCCTTTTTCGGTACTCACACGAATTCTTGCTTTTCCTGGTACTCGCCCGTATTATACCATTTTTGGTAGTTACACTGATTGAACCCTTTTTCGGTACTCACTGCGACAGTTTTTCGATACTCGCACGAATCCTAGCTTTTCCCGGTACTCACCCGGATTAAACCATTTTTCGGTACTCACACTGATTCGACCCTTTTCCGGTACTCACCGAGCCAGTTTTTCGATGCTCGCACGAATTCTAGCTTTTCCCGATACTCGCCCGTATTCTACCATTTTTGGTAGTCACACTGATTCAACTCTTTTTCGGTACTCCCCGCGACAGTTTTTCGATACTTGCACGAATTTTAGCTTTTCCCGGTACTCGCCCGGATTCCACCATTTTTCGGTACTCACACTGATTCGACCCTTTTTCGGTACTCACTGAGACAATTTTTCGATACTCGCACGAATTCTAACTTTTTCGGGTACTCGCCCGGATTCTACAATTTTTCGGTACTCACATTGATTCGACCCTTTTTCAGAACTCACCGAGACAATTTTGCGATACTCGCACGAATTTTAGCTTTTCCCGGTAGTCTCCCGGATTCTACCATTTTTCGGGACTCACACTAATTCCACACGTTTTCGGTACTCCCCCAAACAATTTTTCGATACTAGGACGAATTCTAGCTTTTCCTTGCACTCGCCCGGATTCTACCATTTTTCGGTACTCACGCTGATTCGACCCTTTTTCGGTACTCACCGAGACAGTTTTTCGATACTCGCACGAATTCTAGCTTTTCCCGGTACTCGCCCGGTTTCTACCATTTTTCGATACTCACAATGATTCGATCCTCACCGAGACAGTTTTTTCGATACTCGCACGAATTCTAGCTTTTCCCGGTACTCGCCCGGATTCTACCATTTTTCGGTACTCACACTGATTCGACCCTTTTTCGGTACTCACCGAGACAGTTTTTCGATACTCGCACGAATTCTAACTTTTTCGAGTACTCACCCGGATTCTACAATTTTTCTGTACTCACATTGATTCGACCCTTTTTCAGAACTCACCGAGACAATTTTGCGATACTCGCACGAATTTTAGCTTTTCCTGGTACTCGCCCGGATTCTACCAATTTTCGGGACTGACACTAATTCCACACGTTTTCGGTACTCCCCCAAATAATTTTTCGATACTCGCACGAATTCTAGCTTTACCTTGTACTCGCCCGGATTCTACCATTTTTCGGTACTCACACTGATTCGACCCTTTTTCGGTACTCACCGAGACAGTTTTTCGATACTCGCACAGATTCTACTTTTTTCGGGTACTCGCCTGGATTCTAGCATTTTTCGGTACTGACACTTATTCGACCCTTTTTCAGCACTCACCGAGACGGTTTTTCGATACTCGCACGAATTCTAGCTTTTCCCGGTACTCGCCCGAATTCAACCATTTTTCGGTACTCACCGAGACAGTTTTTCGATACTCACACGAATTGTAGCTTTTCCCGGTAATCGCCCGGATTCAACCATTTTTCGGTACTCACACTGATTCGACCCTTTTTCGGTACTCACCCAGACTGTTTTTCGATACTCGCACGGATTATACTTTTTTTGGGTGCTCGCCCGAATTCTACCATTTTTTGGTACTCACACTGATTCGACCCTTTTTCGGTACTCACCGAGACAGTTTTTCGATACTCGCACGAATTCTAGCTTTTTCGGGTACTCGCCCGGATTCTACCATTTTTCGGTACTCACACTGATTCGACACTTTTTCGGTACCCACCGAGAGAGTTTTTCGATACTCGCACGGATCATACTTTTTTCAAGTAGTCACCCGAATTCTACCATTTTTGGGTACTCACACTGATTCGACCCTTTTTCAGTACTCTCCGAGACAGTTTTTCGATACTCGCACGAATTCTAGTTTTGCCTTGTACTCGCCCGGATGCAAACATTTTTCGGTACTTACACTGATTCGACCCTTTTTCGATACACACCGAGAGAGTTTTTCGATACTCGCACGAATTCTAGCTTTTCCCGGTACTCGCCCGTATTCTACCATTTTCGGTACTCACACTGATTCAACCCTTTTTCGGTACATACCGCGACAGTTTTTCGATACTCTCACGAATTCTAGCTTTTCCCGGTACTCGCCCGGATTCTACCATTTTTCGGTACGCACACTGATTCGACCCTTTTTCGGTACTCACCGAGATAGTTTTTCGATACTCGCACGAATTCTAACTTTTCCGGGTACTTGCCCGGATTCTACAATTTTTCGGTACTCACACTGATTCGATCCTATTTCCGAACTCACCGAGAGAGTTTTTCGATACTCGCACCAATTCTAGCTTTTCCCGGTAGGCGCCGGGATTCTACCATTTTTCGGTACTCAACCTGATTCGACCCTTTTTCGGTACTCACACTAATTCCACCCTTTTTCGGTACTCAACGAGAAAGTTTTTCGATACTTGCACGAATTCTTGCTTTTCCTTGTACTCGCCCGGATTCAACCATTTTTCGGTACTTACATTGATTCGACCCTTTTTCGGTACACACCGAGACAGTTTTTCGCTACTCGCACGAATTCTAGCTTTTCCCGGTACTCGCCCGGATTCAACCATTTTTCAGTACTCAGACTGATTCGACCCTTTTTCGGTACTCACCGAGACAGTTTTTCGATACTCGCTCGAATTGTTGCTTTTCCCAATACTCGCCCGTATTCTACCATTTTTGGTACTCACACTGATTCAACCCTTTTTCGGTACTCTCCGCGACAGTTTTTCGATACTCTCACGAATTATAGCTTTTCCCGGTACTTGCCCGGATTCTACCATTTTTCGGTACGCACACTGATTCGACCCTTTTTGGGAACTCACCGAGACGGTTTTTCGATACTCGCACGAATTCTAGCTTTTCCCGGTACTCGCCCGTATTCTACCATTTTTGGTACTCACACTGATTCAACCCTTTTTCGATACTCACCGCGACAGTTTTTCGATACTCTCACGAATTCTAGCATTTCCCGGTACTCGCCCGGATTCTACCATTTTTCGGTACGCACACTGATTCGACCCTTTTTCGGTACTCACCGAGACAGTTTTTCGATACTCGCACGAATTCTAACTTTTCCAGGTACTTGCTCGGATTCTACAATTTTTCGGTACTCACACTGATTCGACCCTATTTCCGAACTCACCGAGAGAGTTTTTCGATACTCGCACCAATTCTAGCTTTTCCCGGTAGGCGCCGGGATTCTACCATTTTTCGGTACTCACCGAGAATGTTTTTCGATACTTGCACGAATTCTAGCTTTTCCTTGTACTCGCCCAGATTCAACCATTTTTCGGTACTTACATTGATTCGACCCTTTTTCGGTACACACCGAGACAGTTTTTCGATACTCCCATGAATTCTAGCTTTTCCCGGTACTCGCCCGGATTCAACCATTTTTCGGTACTCAGACTGATTCGACCCTTTTTCGGTACTCACCGAGATAGTTTTTCGATACTCGCACGGATTGTTGCTTTTCCCAATACTCACCCATATTCTACCATTTTTGGTACTCACACTGATTCAACCCTTTTTCGGTACTCACCGCAACAGTTTTTCGATACTCTCACGAATGATAGCTTTTCTCGGTACTCGCCTGGATTCTACCATTTTTCGGTACGCATACTGATTCGACCCTTTTTCGGAACTCATCGAGACAGTTTTTCGATACTCGCACGAATTCTAGCTTTTCCCGGTACTCGCCCGTATTCTACCATTTTTGGTACTCACACTGATTCAACCCTTTTTCGGTACTCACCGCGACAGTTTTTCGATACTCTCACGAATTCTAGCATTTCCCGGTACTCGCCCGGATTCTACCATTTTTCGGTACGCACACTGATTCGACCCTTTTTCGGTACTCACCGAGACAGTTTTTCGATACTCGCACGAATTCTAACTTTTCCGGGTACTTGCCCGGATTCTACAATTTTTCGGTACTCACACTGATTCGACCCTATTTCCGAACTCACCGAGAGAGTTTTTCGATACTCGCACCAATTCTAGCTTTTCCCGGTAGGGGCCGGGATTCTACCATTTTTCGGTACTCAACCTGATTCGACCCTTTTTCGATACTCACACTAATTCCACCCTTTTTCGGTACTCAACGAGAAAGTTTTTCGATACTTGCACGAATTCTTGCTTTTCCTTGTACTCGCCCGGATTCAACCATTTTTCGGTACTTACATTGATTCGACCCTTTTTCGGTACACACCGAGACAGTTTTTCGCTACTCGCACGAATTCTAGCTTTTCCCAATACTCGCCCGGATTCAACCATTTTTCAGTACTCAGACTGATTCGACCCTTTTTCGGTACTCACCGAGACAGTTTTTTGATACTCGCTCGAATTGTTGCTTTTCCCAATACTCGCCCGTATTCTACCATTTTTGGTACTCACACTGATTCAACCCTTTTTCGGTACTCTCCGCGACAGTTTTTCGATACTCTCACGAATTATAGCTTTTCCCGGTACTCGCCCGGATTCTACCATTTTTCGGTACGCACACTGATTCGACCATTTTTGGGAACTCACCGAGATGGTTTTTCGATACTTGCACGAATTCTAGCTTTTCCCGGTACTCGCCCGTATTCTACCATTTTTGGTACTCACACTGATTCAACCCTTTTTCGGTACTCACCGCGACAGTTTTTCGATACTCTCACGAATTCTAGCATTTCCCGATACTCGCCCGGATTCTACCATTTTTCGGTACTCACACTGATTCGACCCTATTTCCGAACTCACCGAGAGAGTTTTTCGATACTCGCACCAATTCTAGCTCTTCCTGGTAGGCGCCGGGATTCTACCATTTTTCGGTACTCAACCTGATTCGACCCTTTTTCGATACTCACACTAATTCCACCCTTTTTCGGTACTCAACGAGAAAGTTTTTCGATACTTGCACGAATTCTTGCTTTTCCTTGTACTCGCCCGGATTCAACCATTTTTCGGTACTTACATTGATTCGACCCTTTTTCGGTACACACCGAGACAGTTTTTCGCTACTCGCACGAATTCTAGCTTTTCCCAATACTCGCCCGGATTCAACCATTTTTCAGTACTCAGACTGATTCGACCCTTTTTCGGTACTCACCGAGACAGTTTTTCGATACTCGCTCGAATTGTTGCTTTTCCCAATACTCGCCCGTATTCTACCATTTTTGGTACTCACACTGATTCAACCCTTTTTCGGTACTCTCCGCGACAGTTTTTCGATACTCTCACGAATTATAGCTTTTCCCGGTACTCGCCCGGATTCTACCATTTTTCGGTACGCACACTGATTCGACCCTTTTTGGGAACTCACCGAGACGGTTTTTCGATACTCGCACGAATTCTAGCTTTTCCCGGTACTCGCCCGTATTCTTCCATTTTTGGTACTGACACTGATTCAACCCTTTTCCGGTACTCACCGCGACAGTTTTTCGATACTCTCACGAATTCTAGCATTTCCCGGTACTCGCCCGGATTCTACCATTTTCGGTACGCACACTGATTCGACCCTTTTTCGGTACTCACCGAGACAGTTTTTCGATACTCGCACGAATTCTAACTTTTCCGGGTACTTGCCCAGATTCTACAATTTTTCGGTACTCACACTGATTCGACCCTATTTCCGAACTCACCGAGAGAGTTTTTCGATACTCGCACCAATTCTAGCTTTTCCCGGTAGGCGTCGGGATTCTACCATTTTTCGGTACTCACACTGATTCAACCCTTTTTCGGTACTCACCGCGACAGTTTTTCGATACTCTCACGAATTATAGCTTTTCTCGGTACTCGCCCGGATTCTACCATTTTTCAGTACGCACACTGATTCGACCCTTTTTCGGAACTCATCGAGACAGGTTTTCGATACTCGCACGAATCCTAGCTTTTCCCGGTACTCGCCCGTATTCTACCATTTTTGGTACTCACACTGATTCAACCCATTTCGGTACTCACCGCGACAGTTTTTCGATACTCTCACGAATTATAGCTTTTCCCGGTACTCGCCCGGATTCTACCATTTTTCGGTACGCACATTGATTCGACCCTTTTTGGGAACTCACCGAGACGGTTTTTCGATACTCGCACGAATTCTAGCTTTTCCCGGTACTCGCCCGTATTCTTCCATTTTTGGTACTGACACTGATTCAACCCTTTTTCGGTACTCACCGCGATAGTTTTTCGATACTCTCACGAATTCTAGCATTTCCCGGTACTCGCCCGGATTCTACCATTTTCGGTACGCACACTGATTCGACCCTTTTTCGGTACTCACCGAGACAGTTTTTCGATACTCGCACGAATTCTAACTTTTCCGGGTACTTGCCCGGATTCTACAATTTTTCGGTACTCACACTGATTCGACCCTATTTCCGAACTCACCGAGAGAGTTTTTCGATACTCGCACCAATTCTAGCTTTTCCCGGTAGGCGCCGGGATTCTACCATTTTTCGGTACTCACACTGATTCCACCCTTTTTCGGTACTCACCGAGAAAGTTTTTCGATACTTGCACGAATTCTAGCTTTTCCTTGTACTCGCCCGGATTCAACCATTTTTCGGTACTTACATTGATTCGACCCTTTTTCGATACACACCGAGACAGTTTTTCGATACTCCCACGAATTCTAGCTTTTCCCGGTACTCGTCCGGATTCAACCATTTTTCGGTACTCAGACTATTCGACCCTTTTTCGGTACTCATCGAGACAGTTTTTCGATACTTGCACGAATTGTTGCTTTTCCCAATACTCGCCCGTATTCTACCATTTTTTGTACTCACACTGATTCAACCCTTTTTCGGTACTCACCGCGACAGTTTTTCGATTCTCTCACGAATTCTAGCTTTTCCCGGTACTCGCCCGGATTCTACCATTTTCGGTATGCACACTGCTTCGACCCTTTTTCGGTACTCACCGAGACAGTTTTTCGATACTCGCACGAATTCTAACTTTTTCGGGTACTTGCCCGGATTCTACAATTTTTCGGTACTCACACTGATTCGACCCTATTTCCGAACTCACCGAGAGAGTTTTTCGATACTCGCACCAATTCTAGCTTTTCCCAGTAGGCGCCGGGATTCTACCATTTTTCGGTACTCACACTGATTCCACCCTTTTTCGGTACTCACCGAGAAAGTTTTTCGATACTTGCACGAATTCTAGCTTTTCCTTGTACTCGCCCGGATTCAACCATTTTTCGGTACTTACATTGATTCGTCCCTTTTTCGGTACACACCGAGACAGTTTTTCGATACTCCCACGACTTCTAGCTTTTCCCGGTACTCGCCCGGATTCAACCATTTTTCGCTACTCAGACTGATTCGACCCTTTTTAGGTACTCATCGAGACTGTTTTTCAATACTCGCACGAATTGTTGCTTTTCCCAATACTCGCCCGTATTCTACCATTTTTGGTACTCACACTGATTCAACCCTTTTTCGGTACTCACCGCGACAGTTTTTCGATACTCTCACGAATTATAGCTTTTCTCGGTACTCGCCCGGATTCTACCATTTTTCGGTACGCACACTGATTCGACCCTTTTTCGGAACTCATCGAGACAGGTTTTCGATACTCGCACGAATTCTAGCTTTTCCCGGTACTCGCCCGTATTCTACCATTTTTGGTACTCACACTGATTCAACCCTTTTTCGGTACTCACCGCGACAGTTTTTCGATACTCTCACGAATTCTAGCATTTCCCGATACTCGCCCGGATTCTACCATTTTTCGGTACGCACATTGATTCGACCCTTTTTCGGTACACACCGAGACAGTTTTTCGATACTCGCACGAATTCTAACTTTTTCGGGTACTTGCCCGGATTCTACAATTTTTCGGTACTGACACTGATTCGACCCTATTTCCGAACTCACCGAGAGAGTTTTTCGATACTCGCACCAATTCTAGCTTTTCCCGGTAGGCGCCGGGATTCTACCATTTTTCGGTACTCACACTGATTCCACCCTTTTTCGGTACTCACCGAGAAAGTTTTTCGATACTTGCACGAATTCTAGCTTTTCCTTGTACTCGCCCGGATTCAACCATTTTTCGGTACTTACATTGATTCGACCCTTTTTCGGTACACACCGAGACAGTTTTTCGATACTCCCACGAATTCTAGCTTTTCCCGGTACTCGCCCGGATTCAACCATTTTTCGGTACTCAGACTGATTCGACCCTTTTTCGGTACTCACCGAGACAGTTTTTCGATACTCGCACGAATTGTTGCTTTTCCCAATACTCGCCCGTATTCTACCATTTTTGGTACTCACACTGATTCAACCCTTTTTCGGTACTCACCGCGATAGTTTTTCGATACTCTCACGAATTATAGCTTTTCTCGGTACTCGCCCGGATTCTACCATTTTTCGGTACGCATACTGATTCGACCCTTTTTCGGAACTCATCGAGACAGTTTTTCGATACTCGCACGAATTCTAGCTTTTCCCGGTACTCGCCCGTATTCTACCATTTTTGGTACTCACACTGATTCAACCCTTCTTCGGTACTCACCGCGACAGTTTTTCGATACTCTCCCGAATTCTAGCATTTCCCGGTACTCGCCCAGATTCTACCATTTTTTGGTACGCACACTGATTCGACCCTTTTTCGGAACTCATCGGGACAGTTTTTCGATACTCGCACGAATTCTAGCTTTTCCCGGTACTCGTCCGTATTCAACCATTTTTCGGTACTTAGACTGATTCGACCCTTTTTCGGTACTCACCGAGACAGTTTTTCGATACTCGCACGAATTGTTGCTTTTCCCGATATCGCCCGTATTCTACCTTTTTTGGTACTCACACTGATTCAACCCTTTTTCGGTACTCATCGCGACAGTTTTTCGAAACTTACACGAATTCTAGCTTTTCCTTGTACTCGCCCGGATTCAACCATTTTTCGGTACTGACACTGATTCGACCCTTTTTCGGTACACACCGAGACAGTTTTTCGATACACGCACGAATTATAGCTTTTCCCGGTACTCGCCCGTGTTCTACCATTTTTGGTACTCACACTGATTCAACCCTTTTTCGGTACTCACCGCGACAGTTCTTCGATACTCGCACGAATTCTAGCTTTTCCCAGTACTCGCCCGTATACTACCATTTTTGGTACTCACACTGATTCAACCCTTTTTCGGTACTCACCGCGACAGTTTTTCGATACTCTCACAAATTCTAGCTTTTCCAGGTACTCGCCCGGATTCTACCATTTTTCGGTACGCACACATATTCGACACATTTTCGGAACTCACCGAGACAGTTTTTCGATACTCGCACGAATTGTTGCTTTTCCCAATACTTGCCCGTATTCTACCATTTTTGGTACTCACACTGATTCAACCCATTTCGGTACTCACTGCGACAGTTTTTCGATACTCTCACGAATTCTAGCTTTTCCTGGTACTCGCCCGGATTCTACCATTTTTCGGTACGCACACTGATTCGACCCTTTTTCGGAACTCACCGAGACAGTTTTTCGATACTCGCATGAATTCGAACTTTTCCTGGTACTTGCCCGCATTCAACAATTTTTCGGTACTCACACTGACTCGACCCTTTTTCCGAACTCACCGAGACAGTTTTTCGATACTCGCACGAATTCTAGCTTTTCCCGGTACTCGCCCGGATTCTACCATTTTTCGGTACTCACACTGATTCGACCCTTTTTCGGTACTCACCGAGACAGTTTTTCGATACTCGCACGAATTCTAGCTTTTCCTTGTACTCGCTCGGATTGAACCATTTTTCGGTACTTACACTGATTCGACCCTTTTTCGGTACACACCGAGACAGTTTTTCGATACTCGCACGAATTCTAGCTTTTCCCGGTACTCGCCCGGATTCTACCATTTTGCGGTACGCACATTGATTCGACCCTTTTTGGGAACTCACCGAGACGGTTTTTCGATACTCGCACGAATTCTAGCTTTTCCCGGTACTCGCCCGTATTCTACCGTTTTTGGTACTCACACTGATTCAACCCTTTTTCGGTACTCACCGCGACAGTTTTTCAATACTCTCACGAATTCTAGCTTTTCCCGGTACTCGCCCAGATTCAACCATTTTTCGGTACTCAGACTGATTCGACCTTTTTTCGGTACTCATCGCGACAGTTTTTCGAAACTCACACGAATTCTAGTCTTTCCTTGTACTCACCCGGATTCCACCGTTTTTCGGTACTCGCCCGGATTCCACCATTTTTCGGTACTCAAACTGATTCGACCCTTTTTCGGTACTCACCCAGACTATTTTTCGATACTCGCACGGATTCTACTTTTTTCGGGTGCTCGCCCGAATTCTACCATTTTTCGGTACTCACAATGATTCGACCCTTTTTTAGAACTCACCGAGACAGTTTTTCGATACTCGCACAAATTCTAACTTTTCCCGGTACTCGCCCGGATTCTACCATTTTTCGGTACTCACACTGATTCCACCCATTTTGGGTACTCACCGAGAAAGTTTTTCGATACTTGCACGAATTCTAGATTTTCCTTGTACTCACCCGGATTCAACCATTTTTCGGTACTGACATTGATTCGACCCTTTTTCGGTACACACCGAGACAGTTTTTCGATACTCGCACGAATTCTAGCTTTTCCCGGTACTCGCCCGTGTTCTACCATTTTTGGTACTCACACTGATTCAACCCTTTTTCGGTACTCACCACGACAGTTTTTCGATACTCGCACGAATTCTAGCTTTTCCCGGTACTCGCCCGTATTCTACCATTTTTGGTACTCACACTGATTCAACCCTTTTTCGGAACTCACCGAGACAGTTTTTGGATACTCACACGAAATCTAGTTTTTCCCGGTACTCGCCCGGATTCTACCATTTTTCGGTACTCACACTGATTCGACCCTTTTTCGGTACTCACCCAAACTGTTTTTCGATACTCGCACAGATTCTACTATTTTCGGGTACTCTCCCGAATTCTACCATTTTTGGTACTCACACTGATTCAACCTTTTTTCGGAACTCACCGAGATAGTTTTTCGATACTTGCACGAATTCTAGCTTTGCCCGGTACTCGCCCGGATTCTACCATTTTTCGGTACTGACACTGATTCGACCATTTTTCGGTACTCACCAAAACTGTTTTTTGATACTTGCACATATTCTACTTTTTTCGGGTACTCTCCCGAATTCTACCATTTTTCGGTACTCACACTGATTCAACCCGTTTTCGGAACTCACCAAGAGAGTTTTTCGATACTCGCACGAATTTTAGCTTTACCCGGTACTCGCCCGTATTCTACCATTTTTGGTACTTACACTGGTTCAACCCTTTTTCGGAACTCACCGAGACAGTTTTTGGATACTCACACGAATTCTAGTTTTTCCCGGTACTCGCCCGGATTCTACCATTTTTCGGTACTCACACTGATTTGACCCTTTTTCGGTACTCACCCAAACTGTTTTTCGATACTCGCACAGATTCTACTTTTTTCGGGTACTCTCCCGAATTCTACCATTTTTGGTACTCACACTGATTCAACCTTTTTTCAGAACTCACCGAGACAGTTTTTCGATACTCGCACGAATTCTAGCTTTGCCCGGTACTCGCCCGGATTCTACCATTTTTCGGTACTCACACTGATTCGACCCTTTTTCGGTACTCACCAAGACTGTTTTTCGATACTCGCACATATTCTACTTTTTTCGGGTACTCTCCCGAATTCTACCATTTTTCGGTACTCACACTGATTCAACCCGTTTTCGGAACTCACCAAGACAGTTTTTCGATACTCGCACGAATTTTCGCTTTACCCAGTACTCGCCCGTATTCTACCATTTTTGGTACTTACACTGGTTCAACCTTTTTTCGGAACTCACCGAGACAGTTTTTGGATACTCACACGAATTCTAGCTTTTCCCGGTATTCGCCCGGATTCTACCATTTTTCGGTACTCACACTGATTCGACCTTTTTTCGGTACTCACCAAGACTGTTTTTCGATACTCGCACATATTCAACTTTTTTCGGGTACTCTCCCGAATTCTACCATTTTTCGGTACTCACATTGATTCAACCCGTTTTCGGAACTCACCGAGACAGTTTTTCGATACTGGCACGAATTTTAGCTTTTCCCGGTGCTCGCCCGTATTCTACCATTTTTGGTACTCACACTGATTCAACCCTTTTCGGAACTCACCGAGACAGTTTTTCGATACTCGCACGACTTCTAGCTTTGCCCGGTACTCGCCCGGATTCTACCATTTTTCGGTACTCACACTGATTCGACCCTTTTTCGGTACTCACCAAGACTGTTTTTCGATACTCGCACATATTCTACTTTTTTCGGGTACTCTCCCGAATTCTACCATTTTTCGGTGCTCACACTGATTCAACCCGTTTTCGGAACTCACCAAGACAGTTTTTCGATACTCGCACGAATTTTAGCTTTACCCGGTACTCGCCCGTATTCTACCACTTTTGGTACTTACACTGGTTCAACCTTTTTTCGGAACTCACCGAGACAGTTTTTGGATACTCACACGAATTCTAGCTTTTCCCGAGATTCGCCCGGATTCTACCATTTTTCGGTACTCACACTGATTCGACCTTTTTTCGGTACTCACCAAGACTGTTTTTCGATACTCGCACATATTCTACTTTTTTCGGGTACTCTCCCGAATTCTACCATTTTTCGGTACTCACATTGATTCAACCCGTTTTCGGAACTCACCGAGACAGTTTTTCGATACTGGCACGAATTTTAGCTTTTCCCGGTGCTCGCCCGTATTCTACCATTTTTGGTACTCACACTGATTCAACCCTTTTCGGAACTCACCGAGACAGTTTTTCGATACTCGCACGAATTCTAGCTTTGCCCGGTACTCGCCCGGATTCTACCATTTTTCGGTACTCACACTGATTCGACCCTTTTTCGGTACTCACCAAGACTGTTTTTCGATACTCGCACATATTCTACTTTTTTCGGGTACTCTCCCGAATTCTACCATTTTTCGGTACTCACACTGATTCAACCCGTTTTCGGAACTCACCAAGACAGTTTTTCGATACTCGCACGAATTTTAGCTTTACCCGGTACTCGCCCGTATTCTACCATTTTTGGTACTTACACTGGTTCAACCTTTTTTCGGAACTCACCGAGACAGTTTTTGGATACTCACACGAATTCTAGCTTTTCCCGGTATTCGCCCGGATTCTACCATTTTTCGGTACTCACACTGATTCGACCCTTTTTCGGTACTCACCAAGACTGTTTTTCGATACTCGCACATATTCTACTTTTTTCGGGTACTCTCCCGAATTCTACCATTTTTCGGTACTCACATTGATTCTACCCGCTTTCGGAACTCACCGAGACAGTTTTTCGATACTGGCACGAATTGTAGCTTTTCCCGGTGCTCGCCCGTATTCTACCATTTTTGGTACTCACACTGATTCAACCCTTTTTCGGAACTCACCGAGACAGTTTTTCGATACTCGCACGAATTCTAGCTTTTCCCGGTACTCGCCCGGATTCTACCATTTTTCGGTACTCACACTGATTCGACCCTTTTTCAGAACTCACCGAGACATTTTTTCGATACTCGCACGAATTGTAACTTTTGTTGGTACTCGCCCGGATTCTACCATTTTTCGGTACTCACCGAGACAATTTTCGATACTTGCATGAATTCCAGCTTTTCCTTGTACTCGCCCGGATTCAACCATTTTTCGGTAGTCACACTGATTCAACCCTTTTTCGGTACTCACCGCAACAGTTTTTTGATACTCGCACAAATTCTAGCTTTTCCCGGTACTCGCCCGGATTCTACCATTTTTCGGTATTCACACTGATTCGACCCTTTTTCGGTACTCACCCAGACTATTTTTCGATACTCGCACAGATTCTACTTTTTTCGGGCACTCTCCCGAATTCTACCATTTTTTGTACTGACACTGATTCAACCTTTTTTCGGAACTCACCGAGACAGTTTTTCGATACTCGCACGAATTCTAGCTTTTCCCGGTACTCGCCCGGATTCTACCATTTTTCGGTACTCACACTGATTCGACCTTTTTTCCGTACTCACCAAGACTGTTTTTCGATACTCGCACATATTCTACTTTTTTCGGGTACTCTCCCGAATTCTACCATTTTTCGGTACTCACACTGATTCAACCCGTTTTCGGAACTTACCGAGACAGTTTTTCGATACTGGCACGAATTTTAGCTTTTCCCGGTGCTCGCCCGTATTCTACCATTTTTGGTACTCACACTGATTCAACCCTTTTTCGGAACTCACCGAGACAGTTTTTCGATATTCGCACGAATTCTAGCTTTTCCTGGTACTCGCCCGGATTCTACCATTTTTCGGTACTCACACTGATTCGACCCTTTTTTAGTACTCACCGAGACAGTTTTTCAATACTCGTACGAATTCTACCATTTTTCGATACTTACATGGATTCGATCCTTTTTCGGTACTCACCGCGATAGTTTTTCGATACTCGCACGAATTCTAACTTTTCCCCGTAGTCGCCCGAATTCCAGCATTTTTTGGTACTCACACTGATTCGACCCTTTTTCGGTACTCACCGAGACAGTTTTTCCGTACTGGCACGAATTCTAGCTTTTCCCGGTACTCGCCCGGATTCTACCATTTTTCGGTACTCACACTGATTCGACCCTTTTTCGGTACTCACCGAGACTGTTTTTCGATACTCGCAGGGATTCAACTTTTTTCGTGTCCTCGCAAGGATTCTACCATTTTTCGATACTCACACTAATTTGACCCTTTTTGGTAGTCACCGGCACAGTTTTTCGATACTCGCACGAATTCTAGGTTTTCCCGGCACTCGCCCGGATTCTACCATTTTTCGATACTCACTGAGACAGTTTTTCGAGACTCGCACGAATTCTAGCTTTTCCCGGTACTCGCCCCGATTCTACCATTTTTCGGTACTCAGACTGATTCGTTCATTTTTCGGTACTCAGACGAATTCTAGCGTCAGTTTTTCGATACTCGCACGAATTCTAGCTTTTCTCGGTAGTCGCCCGGATTCTACCATTTTTCGGTACTCACACTGATTCAACCCTTTTTCGGTACTCACCGACAAAGTTTTTCCATACTGGCACGAATTCTAGCTTCTCCGCCCGGATTCTACCATTTTTCGGTACTCACACTCATTCGACCATTTTTCGGTACTCACCGAGATAGTTTTTCGATACTCGCACGGATTCTACTTTTTCGGGTACTCGCCCGGATTCTACCATTTTTCGGTACTCACACTGATTCGACCCTTTTTCTATACTCACCGAGACTGTTTTTGGATACTCGCACGGATTCTACTTTTTTCGGGTACTCGCCCGGATTCTACCATTTTTAGGAACTCACACTAATTCGACTTTTTTTCGGTACTCACCGAGACAATTTTTTTATACTTGCACGAATTCTAGCTTTTCCCGGTACTCGCCCGGATTCTTCCATTTTTCGGTACTCACACTGATTCGATCCTTTTTCAGTACTCACCGAGACAGGTTTTCGATACTCGCACGACTTGTAGCTTTTCCTGGTACTCGCCCGGATTCTATCATTTTTCGGTACTCACACTGATTCGACCCTTGTTCGGTACTCACCGAGACAGTTTTTCGATACTCGCACGAATTCTAGCTATTCCCGGTACTCACCCGGATTCTACCATTTTTCGGTACTCACACTGATTCGACTCTTTTTCGGTTCTCACCGAGACATTTTTTTGATACTTGCACGAATTCTAGCTTTTCCCGGTACTCGCCCAGATTCTTCCATTTTTCGGTACTCACACTGATTCCATCCTTTTTCAGTACTCACCGAGACAGGTTTTCGATACTCTCACGAATTGTAGCTTTTCCTGGTACTCGCCCGGATTCTATCATTTGTCGGTACTCACACTGATTCGACCCTTGTTCGGTACTCACCGAGACAGTTTTTAGATACTCGCACGAATTCTAGCTTTCCCCGGTACTCGTCCGGATTCTACCATTTTTCGGTACTCACACTGATTCGACCCTTTTTCGGTACTCACCCAGACAGTTTTTCGATACTCGCATGAATTCTAGCTTTTCCCGGTAATCGCCCGGATTCTACCATTTTTCGGTACTCACACTGATTCGACCCTTTTTCGGTACTCACCCAGACAGTTTTTCGATACTCGAATGAATTCTAGCTTTTCCCGGTACTCGCCCAGATTCTTCCATTTTTCGGTACTCACACTGATTCCATCCTTTTTCAGAACTCATCAAGACAGGTTTTCGATACTCGCACGAATTGTAGCTTTTCCTGGTACTCACCCGGATTCTATCATTTTTCGGTACTCACACTGATTCGACCCTTGTTCGGTACTCACCGAGACAGTTTTTCGATACTCGCACGAATTCTATCTTTTCGCTGTACTCGCCCGGATTCTACCATTTTTCGGTACTCACACTGATTCGACCATTTTTCGGTTCTTACCGAGACAGTTTTTTGATACTTGCACGAATTCTAGCTTTTGCCAGTACTTGCCCAGATTCTTCCATTTTTCGGTACTCACACTGATTTCATCCATTTTCAGTACTCACCCAGACAGTTTTTCGATACTCGCATGAATTTTAGGTATTCCCGGTACTCGCCGGATTCTACCATTTTTCGGTACTGACACTGATTTGACCCTTTTTGGGAACACAACGAGACAGTTTTTCGATACTCGCACGGATTCTACCATTTTTCGATACTCACATTGATTCGATCCTTTTTCGGCACTCACCAAGGCAGTTTTTCGATACTCGCATGAATTCTAGCTTTTCCCGGTACTCACCCGGATTCTACCATTTTTCGGTACTCACATTGATTCGACCCTTTTTCTGTTCTCACCGAGACAGTATTTCGATACTCGCACGAATTCTAGCTTTTCCCGGTACTCGCCCAGATTCTACCGTTTTTCGGTCCTCACACTGATTCGACCCTTTTTCGGTACTCACCGAGACAGTTTTTCGATACTCGCATGAATTCTAGCTTTTCCCGGTACTCGCCCGGATTCTACCATTTTTCGGTACTCACACTGATTCAACCCTTTTCCGGTTCTCACCGAGACAGTTTCTCGATACTCGCACGAATTATAGCTTTTCCCGGTACTAGCCCCGATTCAACCATTTTTCGGTACTCACACTGATTCGACCATTTTTCGGTACTCACTGAGACAGTTTTTCGATACTCGCACGAATTCTAGCTTTTCCCGGTACTCGCCCGGATTCTACTATTTTTCGGTACTGACACTGATTTGACCCTTTTTGGGAACACAACGACACAGTTTTTCGATACTCGCCCGGATTCTACCATTTTTCGGTACTCACGCTGATTTGACCCTTTTTGGGAACACAACGAGACAGTTTTTCGATACTCGCACGGATTCTACCATTTTTCGATACTCACATTGATTCGATCCTTTTTCGGCACTCACCAAGGCAGTTTTTCGATACTCGCACGAATTCTAGCTTTTCCCGGTACTCGCCCAGATTCTACCATTTTTCGGTACTCACATTGATTCGACCCTTTTTCTGTACTCACTGAGACAGTTTTTCAATACTCGCACGAATTGTAGCTTTTCCCGGTACTCACCCGGAGTCTACCATTTTTCGGTACTCACAGTGATTCGACCCTTGTTCGGTACTCACCGAGCCAGTTTTTCGATACTCGCATGAATTCTAGCTATTCCTGATACTCGCCCGGATTCTACCATTTTTCAGTACTCACACTCATTCGACCCTTTTTTCGTACCCACCGAGACAGTGTTTCGATACTCGCACGAATTGTAGCTTTTCCCGGTACTTGCCCGGATTCTACCCTTTTTCGGTACTGACACTGATTTGACCCTTTTTGGGAACACAACGAGACAGTTTTTCGATATGCGCACGGATTCTACCATTTTTCGATACTCACATTGATCCTTTTTCGGCACTTACCAAGGCAATTTTTCGATACTCGCACGAATTCTAGCTTTTCCTGGTACTCGCCCGGATTCTACCATTTTTCGGTACTCACATTGATTCGACCCTTTTTCTGTACTCACTGAGACAGTTTTTCAATACTCACACGAATTGTAGCTTTTCCCGGTACTCTCCCGGATTCTACCATTTTTCGGTACTCACACTGATTCGACCCTTTTTTGGAACTCACCGAGACAGTTTTTCGATACTCTCACGAATTTTAGCTATTCCCGGTACTCGCCCGGATTCTACCATTTTTCGGTACTCACACTGAGTCGACCCTTTTTCGGTTCTCACCGTGACAGTATTTCGATACTCGCACGAATTCTAGCTTTTCCCGGTACTCGCCCAGATTCTACCGTTTTTCGGTCCTCACACTGATTCGATCCTTTTTCGGTACTCACCGAGGCAGTTTTTCGATACTCGCACGAATTCTAGCTTTTCCCGGTACTCGCCCGGATTCTACCATTTTTAGGTACTCACACTAATTCGACCCTTTTTTGGAACTCATCGAGACAGTTTTTCGATACTCGCACGAATTCCAATTTTTCCCGGTACTCGCCCGAATTCTACCATTTTTCGGTACTCACACTGATTCGACACTTTTTTGGTACTCACCGAGGAAGTTTTTCGATACTCGCACCAATTCTAGCTTTTCCCGGTACTCACCCGGATTCTACCATTTTTCGGTACTCACACTGATTCAACCCTTTTTCGGTTCTCACCCAGATTCTTCCATTTTTCGGTACTCACACTGATTCCATCCTTTTACAGTACTCACCGAGACAGTTTTTCGATACTCGCACGAATTCTAGCTTTTCGAGGTACTCGCTCGGATTCTACCATTTTTCGGTACTCACACTGATTCGACTCTTTTTCGGTTCTCACCGAGACAGTTTTTTGATATTTGCACGAATTCTAGCTTTTGCCAGTACTCGCCCAGATTCTTCCATTTTTCGGTACTCACACAGATTCCATCTTTTTTCAGTACTCACCCAGACAGTTTTTCGATACTCGCATGAATTCTAGGTTTTCCCGATACTCGCCCGGATTCTACCATTTTTCGGTACTGACACTGATTTGACCCTTTTTGGGAACACAACGAGACAGTTTTTCGATACTCGCACGGATTCTAGCTTTTCCCGGTACTCGCCCGGATTCTACCATTTTTCGGTACTCACATTGATTCGACCATTTTACTGTACTCACCGAGAAAGTTTTTCGATACTCGCATGAATTCCAGCTTTTCCCGGTACTCGCCCGAATTCTACCATTTTTCGGTACTCACACTAATTCGATTCTTTTTTGGTACTCACCGAGGCAGTTTTTCGATACTCGCACCAATTCTAGCTTTTCCCGGTACTCACCCGGATTCTACCATTTTTCGGTACTCACACTGATTCGATTCTTTTTTGGTACTCACCGAGGCAGTTTTTCGATACTCGCACCAATTCTAGCTTTTCCCGGTACTCACCCGGATTCTACCATTTTTCGGTACTCACACTGATTCAACCCTTTTCCGGTTCTCACCGAGACAGTTTCTCGATACTCGCACGAATTATAGCTTTTCCCGGTACTAGCCCCGATTCAACCATTTTTCGGTACTCACACTGATTCGACCATTTTTCGGTACTCACCGAGACAGTTTTTCGATACTCGCACGAATTCTAGCTTTTCCCGGTACTCGCCCGGATTCTACCATTTTCAGTACTCACACTGATTCGACCCTTTTTCGGTACTCACCCAGACAGTTTTTCGATACTCGCATGAATTCTAGCTTTTCCCGGTACTTGCCCGGATTCTACAATTTTTCGGTACTGACACTGATTCGACCTTTTTCGGTTCTCACGGAGACAGTATTTCGATACTCGCACGACTTTTAGCTTTTCCCGGTACTCGCCCGGATTCTACCCTTTTTCGGTACTCGCACTGAGTCGGCCCTTTTTCGGTACTCACCGTGAATGTTTTTTAATATTCTAAAGGATTGCAACTTTTCCCCGTACTCGACCGGATTCTATTCTTTTTCGGTACTCACTCTGATTGTACCCATTTTCGGTACTCACCGAGACAGTTTTTCGATACTCGAACGGATTCTACCTTTTTTCGATACTCACATTGATTCGATCCTTTTTCGGCACTCACCGACGCAGTTTTTCGATACTCGCACGAATTCTAGCTTTTTCCGGTACTCGCCCGGATTCTAGCATTTTTCGGTACTCACATTGATTCGACCCTTTTTCTGTACTCACCAAGACAGTTTTTCGATATTCGCATGAATTCTAGCTTTTCCCGGTACTCGCCCGGATTCTACTATTTTTCGGTACTGACACTCATTTGACCCTTTTTGGGAACACAACGACACAGTTTTTCGATACTCGCACGGATTCTACCATTTTTCGATACTCACATTGATTCGATCCTTTTTCGTCACTCACCAAGGCAGTTTTTCGATACTCGCACGAATTCTAGCTTTTCCTGGTACTCGCCTGGATTCTACTATTTTTCGGTACTCGCACTGATTCGACCCTTTTTTGGAACTCACCGAGACAGTTTTTCGATACTCGCACGAATTCTAGCTATTCCCGGTACTCACCCGGATTCTACCATTTTTCGGTACTCACACTAATTCGACCCTTTTTTCGTACCCACCGAGACAGTTTTTCGATACTCGCACGAATTGTAGCTTTTCCCGGTACTCACCCGGATTCTACCATTTTTCGGTACTCACAGTGATTCCACTCTTGTTCGGTACTCACCGAGCCAGCTTTTCGATACTCGCACGAATTCTAGCTATTCCTGATACTCGCCCGGATTCTACCATTTTTCGGTACTCACACTAATTCGACCCTTTTTTCGTACCCACCGAGACAGTTTTTCGATACTCGCACGAATTGTAGCTTTTCCCGGTACTTCCCCGGATTCTACTATTTTTCGGTACTCACACTGATTCGACCCCTGTTCGGTACTCACCGAGCCAGTTTTTCGATACTCGCACGAATTCTAGCTTTTCCCAGTACTCGCCCGGATTCTACCATGTTTCGGGACTCACACTGATTCGACTCTTTTTCGGTTCTCACCGAGACATTTTTTTTATACTTACACGAATTCTAGCTTTTCCCGATACTCGCCCAGATTCTTCCATTTTTCGGTACTCACACTGATTCCATCCTTTTTCAGTACTCACCGAGACAGGTTTTCGATACTCGCAAGAATTGTAGCTTCTCCTGGTACTCGCCCGGATTCTATCATTTTTCGGTACTCACACTGATTCGACCCTTGTTCGGTACTCACCGAGACAGTTTTTAGATACTCGCACGAATTCTAGCTTTCCCCGGTACTCGCCCGGATTCTACCATTTTTCGGTACTCACACTGATTCGACCCTTTTTCGGTACTCACCCAGACAGTTTTTCGATACTCGCATGAATTCTAGTTTTTCCCGGTACTCGCCCGGATTCTACTATTTTTCGGTACTCACACTGATTCGACCATTTTTCGGTACTCACCCAGACAGTTTTTCGATACTCGAATGAATTCTAGCTTTTCCCGGTACTCGCCCAGATTCTTCCATTTTTCGGTACTCACACTGATTCCATCCTTTTTCAGTACTCATTGAGACAGGTTTTCGATACTCGCACGAATTGTAGCTTTTCCTGGTACTCGCCCGGATTCTATCATTTTTCGGTACTCACACTGATTCGACCCTTGTTCGGTACTCACCGAGACAGTTTTTAAATACTCGCACGAATTCTAGCTTTCCCCGGTACTCGCCTGGATTCTACCATTTTTCGGTACTCACACTGATTCGACCCTTTTTCGGTACTCACCCAGACAGTTTTTCGATACTCGCATGAATTCTAGTTTTTCCCGGTACTCGCTCGGATTCTACTATTTTTCGGTACTCACACTGATTCGACCTTTTTTCGGTACTCACCCAGACAGTTTTTCGATACTCGAATGAATTCTAGCTTTTCCCGGTACTCGCCCAGATTCTTCCATTTTTCGGTACTCACACTGATTCCATCCTTTTTCAGTACTCACCGAGACAGGTTTTCGATACTCTCACGAATTGTAGCTTTTCCTGGTACTCGCCCGGATTCTATCATTTTTCGGTACTCACACTGATTCGACCCTTGTTCGGTACTCACCGAGACAGTTTTTAGATACTCGCACGAATTCTAGCTTTCCCCGATACTCGCCCGGATTCTACCATTTTTCGGTACTCACACTGATTCGACCCTTTTTCGGTACTCACCCAGACAGTTTTTCGATACTCGCAGGAATTCTAGCTTTTCCCGGTACTCGCCCGGATTCTACTATTTTTCGGTACTCACACTGATTCGACCTTTTTTCGGTACTCACCCAGACAGTTTTTCGATACTCGAATGAATTCTAGCTTTTCCCAGTACTCGCCCAGATTCTTCCTTTTTTCGGTACTCACACTGATTCCATCCTTTTTTAGTACTCACCGAGACAGGTTTTCGATACTCGCACGAATTGTAGCTTTTCCTGCTACTCGCCCGGATTCTATCATTTTTCGGTGCTCACACTGATTCGACCCTTGTTCGGTACTCACCGAGACAGTTTTTTGATACTCGCACAAATTCTAGTTTTTCGCGGTACTCGCCCGGATTCTACCATTTTTCGGTACTGACACTGATTTGACCCTTTTTGGGAACACAACGAGACAGTTTTTCGATACTCGCACGGATTCTACCATTTTTCGATACTCACATTGAGTCGATCCTTTTTCGGCACTCACCGAGGCAGTTTTTCGATACTCGCACGAATTCTAGCTTTTCTCGGTACTCGCCTGGATTCTACCATTTTTCGGTACTCACACTGATTCGATCCTTTTTTCGTACCCACTGAGACAGGTTTTCGATACTCGCACGAATTGTAGCTTTTCCCGGTACTCGCCCGGATTCTACCATTTTTCGGTACTGACACTGATTTGACTCTTTTTGGGAACACAACGAGGCAGTTTTTCGATACTCGCACGGATGCTACCATTTTTGGATACTCACATTGATTCGACCCTTTTTCTGTACTCATCGAGACAGTTTTTCGATACTCGCATGAATTCTAGCTTTTCCCGATACTCGCCCGGATTCTACCATTTTTCGGTACTCACACTAATTCGACCCTTTTTTGGAACTCACCGAGACAGTTTTTCGATACACGCACGAATTCCAGCTTTTCCCGGTACTCGCCCGAATTCTACGATTTTTCGGTACTCACACTGATTCGACTCTTTTTCGGTACTCACCAAGGTAGTTTTTCGATACTCGCACCAATTCTAGATTTTCCCGGTACTCACCCGGATTCTACCATTTTTCGGTACTCACACTGATTCGACCCTTTTTCGGTTCTCACCAAGACAGTATTTCGATACTCGCACGAATTCTAGTTTTTCCCGGTACTCGTCCGGATTCTACCATTTTTCGGTACTCACACTGATTCGACCATTTTACGGTACTCACACTAATTCGACCCTTTTTTGGAACACACCGAGACAATTTTTCGATACTCGCACAAATTCCAGCTTTTCCCGGTACTCGCCCGAATTCTACAATTTTTCGGTACTTACACTGATTTGACTCTTTTTCGGTACTCACCGAGGTAGTTTTTCGATACTCGCACCAATTCTAGCTTTTCTCGGTACTCGCCCGGATTCTACCATTTTTCGGTACTCACACTGATTTGATCATTTTTTTGTACCCACCGAGACAGGTTTTCGATACTCGCACGAATTGTAGCTTTTCTCGGTACTCGCCCGGATTCTACCATTTTTCAGTACTGACACTGATTTGACCCTTTTTGGGAACACAACGATGCAGTTTTTCGATACTCGCACGGATGCTACCATTTTTCGATACTCACATTGATTCGACCCTTTTTCTGTACTCATCGAGACAGTTTTTCAATACTCGCATGAATTCTAGCTTTTCTCGGTACTCGCCCGGATTCTAGCATTTTTCGGTACTCACACTAATTCGACCCTTTTTTGGAACTCACCGAGACAGTTTTTCGATACACGCACGAATTCCAGTTTTTCCCGGTACTCGCCCAAATTCTACCATTTTTCGGTACTCACACTGATTCGACTCTTTTTCGGTACTGACCAAGGTAGTTTTTCGATACTCGCACCAATTCTAGCTTTTCCCGGTACTCACCCGGATTCTACCATTTTTCGGTACTCACACTGATTTGACCCTTTTTCGGTTCTCACCGAGACAGTATTTCGATACTCGCACGAATTCTAGCTTTTCCCGGTACTCGCCCGGATTCTACCATTTTTCGGTACTCACACTGATTCGACGATTTTTTGGTACTCACCCAGACAGTTTTTCGATACTCGCACCAATTCAAGATTTTCCCGGTACTCGCCCGGATTCTACCATTTTTCGGTACTCACATTGATTCGACACTTTTTCTGTACTCACCGAGACAGTTTTTCGATACTCGCATGAATTCTAGCTTTTCCCGGAACTCGCCCGGATTCTACCATTTTTCGGTACTCACACTAATTCGACCCTTTTTTGGAACACACCGAGACAATTTTTCGATACTCGCACAAATTCCAGCTTTTCCCGGTACTCGCCCGAATTCTACCATTTTTCGGTACTCACACTGATTTGACTCTTTTTCGGTACTCACCGAGGTAGTTTTTCGATACTCGCACCAATTCTAGCTTTTCTCGGTTCTCGCCCGGATTCTACCATTTTTCGGTACTCACACTAATTCGATTCTTTTTTCGTACCCACCGAGACAGGTTTTCGATACTCGCACGAAATGTAGCTTTTCGCGGTACTCGCCCGGATTCTACCATTTTTCGGTACTGACACTGATTTGACCCTTTTTGGGAACACAACGATGCAGTTTTTCGATACTCGCACGGATGCTACCATTTTTCGATACTCACATTGATTCGACCCTTTTTCTGTACTCATCGAGACAGTTTTTCGATACTCGCATGAATTCTAGATTTTTCCCGGTACTCGCCCGGATTCTACCATTTTTCGGTACTCACACTAATTCGACCCTTTTTTGGAACTCACCGAGACAGTTTTTTGATACACGCACGAATTCCAGCTTTTCCCGGTACTCGCCCGAATTCTACCATTTTTCGGTACTCACACTGATTCGACTCTTTTTCGGTACTGACCAAGGTAGTTTTTCGATTCTCGCACCAATTCTAGCTTTTCCCTGTACTCACCTGGATTCTACCATTTTTCGGTACTCACACTGATTCGACCCTTTTTCGGTTCTCACCGAGACAGTATTTCGATACTCGCACGAATTCTAGCTTTTCCCGGTACTCGCCCGGATTCTACCATTTTTCGGTACTCACACTGATTCGACCATTTGTTGGTACTCACCCAGACAGTTTTTCGATACTCGCACCAATTCTAGATTTTCCCGGTACTCGCCCGGATTCTAGCATTTTTCGGTACTCACATTGATTCGACCCCTTTTCTGTACTAACCGAGACAGTTTCTCGATACTCGCATGAATTCTAGCTTTTCTCGGTACTCGCCCGGATTCTACCATTTTTCGGTACTCACACTAATTCGACCATTTTTTGGAACTCACCGAGACAATTTTTCGATACTCGCACAAATTCCAGCTTTTCCCGTTACTCGCCCGAATTCTACCATTTTTCGGTACTCACACTGATTTGACTCTTTTTCGGTACTCACCGAGGTAGTTTTTCGATACTCGCACCAATTCTAGCTTTTCCCGGTACTCGCCGGGTTGTACCATTTTTCGGTACTCACATTGATTCGACCCTTTTTCGGTTCTCACCGAGACAGTTTTTCGATACTCGCACGAATTCTAGCTTTTCCCGGTACTCGCCCGGATTCTACCATTTTTCAGTACTCACACTAATTCGACCATTTTTTGGTACTCACCCAGACAGTTTTTCGATACTCGCACCAATTTTAGATTTTCCCGGTACTCGCCCGGATTCTACCATTTTTCGGTACTCACATTGATTCGACCATTTTTCTGTACTCACCGAGACAGTTTTTCGATACTCGCATGAATTCTAACTTTTCCCGGTACTCGCCCGGATTCTACCATTTTTCGGTACTCACACTAATTCGACCCTTTTTTGGAACTCACCGAGACAATTTTTCGATGCTCGCACAAATTCCAGCTTTTCCCGGTACTCGCCCGAATTCTACCATTTTTCGGTACTCACACTGATTTGACTCTTTTTCGGTACTCACCGAGGTAGTTTTTCGATACTCGCACCAATTCTAGCTTTTCCCGGTACTCGCCGGATTGTACCATTTTTCGGTACTCACACTGATTCGACCCTTTTTCGGTTCTCACCGAGACAGTTTTTCGATACTCGCACGAATTCTTGCTTTTCCCAGTACTCGCTTGGATTCTACCATTTTTCGGTACTCACACTGATTCGACCCTTTTTCGGTACTCACCGAGCATATTTTTCGATACTCGCACCAATTCTACCTTTTCCCGGTACTCACCCGGATTCTACCATTTTTCGGTAGTCACACTGATTCGACCCTTTTTCCGTACTCACCGAGACAGTTTTTCGATACTCGCACGAATTCTAGCTTTTCCCGGTACTCGCCCGGATTCTACCATTTTTCGGTACTCACACTGATTCGGCCATTTTTCGGAACACAACGAGACAGTTTTTCGATACTCGCACGGATTCTACCATTTTTCGATACTCACATTGATTCGATCCTTTTTCGGCACTCACCAAGGCAGTTTTTCGATACTCGCACGAATTCTAGCTTTTCCCGGTACTCGCCCGGATTCTACCATTTTTCGGTACTCACATTGATTCAACCCTTCTTTTGGAACTCACCGAGACAGTTTTTCTATACTCGTACAAATTATAGTTATTCCCGGTACTCGCCCGAATTCTACCATTTTTCGGTACTAACACTGATTCGACCCTTTTTCGGTTCTAACCGAGACAGTATTTCGATACTCGCACGAATTCTAGCTTTTACCGGTACTCGCCCCGATTCTACCATTTTTCGGTAGTCACACTGATTCGACTCTTTTTCGATACTCACCGAGGCAGTTTTTCGAGACTCGCACCAATTCTAGCTTTTCCAGGTACTCGCCCGGATTCTACGATTTTTCGGTCCTCACACTGATTCGACCCTTTTTCGGTTCTCATCGAGACAGTATTTCGATACTCGCACGAATTGTAGCTTTTCCCGGTACTCGCCCGGATTCTACCATTTTTCGGTACTCACACTGAGTCGGCCCTTTTTCGGTACTCAACGTGAAAGTTTTTCAATATTCGAACGGATTGCAGCTTTTCCCGGTACTCAACCGGATTCTATTATTTTTCGGTACTCACACTGATTGTACCCATTTTCGGTACTGACCGAGATAGTTTTTCGATACTCGCACGGATTCTACCATTTTTTGATACTCACATTGAGTCGATCCTTTTTCGGTACTCACCAAGGCAGTTT
This sequence comes from Vitis cinerea var. helleri x Vitis riparia, assembly GCA_946000715.1. NCBI lineage: Eukaryota > Viridiplantae > Streptophyta > Magnoliopsida > Vitales > Vitaceae > Vitis > Vitis cinerea var. helleri x Vitis riparia. The sequence continues at coordinate 16,586,657 of OX254000.1, forward strand.
TTCGATACTCGCACGAATTCTAGCTTTTCTCGGTACTCGCCCGGATTCTACCATTTTTCGGTACTCACACCGATTCGATCCTTTTTTCGTACCCACCGAGACAGGTTTTTGATACTCGCACGAATTGTAGCTTTTCCCGGTACTCGCCCGGATTCTACCATTTTTCGGTACTCACACTGATTCGACCCTTGTTCGGTACTCACCGAGCCAGTTTTTCGATACTCGCACGAATTCTAGCTTTTCCTGGTACTCGCTCGGATTCTACCATTTTTCGGTAATCACACTAATTCGACCCTTTTTCGGTACTCACCAAGACAGTTCTTTGATACTTGCAAGAATTCTAGCTTTTCCCGTTACTCGCCCGGATTCTTCCATTTTTCGGTACTCACACTGATTCGATCCTTTTTCAGTACTCACCTGAGACAAGTTTTCGATACTCGCACGAATTGTAGCTTTTCCTGGTAGTCGCCCGGATTCTACCATTTTTCGGTACTCACACTGATTCGACCCTTCTTCGGTACTCACCGAGACAGTTTTTCGATACTCGCAAGAATTCTTGCTTTTCCCCGTACTCGCCCGGATTCTACCATTTTTCGGTACTCACACTGATTCGACCCTTTTTCGGTTCTCACCGAGACAGTTTTTCGATACTCGCACGAATTCTTGCTTTTCCCGGTACTCGCTCGGATTCTACCATTTTTCGGTACTCACACTGATTCGACCCTTTTTCGGTACTCACCGAGCATATTTTTCGATACTCGCACCAATTCTAGCTTTTCCCGGTACTCACCCGGATTCTACCATTTTTCGGTAGTCACACTGATTCGACCCTTTTTCGGTACTCACCAAGACAGTTTTTCGATACTCGCACGAATTCTAGCTTTTACCGGTACTCGCCCGGATTCTACCATTTTTCGGTACTCACACTGATTCGACCATTTTTCGGAACACAACGAGACAGTTTTTCGATACTCGCACGGATTCTACCATTTTTCGATACTCACATTGATTCGATCCTTTTTCGGCACTCACCAAGGCAGTTTTTCGATACTCGCACGAATTCTAGCTTTTCCCGGTACTCGCCCGGATTCTACCATTTTTCGGTACTCACATTGATTCAACCCTTCTTTTGGAACTCACCGAGACAGTTTTTCTATACTCGTACAAATTATAGCTATTCCCGGTACTCGCCCGAATTCTACCATTTTTCGGTACTTACACTGATTCGACCCTTTTTCGGTTCTAACCGAGACAGTATTTCGATACTCGCACGAATTCTAGCTTTTACCGGTACTCGCCCGGATTCTACCATTTTTCGGTAGTCACACTGATTCGACTCTTTTTCGGTACTCACCGAGGCAGTTTTTCGAGACTCGCACCAATTCTAGCTTTTCCAGGTACTCGCCCGGATTCTACGATTTTTCGGTCCTCACACTGATTCGACCCTTTTTCGGTTCTCATCGAGACAGTTTTTCGATACTCGCACGAATTCTAGCTTTTCTCGGTACTCGCCCGGATTCTACCATTTTTCGGTACTCACACTGAGTCGGCACTTTTTCGGTACTCAACGAGAAAGTTTTTCGATACTCGCACGAATTCTAGCTTTTCCCGGTACTCGCCCGTACTCTACCATTTTTTGTACTCACCGATTCGACCCTTTTTCGGTATTCACGCGACAGTTTTTTGAGACTCGAACGAATTCTAGCTTTTCCCGGTACTCGCCCGGATTCTACCATTTTTCGGTACTAACACTGATTCCACCCTTTTTCGGTACTCACCGCGACAGATTTTTGATACTCGCACGAATTCTAGCTTTTCCCGGTACTCGCCCGGATTCTACCATTTTTCGGTACTCACACTGATTCGACCCTTTTTCGGTTCTCACCGAGAAAGTTTTTCGATACTCGCACGAATTCTAGCTTTTCCCGGTACTCGCCCGTACTCTACCATTTTTTGTACTCACTGATTCGACCCTTTTTCGGTATTCACGCGACAGTTTTTCGATACTTGAACGAATTCTAGCTTTTCCCGGTACTCGCCCGGATTCTACCATTTTTCGGTACTCACACTGATTCGGCCCTTTTTCGGTACTCACAGGGACAACTTTTCGATACTCGCACGGATTCTACTTTTTTCGGGTAATTGCCGAATTCTACCATTTTTTGGTACTCACACTGATTTAAACCTTTTGTCGGTACCCACCGAGAGAGGTTTTCGTTACTCGCACGAATTCTAGCTTTTCCCGGTAGTCGCCCAGATTCTACCATTTTTTGGACTCACACTGATTCGACCCTTTTTCGGTACTCACCACGACAGTTTTTCCATACTAGCACGAATTCTAGCTTTTCCCGGTACTCGCCCGGATTCTACCATTTTTCGGTACTTACACAGATTCGACCCTGTTTCGGTACTCACCGAGGCAATTTTTCGATACTCGCACGAATTGTAGCTTTTCCTGTTACTCGCCCAGATTCTACGATTTTTTGGTACTCACACTGATTCGACCCTTTTCAGTACTCACTGCGACAGTTTTTCGATACTCGCATGGATACTACTTTTTTCGGGTAGTCGCCCGGATTCTCCCATTTTTCGGTACTCACACTGATTCGACCCTTTTTCGGTACTCACCAAGACAGCTTTTAGATACTCGCAAGGATTCTACTTTTTTCGGGTACTTGCCAGCATTCTACCATTTTTCGGTACTCACACTGATTCGACCTTTTTTCGATACTCGCACGGATTCTACTTTTTTCGGGTACTTGCCCGGATTCAACAATTTTTCGGTACTCACACTGATTCAACCCTTTTTCGGTACCCACCGAGAGAGTCTTTCCATACTCGCATGGATTCTACTTTTTTCGGGTACTCGCCCGGATTTTACCATTTTTCGGTACTCAAACTGATTCAACCCTTTTTCGGTACTCACCGAGACAGTTTTTCGATACTCGCACGAATTCTAGCTTTTCCCAGTACTCGCCCGGATTCTACCATATTTCGGTACTCACACTAATTCGTCCCTTTTCGGTACTCACCGCGACAGTTTTTTAATACTTGCACGCATTCTAGCTTTTCCCGGTACTCGCCCGGAATCTACCATTTTTCGGTACTCATACTGATTCGACCCTTTTTCGATACTCACCGAGACAGTTTCTCAATAATCGCACGAATTCTAGCTTTTCCCGGTACTCACCCGAATTCTACCATTTTTTGTTACTCACACTGGTTCAACCCTTTTTCGGTACTCATCGAGACGGTTTTTCGATACTCGCACAAATTCTAGCTTTTCCCGGTACTCGCTCGGATTCTACCATTTTACGGTACACACACTGATTGGACCCTTCTTCGGTACTCACCGCGACAGTTTTTCAATACTCGAACGAATTCTAGCTTTTCCCAGTACTCACTCGGATTCTACCATTTTTCGGTACTCACATTGATTCGACCCTTTTTCAGAACTCACAGGGACAACTTTTCGATACTCGCACGGATTCTACTTTTTTCAGGTACTTGCCGGATTCTACCATTTTTCGGTACTCACACTGATTCAATCCTTTTTCGGTATCCACCGAGAGAGTTTTTCGTTACTCGCACGAATTCTAACTTTTCCCGATAGTCGCCCAGATTCTACCATTTTTTGGAACTCACATTGATTCGACCCTTTTTCGGTACTCACCAAGACAGTTTTTCCATACTAGCACGAATTCTAGCTTTTCCCGGTACTCGCCCGGATTCTACCATTTTTCGGTACTCACATTGATTCGACCCTTTTTTGGTACTCACAGAGGCAATTTTTCGATACTCGCACGAATTGTAGCTTTTCCTGTTACTCGCCCAGATTCTACGATTTTTGGGTACTCACACTCATTCGACCCTTTTCAGTACTCACTGCGACAGTTTTTCGATACTCGCATGGATACTACTTTTTTTGGGTACTCGTCCGGATTCAACAATTTTTCGGTAATCACACTGATTCGACCATTTTTCGGTACCCACCGAGAGAGTCTTTCGATACTCACACGAATTCTACTTTTTTCGGGTACTCGCCCGGATTCTACCATTTTTCGGTACTCACACTGATTCGACCCTTTTTCGGTACTCACAGAGACAGCTTTTCGATACTCGAACGGATTCTACTTTTTTCGGGTACCTGCCCGGATTCTACCGTTTTTCGGTACTCACACTGATTCGACCCTTTTTCGGTACCCACGGAGAGAGTCTTTTGATACTCGCACAGATTCTACTTTTTTCGGGTACTCGTCCGTATTCTACCATTTTTCGGTACTCACACTGATTCGACCCTTTTTCGGTACTCACCGAGACAACTTTTCGATACTCGTACGGATTCTAATTTTTTCGGGTACTCGCCCGGATTCTACCATTTTTCGGTACTCACACTGATGCGACCCTTTTTCGGTACCAACCGAAAGAGTTTTTCGATACTCGCACGAATTCTAGCTTTTCCCGGTAGTCGCCCGGATTCTACCATTTTTTGGAACTCACACTAATTCGACCCTTTTTCGGTACTCACTGCGACAGTTTTTTGATACTAGCATGAATTCTAGCTTTTCCCGGTAGTCGCCCCGATTCTACCACTTTTCGGAACTCACACCGATTCGACCCTTTTTCGGTACTCACCGCGACAGTTTTTCGATACTAGCACGAATTCTAACTTTTCCCGGTACTCGCCCGGATTCTACCATTTTTTGGTACTCACACTGATTCGTCCCTTTTTCGGTACTCTCCGAGACAGTATTTTGACACTCGCACGAATTCTAGCTTTTCCCGGTACTCGCCCGGATGCTACCATGTTACGGTACTCACACTGATTTGACCCTTTTCGGTACTCACCGCGACAGTTTTTCAATACTCGCACGGATTCTACTTTTTTCGGGTACTCGTCCGGATTAACCAATTTTTCGGTTCTCAAACTGTTTCAACCCTTTTTCGGTACCCACTGAGAGAGTTTTTCGATACTTGCACGGATTCTACTTTTTTCGGGTACTCGCTCGGATTCTCCCATTTTTCGGTACTCACACTCATTCGACCCTTTTTCGGTACTCACAAAGACATTTTTTCGATGCTCGCACGAATTCTACTTTTTTCGGGTACTCGCCCGGATTCTCCCATTTTTCGGTACTCACACTGATTCGACCCTTTTTCGGTACTCACCGAGACAGCTTTTCGATACTCGCAAGGGTTCTACTTTTTTCGGGTACTTGCCCGCATTCTACCATTTTTCGGTACTCACACTGATTCGACCCTTTTTCGGTACTCGTAGAGATAGCTTTTCGATACTCGCACGGATTCTACTTTTTTCGGGTACTTGCCCGGATTCTACAATTTTTCGGTACTCACACTGATTCAACCCTTTTTCGGTACCCACCGAGAGAGTCTTTCCATACTCGCACGGATTCTACTTTTTTCGGGTACTCGCCGGATTCTACAATTTTTCGGTACTCACACTGATTCAACCCTTTTTCGGTACTCACCGAGACAGCTTTTCGATACTCACACAGATTCTACTTTTTTCGGGTACTCGCCCGGATTCTCCCATTTTTCGGTACTCACACTGATTCGACCCTTTTTCGGTACTCACCGAGACAGCTTTTCGATACTCGCAAGGATTCTACTTTTTTCGGGTACTTGCCCGCATTCTACCATTTTTCGGTACTCACACTGATTCGACCCTTTTTCGGTACTCGTAGAGATAGCTTTTCGATACTCGCACGGATTCTACTTTTTTCGGGTACTTGCCCGGATTCTACAATTTTTCGGTACTCACACTGATTCAACCCTTTTTCGGTACCCACCGAGAGAGTCTTTCCATACTCGCACGGATTCTACTTTTTTCGGGTACTCGCCGGATTCTACAATTTTTCGGTACTCACACTGATTCAACCCTTTTTCGGTACTCACCGAGACAGCTTTTCGATACTCACACAGATTCTACTTTTTTCGGGTACTTGCCCGCATTCTACCATTTTTCGGTACTCACACTGATTCGACCCTTTTTCGGTACTCGTAGAGATAGCTTTTCGATACTCGCACGGATTCTACTTTTTTCGGGTACTTGCCCGGATTCTACAATTTTTCGGTACTCACACTGATTCAACCCTTTTTCGGTACCCACCGAGAGAGTCTTTCCATACTCGCACGGATTCTACTTTTTTCGGGTACTCGCCGGATTCTACAATTTTTCGGTACTCACACTGATTCAACCCTTTTTCGGTACTCACCGAGACAGCTTTTCGATACTCACACAGATTCTACTTTTTTCGGGTACTCGCCCGGATTCTCCCATTTTTCGGTACTCACACTGATTCGACCCTTTTTCGGTACTCACCGAGACAGCTTTTCGATACTCGCAAGGATTCTACTTTTTTCGGGTACTTGCCCGCATTCTACCATTTTTCGGTACTCACACTGATTCGACCCTTTTTCGGTACTCGTAGAGATAGCTTTTCGATACTCGCACGGATTCTACTTTTTTCGGGTACTTGCCCGGATTCTACAATTTTTCGGTACTCACACTGATTCAACCCTTTTTCGGTACCCACCGAGAGAGTCTTTCCATACTCGCACGGATTCTACTTTTTTCGGGTACTCGCCGGATTCTACAATTTTTCGGTACTCACACTGATTCAACCCTTTTTCGGTACTCACCGAGACAGCTTTTCGATACTCACACAGATTCTACTTTTTTCGGGTACTTGCCCGCATTCTACCATTTTTCGGTACTCACACTGATTCGACCCTTTTTCGGTACTCGTAGAGATAGCTTTTCGATACTCGCACGGATTCTACTTTTTTCGGGTACTTGCCCGGATTCTACAATTTTTCGGTACTCACACTGATTCAACCCTTTTTCGGTACCCACCGAGAGAGTCTTTCCATACTCGCACGGATTCTACTTTTTTCGGGTACTCGCCGGATTCTACAATTTTTCGGTACTCACACTGATTCAACCCTTTTTCGGTACTCACCGAGACAGCTTTTCGATACTCACACAGATTCTACTTTTTTCGGGTACTCGCCCGGATTCTCCCATTTTTCGGTACTCACACTGATTCGACCCTTTTTCGGTACTCACCGAGACAGCTTTTCGATACTCGCAAGGATTCTACTTTTTTCGGGTACTTGCCCGCATTCTACCATTTTTCGGTACTCACACTGATTCGACCCTTTTTCGGTACTCGTAGAGATAGCTTTTCGATACTCGCACGGATTCTACTTTTTTCGGGTACTTGCCCGGATTCTACAATTTTTCGGTACTCACACTGATTCAACCCTTTTTCGGTACCCACCGAGAGAGTCTTTCCATACTCGCACGGATTCTACTTTTTTCGGGTACTCGCCGGATTCTACAATTTTTCGGTACTCACACTGATTCAACCCTTTTTCGGTACTCACCAAGACAGCTTTTCGATACTCACACAGATTCTACTTTTTTCGGGTACTCGCCCGGATTCTCCCATTTTTCGGTACTCACACTGATTCGACCCTTTTTCGGTACTCATCGAGACAGCTTTTCGATACTCGCAAGGATTCTACTTTTTTCGGGTACTTGCCCGCATTCTACCATTTTTCGGTACTCACACTGATTCGACCCTTTTTCGGTACTCGTAGAGATAGCTTTTCGATACTCGCACGGATTCTACTTTTTTCGGGTACTTGCCCGGATTCTACAATTTTTCGGTACTCACACTGATTCAACCCTTTTTCGGTACCCACCGAGAGAGTCTTTCCATACTCGCACGGATTCTACTTTTTTCGGGTACTCGCCCGGATTCTACAATTTTTCGGTACTCACACTGATTCAACCCTTTTTCGGTACTCACCGAGACAGCTTTTCGATACTCGCACGGATTCTACTTTTTTCGGGTACTCGCCCGGATTCTCCCATTTTTCGGTACTCACACTGATTCGACCCTTTTTCGGTACTCACCGAGACAGCTTTTCGATACTCGCAAGGATTCTACTTTTTTCGGGTACTTGCCCGCATTCTACCATTTTTCGGTACTCACACTGATTCGACCCTTTTTCGGTACTCGTAGAGATAGCTTTTCGATACTCGCACGGATTCTACTTTTTTCGGGTACTTGCCCGGATTCTACAATTTTTCGGTACTCACACTGATTCAACCCTTTTTCGGTACCCACCGAGAGAGTCTTTCCATACTCGCACAGATTCTACTTTTTTCGGGTACTCGCCCGGATTCTACAATTTTTCGGTACTCACACTGATTCAACCCTTTTTCGGTACTCACCGAGACAGCTTTTCGATACTCGCACGGATTCTACTTTTTTCGGGTACTCGCCCGGATTCTCCCATTTTTCGGTACTCACACTAATTCGACCCTTTTTCGGTACTCACCGAGACAACTTTTCGATACTCGCACGGATTCTACTTTTTTTGGGTAGTCGCCCGGATTCTACCATTTTTCGGTACTGATACTGATTCGACCCTTTTCAGTACTAGACGCGACAGTTTTTCGATAGTCGCATGGATTCTACTTTTTTCGGGTACTCGGACGGATTCTACCATTTTTCGGTACTCACACTGATTCGTCCCTTTTTCGGTACTCTCCGAGACACTATTTCGATACTCGCATGAATTCTAGCTTTTCCCGGTACTCGCCCGGATTCTACCATTTTACTGTACACACACTGATTGGACCCTTTTTCGGTACTCACCACGACAGTTTTTCAATACTCGCACATATTCTAGGTTTTCCCGGTACTCGCCCAGATCCTACCATTTTTCAGTACTCACTCTGATTCGACCCTTTTTGGTACTCACCGCGACAGTTTTTCGATACTCGTACGGTTTCTACTTTTTTCCGGGTACTCGTCCGGATTCAACAATTTTTCGGTACTCACACTGATTCGACCCTTTTTCGGTACCCACCGGGAGAGTTTTTCGATTCTCGCACGAATTCTACTTTTTTCGGGTACTTGCCCGGATTCTACCATTTTTCGGTACTCAGACTCATTCGACCCTTTTTCGGTACTTACTGAGAGAGTTTCTCGATAATCGCACGAATTCTAGCTTTTCCCGGTACACGCCCGGATTCTACCATTTTTCGGTACTCACACTGATTCGACCCTTTTTCGGTACTCATCGAGACAGTTTTTCGATACTCGCACAAATTCTAGCTTTTCACGTTACTCGCTCGGATTCTATCATTTTTCGGTACTCACACTGATTCGACCCTTTTTCGGTACTCACCGAGACAGTTTTTCGATACTCGCACGGATTCTACTTTTTTCGGGTACTCGCCCGGATCCTACCCTTTTTTGGTACTCACCGAGACAGTTTTTCGATACTCGCACGGATTCTACTTTTTTCGGGTACTCGCCCGGATCCTACCCTTTTTTGGTACCCACCGAGAGAGTTTTTCGATACTCGCACGGATTCTACTTTTTTCGTGTACTCGCCCGGATTCTACCATATTTCGGTACTCACACTGATTCGACCATTTTTCGGTACTCACCGAGACAGTTTTTCGATACTCGCACGGATTCTACCTTTTCTCGGTACTCCCCCGGATTCTACCATTTTTTGGTACTCACACTGATTCGAACCTTTTTCGGTACTCACCGAGACCATTTTTGGATACTCACACGGATTCTACCTTTTCCCGGTACTCGCCCGGATTCTACCATTTTTCGGTACTCACACTGATTCGACCCTTTTCGGTACTCACCACGACAGTTTTTCGATACTTACACGTATTCTACTTTTTTCGGGTACTCGTCCGGATTCTACCATTTTTCGGTACTCACACTAATTTGACCCTTTTTCGCTACCCACCGAGAGAGTTTTTCGATACTCGCACGGATTCTACTTTTTTCGGGTACTCGCCCGGATTCTACCATTTTTCGGTACTCACACTGATTCGACCCTTTTTCGGTACTCACTGAGACAGTTTTTCGATACTCGCACGAATTCAAGCTTTTCCCGATACTCGCCCGGATTCTACCATTTTTCGGTACTCACACTGATTCGACCCTTTTTCGTTACCCACCGAGAGAGTCTTTCGATACTCGCACGAATTCTACCTTTTCCCGATACTCACCCGGATTCTACCATATTTCTGTACTCACACTAATTCGACCCATTTTCGGTACTCACCGCGACAGTTTTTCGATACTCGCACGGATTCTACTTTTTCCCGGTACTCGCCCGGATTCTACCATATTTCGGTACTCACACTGATTCGATCCTTTTTCGCTACTCACCGAGATAGTATTTCGGTACTCGCCCGGATTCTACTTTTTCGGGTAGTCGCCCAGATTCTACCATTTTTCGGTACTTACACTTATTTGACCCTTTTTCGGCACTCACCGCGACAGTTTTTCGATACTCGCACGGATTCTACCTTTTCGGTACTCTCACTGATTCGACCCTTTTTCGGTACGCACCGCGACAGTTTTTCGATACTCGCACGGATTCGACCTTTTCCCGGTACTTGCCCGGATTCTACCATTTTTCGGTGCTGACAAGGATTTGACCCTTTTTCGTTTGCTCGCATGGGTTCTACTTTTTTCAGATCCTCGCCTGCATTCTTCCATTTTTCGGAAGTCACACTGATTCGACCCATTTTCGGTACTCACCGCGACAATTTTTGGATACTCATACGAATTCTACCTTTTCCCGGTACTGGCCTGGATTCTACAATATTTTGTACTCACACTGATTTGACCCTTTTTCGGTACTCACCGCGTCAGTTTTTCGATACTCGCACGAATTCTAGCTTTTCCCGGTACTCGCCCGGATTCTACAATATTTTGGTACTCACACTGATTCGACCCTTTTTCGGTACTCACCGCGATAGTTTTTCGATACTCGCACGGATTCGACCTTTTCGTGGTACTTGCCCGGATTCTACCATTTTTCGGTACTGACACTGATTCGACCATTTTTCGGTACTCGCTGAGATACTTTTTAGCTACTCGCACGGATTCTACTCTTTCGGGTACTCGCCCGGATTCGACCATTTTTCGATAATTACACTGATTCGACCATTTTTCGGTACGCACATTGGTTCGACCCTTTTTCGTTACTCACTACGATAGTTTTTCGATACTCGCATGGATTCTACTTTTTTCAGATACTCGCCCGCATTCTTCCATTTTTCAGTAGTCGCACTGATTCGACCCATTTTCGGTACTCACCGCGACAGTTTTTGGATACTCATACGAATTCTACCTTTTCCCGGTACTCGCTCGGATTCTACAATATTTCGGTACTCACACTGATTCGACCGTTTTTCGGTACTCACCGCGATAGTTTTTCGATACTCGCACGGATTCGACCTTTTCTTGGTACTTGCCCGGATTCTACCATTTTTCGGTAATGACACTGATTCGACCCTTTTTCGTAACTCACAGCGATAGTTTTTCGATACTCGCATGGATTCTACTTTTTTCGGATACTCGCCCGCATTCTTCCATTTTTTGGTAGTCGCACTGATTCGACCCATTTTCGGTACTCACCGCGACAGTTTTTGGATACTCATACGAATTCTACCTTTTCCCGGTACTCGCTCGGATTCTACAATATTTCGGTACTCACACTGATTCGACCCTTTTTCGGTACTCACCGCGATAGTTTTTCGATACTCGCACGGATTCGACCTTTTCTTGGTACTTGCCCGGATTCTACCATTTTTCGGTACTGACACTGATTCGACCATTTTTGGGTACTCACCGAGATACTTTTTAGCTACTCGCACGGATTCTACTCTTTCGGGTACTCGCCCGGATTCGACCATTTTTCGATAATTACACTGATTCGACCATTTTTCAGTACGCACACTGGTTCGACCCTTTTTCGTTACTCACTACGATAGTTTTTCCCAGTACTCGCACGGATTCTACCTTTTCCCATACTCGCCCGGATTCTACCATTTTTCGGTACTCACAATGATTTGACCCATTTTCGGTACTCACCGCGACTGTTTTTCGATACCCGCACGGATTCTACCTTTTCCCGGTTCTCGCCCAAATTTTACCATATTTCGGCACTCACACTAATTCGACCCATTTTCGGTACTCACTGCGACAGTTTTTCGATACTCGCATGGATTCTACATTTTCCCGGTACTCGCCCAGATTCTACCATATTTCGGTACTCACACTGATTCGACATTTTGTCGGTACTCACCGGAACAGTTTTTAAATACTCGCACGGATTCTACCTTTTCCCGTTACTGGCTCGGATTCTATCATATGTCGGTACTCACACTGATTCGACTCTTTTTCGGTACTCACCGCGACAATTTTTCGATACACGCACAAATTCTACCTTTTCCCGGTACTCGCCCGGATTCCACCATATTTCAGTACTCACACTGATTCGACCCTTTTTCGGTACTCACCCCAACATCTTTTCGATACTCGCACGGATTCTGCCTTTTCCCGGTACTCTCCCGGATTCCACCATATTTCGGTACTCACACTGATTCGACCCTTTTTCGATACTCACCGCGACAGTTTTTCGATACTCACACGGATTCGACCTTTTCCTGGTACTTGCCCGGATTCTACCATTTTTCGATATTCCCACGAATTATACCCTTTTTTGGTACTCGCTTGAACCTTTTGTCGGTACTCGCCCGGATTCTGCCCTTTTCCGGTACTTGCCGGACAATTTTTCGGTACTCACACAGATTCTACCTATTCCTAGTACTCGCACGGATTCAACAATTTTTCGATACTCACATGGACTCTACCATTTTCCTATACTTGCCTCAACCCTTTTTAGATACTTGCCTGGATTGTACACTTTTTCGGTCTTCGCACGGATTCTACTCTTTTCTAGTACACGCTAAGACAGTTTTTTGGTACTCAAACAGATTCTACCTTTTTCAGGTACTCACTCGAATTCTACCATTTTTCGGTACTCACACTGATTCTACCATTTTCCGATACTCGCCTAGACAATTTTTCGGTACTCACATAGATTCTACCTTTTCTCGGTACTCGCTCGGATTCTTCCATTTTTCGGTACTCACACGGATTCTACCCTTTTCCGGTACTCGCCTAGACAGTTTTTCGGTACTCGCATAGATTCTACCTTTTCCCGGTACTTGCCCGGATTCTACTATTTTTTTGTATTCACACTGATTCTACCATTTTTCGGTACTCGCCCGGACAGTTTTACGGTACTCGCATGGATTCTACCTTTTCTCGGTACTCGCCCGGATTTTATCTTTTTTCGGTACTCACACGGATTCTACCCTTTTCCGGTACTCGTCCGGGCAGTTTTTCGGTACTCACACGGATTCTACCTCTTCCCGGTACTCGCACGGATTCTACCATTTTCCGATACTCACACGGATTCTACCATTTTCCGGTACTCGCCCGGATTGTACACTTTTCTGGTCCTCACACGGATTCTACCATTTTCCAATACACGCCGGGACAGTTCTTCAATACTCATACGGATCCTACCTTTTCCCAGTACTCGCCCGGATTCTACCATTTTTCGGTATTCACATTGATTCTACCCTTTTTCGGTACTCGCCCGGACAGTTTTCCATACTCGCACAGATTGTACCTTTTCCCGGTACTCGCCCGGATTTTACGATTTTTCGGTACTCGCCCGGATTCTACCATTTTTCGGTAATCACACTGATTCTACCTTTTTTCGGTACTTTCCTGGACAGTTTTTTGGTACTCGCCCGGATTCTACCATTTTCTGGTACTCACACTGATTCTACCATTTTCCGGTACTCGCCCTAACAGTTTTACGGTACTCGCACGTATTCTACCTTTTCCCGGTACTTGCCCGGATTCTATCTTTTTTTCTGTACTCACACGGATTCTACCATTTTCGAGTACTCGACCGGGATGTTTTTCGGCACTCCCACGGATTCTACCTCTTCCCGATGCTCGCCCGGATTCTACCATTTTCCGGTACTCACACTGATTCTACCATTTTTCGGCACTCGTCCAGACAATTTTTCGGTACTCGCATGGATTCTACCTTTTCCCGGTACTCTCCCGGATTGTATCATTTTTCGGTACTCACTCCAATTCTACCCTTTTCCGGTACTCGCACGGACGGTTTTTCAGTACTCGCACGGATTCTACCTTTTCCTAGTACTCTCCCGGATTCTACGATTTTCAGTTCTCGACCGGATTGTACCATTTTTCGGAACTCACACTAATTCTAGCCTTTTCCGGTACTCGTCCGGACATTTTTTCGGTACTCGCACGAATTCTACCTTTTCCTGGTACTCGCCCGGATTCTACGATTTTTCGGTACTTGACCGGATTGTACCATTTTTCGAAACTCACACTGATTGTACCATTTCCCGGTACTCGTCCGGATTCTACCAATTTCCAGTACTCAGACTGATTCTACCATTTTTCAGTCCTCGTCCGAACAGTTTTTTGGTACTCGCACAGATTCTACCTTTCCCCGATACTCGCCCGGATTCTACACATTTCCGGTACTCGCCCGGAGTCTACCATTTTCTGGTACTCGCCCAAAGCCTACCATTTTCTGGTACTCACACATATTCTACCATTTTCCGGTTCTTGCCCGGACAGTTTTTCGGTAGTTGCACGGATTCTACCTTTTCCCGGTACTCGCCCGAATTCTACCATTTTTCGGTACTCACACTGAATCTACCATTTTTCGTTACTCGTCGGGACAGTTTTTCGGTAATCGCACGGATTCTACCTTTTCCCAGTACTCTCCTGGATTCTGCCATTTTCGGTACTCACACTGATTCTACCCTTTTTCGGTACTCGCTTGGATAGTTTTTCGGTACTCCCACAGATTCTACATTTTCCCGAGACTAGCACCGATTCTACCATTTTTGGGTACTTACACGGATTCTACCATTTTTCAATACTCGCCCGGACACTTTTTCGGAACTCTCACAGATTTTACATTTTCCTGGTACTCGCCCGGATTCCACGATTTTTCGGTACTCGCCCGAATTCTACAATTTTCCGATACTAACACTGATTCTACCCTTTTCGAGTACTCGCCTGGACAGTTTTTTGGTACTCGCACTAATTCTACCTTTTCCTGGTATTCGCCCGGATTCTACAATTTTTCGATACTCACACAGATTCTACCCTTTTCTGCTACTAGCCCAGAAAGTGTTTTTCGCTAGTTGCACGGATTCTACCTTTTCCCAGTACTCGCCCGGATTCTACGATTTTTCGGTACTCGCCCAGATTCTACAATTTTTCGATACTCACATAGATTCTACCCTTTTCTGGTACTCGCCCGGACAGTTTTTCAGTACTCGCATGGATTCTACCTTTTCCCGGTACTCACCCGGATTCTAACTTTTTTGGGTACTCGTCCGAATTCTACCATTTTTCGGAACTCACACTGATTCTACTCTTTTCCAGTACTCACCTTGACAATTTTTCGGTAGTCGCACGGATTCTACCTTCTCCCGGTACTTGCCCGGATTCTACAATTTTCCGGTACTCACACTGATTCTATCCTTTTTCGGTACTCGTCCGCTCAGTTTTTTGGTAGTCGCACGGATTCTACCTTTTCCCAGTACTCACCCGGATTCTACTATTTCCGGTACTCACACTGATTCTACCATTTTTCGTTACTCGCTCGGACAATTTTTCGGTACTCGCACGGATTCTACCTTTTCCCGGTACTCTCCTGAATTCTACGATTTTCTGGTACTCACCTAGATTCTACAATTTTTCGATACTCACACTGATTCTACCATCTTTGGGTACTCGCCCGGACAGTTTTTCTGTACTCGTAGTAATTCTACCTTTTCCCGGTATTCGCCCGGATTCTACAATTTTTCGGTGCTCACCCAGTATCTACAATTTTTCGACACTCACACTAAATCTACCCTTTTTCGGTACTCGTCCGAAAAGTTTTTCGGTACTCTCATGGATTCTACCTTTTCCCAGTACTCGCTTGGATTCTACGATTTTTCGGTACTCACTCGGATTCTACAATTTTCTAATACTCACATTGATTCTACCCTTTTCTGGTACTCGCCCGGACAGTTTCACTGTACTCGCAAAGATTCTACCTTTTCTCGGCACTCGCCCTGATTCTACCATTTTTCGGTACTCACACTGATTCTACGATTTTTCGATACTCGCCCAGCGAGTTTTTCGGTACTCACACGGATTCTACCTTTTACCGGTACTCACCCGGATTCTACGATTTTTCGGTACTCACCTGGATTCTACAAATTTCCGATACTCATAGTGATTCTACCCTTTTCGGGTACTCGCCTGGACAGTTTCTCGGTACTTGCACTGATTCTACCTTTTCTCAGTATTCGTTCGGATTCTACGACTTTCCGGTACTCACCTAGATTCTACAATTTTTCGATATTCACAATGATTCTACTTTTTTCTTGTACCCACTCGGACAGTTTGTCGGTACTCGCACGGATTCTACCTTTTCTCGGTACTCGTCCGGATTCTACGATTTTTCGGTACTCACACTGATTCTACCATTTTTCGGTACTCGTCCGGATTCTACGATTTTTCGGTACTTACACTGATTCTACCCTTTTTCGGTACTCGTCCGGACAGTTTTTCGGTACTCGCACGGATTCTACCTTTTCTCTGTACTCGCCCGGATTCTACGATTTTCCAGTACTCGGCCGGATTCTATCATTTTCTGGAACTCACACTGATTATACCCTTCTTCAGTACTCGCCCAGACAGTTTTTTGGTAGTCGCACAGATTCAACCTTTTCCCGGTACTTTCCCGGATTCTACCATTTTTCGGTACTCACACTGATTCTACGATTTTTCGATACTCGCCCAGCAAGTTTTTCGGTACTCGCACGGATTCTACCTTTTACCGGTACTCACCCGGATTCTACGATTTTTTGGTACTCACCTGGATTCTACAAATTTCCGATACTCATAGTGATTCTACCCTTTTCGGGTACTCGCCTGGACAGTTTCTCGGTACTTGCACTGATTCTACCTTTTCTCAGTATTCACTCAGATTCTACGACTTTTCGGTACTCACCTAGACTCTACAATTTTCCAATATTCACAATGATTCTACTTTTTTCTTGTACCCGCCCGGACAGTTTGTCGGTACTCGCACGGATTCTACCTTTTCTCGGTACTCGTCCGGATTCTACGATTTTTCGGTACTCACACTGATTCTACCATTTTTCGGTACTCGTCCGGATAGTTTTTCGGTACTCGCACGGATTCTACCTTTTCTCTGTACTCGCCCGGATTCTACGATTTTCCAGTACTCGGCCGGATTCTATCATTTTCTGGAACTCACACTGATTCTACCCTTCTTCAGTACTCGCCCAGACAGTTTTTTGGTAGTCGCACAGATTCAACCTTTTCCCGGTACTTTCTTGGATTCTACCATTTTTCGGTACTCACACTGATTCTACCATTTTTCGGTACTCACCGAGATAGTTTTTCGATACTCACTCAGACTGTTTTTCAGTACTCGCACGGATTCTACATTTTCTCGGTACTCGCACGGATAGTTTTTTGATACTCGCATGGATTCTACCTTTTCTTAGTACTCGCTCAGATTCTACCTTTTCTTGGTACTCGCTCGGATTCTACGATTTTCCGGTACTCGCCCGGATTCTACGATTTTCCTGTACTCGCCCGGATTTTACCATTTTCCGGAACTCACACTGATTCTACCCTTTTTCGGTACTCGCCAGAACAGTTTTTCAGTAGTCGCACGGATTCTACCTTTTCTCGGTACTCTTCCAGATTCTACCATTTTTCGGTGCTCACACTAATTCTAACCTTTTCCGGTACTCGCCCGGACAGTTTTTCAATACTTGCAGGGATTTTACCTTTTCCCGGTACTCGCCCTGATTCTACAATTTTCCGATACTCACACTGATTCTTCCTTTTTCTTGTACTCGCACGAACAGTTTTTCGATACTCGCACGGATTTTACCTTTTCCTGGTACTCACCCGGATTCTACCATTTTTTGGCACTCACCCGGATTCTACCATTTTTAGGAACTCACACTTACTCTACCCTTTTCCGGTACTCACCCAAACAGATTTTCGGTACTGGCACAGATTCTACCTTTTCCCAGTACTCTCCCGGATTCTACGATTTTCTAGTACTCACCTGGATTCTACAATTTTTCGATACCCACACAGATTCTACCATTTTCTGGTACTCGTCGGGACAGTTTTTCGATACTCGCACAGATTCAACCTTTTCCCGGTACTCTCCCAGATTCTATCATTTTTCGGTACTCACACTGATTCTACACTTTTTCGGTACTCGCCCGGAGAGTTTTTCGGTACTCACACGGATTCTACCTTTTCCTGGTACTCTCTCGGATTCTACGATTTTCCGGTACTCGCCCGGATTCTACGATTTTCCGGTACTCGCCCGGATTTTACCATTTTTCGGAACTCACACTGATTTTACCCTTTTTCGGTACTCTCCCAAACAGTTTTTCAGTAGTCGCACGGATTATACCTTTTCCCGATACTCTCCCGGATTCTACCATTTTTCAGTACTCACACTAATTCTATCCTTTTCCGGTACTCGCCCGGACAGTTTTTTAATACTCGCAGGGATTCTAACTTTTCCCGGTACTCACCCGGATTCTACAATTTTACGATACTCACACTGATTCTTCCTTTTTCTTGTACTTGCCCAGACAGTTTTTCGATACTCACACGGATTCTACCTTTTCCTGGTACTCACCCGGATTCTACCATTTTTCGGTACTCGCCCGGATTCAACCATTTTCCAGAACTCTATTCTACCCTTTTTCGGTACTCGCCTGAACAGTTTTTCGGTACTGGCACATATTCTACCTTTTCCTAATACTCTCCCGGATTCTATGATTTTCCAGTACTCACCTAGATTCTACAATTTTCTGATACCCACACTAATTTTACCATTTTCTGGTACTAGTCGGGACAGCTTTTCGGTACTCGCACAGATTCTACCTTTTCCCGGTACTCTCCGAGATTCTATCATTTTTCGGTACTCACACTGATTCTACACTTTTTCGGTACTTACCCGGACAGTTTTTCGGTACTCGCACGGATTCTACCTTTTTCGGTACTCTCCCGGATTCTACCATTTTTTGGTACTCACACTGATTCTACCCTTTTCCGGTATTCACCTGAACAATTTTTCGATACTCGCACGGATTCTACCTTTTCTCGGTACTCGCACGGATTCTACCTTTTCTCGGTACTCGCTCGGATTTTACGATTTTCCAGTACTTGCCCGGATTCCACAATTTTTCAACAATCGCCCGGATTTTACCATTTTTTGGAACTCACACTGATTCTACCATTTTTCGGTACTCGCCCGAACAGTATTTCAGTAGTCGCACGGATTCTACCTTTTCCCGGTACTCTCCCGGATTATACCAATTTCCGGTACTCACACTTATTCTACCCTTTTCCGGTACTCGTCCGGACAGTTTTTCGGTACTCGCACGGATTCTACCTTCTCCCGGTACTCGCCCAGATTCTACGATTTTTCGGTACTCACCTGGATTCAACAATTTTCCGATACTCACACTAATTCTACCCTTTTTAGGTACTCGCCCCGACAGTTTTTCGATACTTGCACTGATTCTACCTTTTTCCTAATATTCGCCCGGATTCAACGATTTTCCGGTACTCACCTGGATTCTACAATTTTTCCATACAATGATTCTACCCTTTTCCTGTACCCGCCCAGACAGTTTTTCAGTACTCGCACGGATTCTACCTTTTCTCGGTACTCGCCCAGATTCTACGATTTTTCGGTACTCACACTGATTCTACCCTTTTTCGGTACTCACCGAGACAGTTTTTCGATACTCGCTCGGACTGTTTTCTAATACTCGCACGAATTCTACCTTTTCCCGGTAGTCACATTGATTCTACCCTTTTCTGGTACTCGCCCGGACAGTTTTGAGGTACTCACACGTATTCTACCTTTTCCCGGTACTCGCCCAAATTCTACCATTTTCGGTGCTCACACGGATCTACACTTTTTCGGTACTCGCCTGGAGAGTTTTTTGGTACTCGCACAGATTCTACCTTTTCTTGGTACTCGCCCGGATTCTACGATTTTAAGGTACTCGCCCGGATTCTACCATTTTCCGGAACTGACACTGATTCTACCCTTTTTCGGTACTTACCCGGACAGTTTTTCGGTAGTCTCACGGATTCTACCTTTTCCTAGTACTCTCCCGGATTCTACCATTTTACGGTACCCACACTGATTCTACCCTTTCCGGTACTCGCCCGGACAGTTTTTCAGTACTCGCACGGATTCTACCTTTTCCCGGTACTCGCCCTGATTCTACCATTTTTCAGTACTCACACTGATTCTACAATTTTTCGGTACTCACACGAATTCTACCTTTCCTGGTACTCGCCCGGACAATTTTTTGGTACTCGCACGGATTCTACCTTTTCCCGATACTCGCCCTAATTCTACCATTTTTCGGTACTCACATTGATTCTACCATTTTTTGGTAGTCGTCCGGACAGTTTTTCGATATTCGCACGGATTCTACCTTTTCCTGGTACTCCCCCGGATTCTACGATTTTCCGGTACTCGCCCGGAATCTACCATTTTCCTGTATTCACACTGATTCTACCCTTTCTCGGTACTCGCCTGGACAGTTTTTCGGTACTGGCACGAATTCTACTTTTCCTTGGTACTCGCCCGGATTCTACGATTTTTCGATCCTCGCCCCGATTCCACCATTTTTCGACACTCACACTGATTCTACTCTTGTCCGGTACTCGCCCGGACATATTTTTGGTACTTGCAAGGATTCTACTTTTTCCTTGTACTCGCCCAAAATCTACTATTTTCCGCTACTAACACTTTTTCTACCATTTTTTGTACTATGCTAGACAGTTTTTCAGTACTCGCACGGATTCTACGTTTTCCCGGTACTCGCCCGGATTCTACATTTTTCCGGTACTCACACTGATTCTACCATTGTCCGGTACTCGCCCGGACAGTTTTTTGGTACTCGCAC